>CM043015.1:20040836-20640836 GCA_023690525.1 Holotrichia oblita | reverse complement strand
TTGATTTTACAATAACTTACGAGTTTTTCTAATTATGTACGAAAAAATTCTGACACTTACGAGGTCTTCGGTAGAATTATTTGCGACAAAGAATGTTAAGAATAATTTGGAAATAAAACAGTTTATTACTTTTTGGAATACACAAAAACTATACATAGATATAAATAAGCAAAAATCTATTTCAAAAATGAACACTTCCTGCTACTAACTTAAACAATTATAAACATTTTGTAAACTAAACTTTCAACTAACTTAAAAAATAGCACGTATTAACACTACTAAACTAATTTTTTTAAACCAACATTAACTTAGACAATGAACTCCAATAACTTACGGTAATAGACACAGCACTTTTGTTAAATTAGTATCTTACTTGAAATTTAAGTGGTCGTAAAAACTGTGAAAATCAACCAACAAAGAACTTTTTAATTCCTGTAAATGGTCAAATTTGTCTTTGCTTATTTCTCTCGGCCCAGAATACAACTTCGGCAATGAATCGTTTGGAACTGGTACTACATTATTGTTGCAACGTTTATTCAACAAGCACCATTCATCCGTGTGGTTCAACTCTCTTTGTTCGGTGTGTATCTAATAACTTTTAAATCATTTACAACTGGATCTCCTGATCGAATACCTGGTCTAATAGAATTATAGTAATAAATTTTGGAATGGTTGTGGAAAAAGCTATGATTTAGGTATTGAACGTGATAAGGTTTTGGCAGTTTGCGTGCTTTTTTGCAGAGGACCGCGTACTCTGCAGGAATATTTATATCGCGATTTTTTAATCTCCTTTCGATGCACGCATGCATGCTGTCCAACTCCATCTGCGTGTGCCCTTTTTCTAAATATTTTTGTGTGATAAATATATTTTTTTGCAAAGCTAAATTTAAAAGAGCGTTGCTTAAAGTGACGTTCTTATTTTGATAGCTGCAATTATCACTGTAAAGGATCACCTCTTCTCCCTCCCTTATTTCCTGATTTAAAATGAAATTGCAAATAATGGTTGAAAATTCCTGAGCAGTTATGTCGCCTTCTCATGTTGTACAGTGTAAAGTTATGGACAAACAGTTTTCGTTTATAATATAGTTGAGAAACATTTGACAATGATGACAGTAGTACCTTCTGTAAATCCATGCAATACACATGTTTCGCTTCTGCTTTCTTTTTTCCTTTTCCTTTCTAGCACCTTCCTTTCTCTTCTGGTGTTGTAAATATTTATCTTCAGGAAGATTTCTTGTTCTGAAATTTGTGCAAAGATCGCACTGATCCTTTTTGGGTTGAAACAAACTGAGATTTAATTCCTCAAATATGTCTGTAAATGTTTTTATCGACATCGGGGTAATAGCTGCATTATCCGTGACACAAAATTTTCGATATTCTTTAAAAAGATCGGCCTTGGATTGCCAGGTGGGTTCGAGATACAGCTTGTTGCTTCTGGACCTACAGTAGTGCGACTCCATTTTGGGTAGGCTTTGAAAAAACTTACGTACCAGCATCTTACTTTCGGCATTTCGTGGATTTTTTACTTTTTGTGTTGCTTGCTCACTATTAGAATTGGATTTATTTATTAACGGTTTGGTCCAATTATGCAAAGACCATTCACCAATTCCAAGGGTGTTCAGGAACATTGTTTTGCATACTGTGTGAGATATTCCATCTTTTTTTAATTTCAGAACAAAAGTTGAATCGCGTCTTGATTCATCCTGCGATTTTCGTTTTACTGGCATCACATCGACCAAACCCCTTATGTGGTGCTTGCGTTCTTGCCAATTCATTGTTTCTCAAAATGCATTAAATATTTCTTGGCGGTTTTCCGATGAAAATTCTTTACATTTCAAAGTTTTCCCCTTGAGACTCCGTTTACAGTTGCATCGAGGCAACATTTTGCGTGCCGATCTAGGTATGTGAAACACAGCTTTACCCTTTCCACACTTTCCTCGTCCTTTATAGGCCAAATCCTTTTGTATTTATTTTGATTACAATCCCATGTTTCTTTGTCGCGCCTTTTTCTGCGCTGACGTTTTACTTTGTGCGTATTTTTAGTCTCTTCGTTGTCGCTGCTCAGAATTTCTGAAGTTGAATTATTTGGCACATAACTATTTCATACTGAGAAGGAGTAAATTATTTTCAATGCTTCCACTACTTCACCATCAACGTTCCTGAGAACATCATCTGTTTCTGCTAACTCGCTGGAATCAGGAGCATTATTTTCAACACAAATGTTCAAATCACTTGAGGAACTGTATTTAAAGATTGTCATTTTCAAGTTTTCGGGAGTAATACTACTATTTCAACTATGTATTTGCAATAGATGAAAATTTTACTAGGGCTGGAATTCATATCTGAAACAATAGAAAATTATTTTCAAAACTTCTTCTAAAATCGTTAAATGAAAACCTCTTAACTTTCTCGTTACTCATGATGAAGTTTTGCAATAATTAAATAGCAGTCGCATGGTAATACATTATTAGGATACGATAATAATGATACATGTCATTAATCTGCACTATAATTTATAAAAAACACTTGCCTTTAAAAAAGGTTATACGATATTTCAAGCTAGAAAACAACCAACACTGACGCAACTCCACAATAATACTAGGCAAAACTAGAACTTACGAGGTTTTCAGTCACCGATATAGCTAGGTAGCTGTACGAAGTTTACAAATTCGACTACAGATGGCGTAATGTCAAAAATGATGGCAATTTTCTCAATTTTGCAAAAAATTTAACTTACGAGGTTTTCAAAGTAAGGTATCGATATGAAGAAACCTAAGTAAGAAAAAGAAACAGATTTTGTTGAGCAAACTGTTTATAATAATAATAATAATAATATAATAATGCTAGGTTTCCGGCTAAAAGGATGAAATCTTCTTCAAATCAATCTAAAAATATCTATGTATTTATCATAATCGTCATTTCCAATTTAATGACCAATTTTCTGGACAAAATGGCTTAGTGTTAGAGCTGAGGAAAAGCGCCAATTGGAACGCAGTTTCCCGACTCCCTTGGGCTATAACAAAGTGATATCAGTTCCTCTTTGCAAGTAGGAGACAGAAATAGAGAATCAGGATTTTTGGGAATTTTCGGATCACTTTGATCACATAAGACACTATTGTAGAATATATGATTGAATTCATTTGCAAGTTCATCTAGGTTTTCTCTTATAGGAAACATACGTAAATTCTTCTTACCTGTATGCGAATTAATAATACCCCACATATCTCGGGTTTTGTTCGAATGAAACAAGATGTTGTCGTTGTATTGTTTTTTATGCAGTTTTATTGCATGATCGTAGGGAGAGTGGGGCACAGAGGACCACTTAAGACAAAATGTGTTGGTATTTGGATATGGTTTATCATTGGAATCTGCATTCGTAGAATGTGGGAACTACACTCGTATACAGGGTTTTCAAACTTAAGTCGGCACTATTGCTAACTTTGTTATTATTGGAGCTACAAAGTTGGTTAAATAGGCGAACTAGTGTAGTTTTTCAAGCAAATTACAATGGCATTTAAAAAAAAATAATTGACGTACTGGGTCACGTGATATTGTGAAAAACGTAATTTTTTTAATGGGACACCCAGTATACAGTTCTCACGGTCGACAGAATATTTAATTCTGAACAAAAACTTTCCGATGAACTTTTATCCTAAAGTCAATAATAACAGAGTTATTGATGATTGTTTTTACAGAAACTAAAAACAGTATTGTTTATTTTAAGTTATTTTATTAGTTTCGAAAATAAAAAAAACAAGAAATTTTAAATTCAGAGCAGATGCTCAAAAACATCACCCTCTTGCTCCAAGCACTTTTGAACCCGCCTGTTAACGCTTCTAGTAGCCTTAGCAATGATTCTACCATCAATATTATTAATAGCATGGCTGATGCTTTGCTGGAGATCTTCAAGAGTATCATACCGTCTTTCATACACTGCACTTTTCACAAATCCCCAAAAGAAGAAATCCAAAGGTGTTATGTCCGGTGATCGGGGAGGCATACGAATAGGCCCGTTAGTTGATAGATATCGGCCATCAAAAAGGTCATGTAATAAGTTATGAATTTGGCGAACATTATGGGCAGGAGCGCCATCTTGTTGAAAGAATATCTGTTGTCTATCCATTAAATTCAGGTCATCCAAGAATTCTCCAAGGGTAGCGGTTAACATTTCGACATACCTCTCGCCAGTTAATGCAGCTTGATAAAATACGGGGCCTACAATTCTTGAATGAATCAAGCCACACCAAACATTAACACTAAAGCGTCTCTCCGGATTACAAGGACGGAAAAGCATCGGGTTTTGTCGACTCCAATAGTGGCTGTTCTTCCTGTTATACTGGGTGTCCCATTTAAAAAAATTACATTTTTCACAATATCACGTGACGCAGTACGTCAATTATTTTTTTTTAAATGCCATTGTAATTTGCTTGAAAAACTACACTATTAGTTTGCCTATTATCGTCTGATGTAAACATTTTTCACAAATAGGAATTAAAATGTTGTGCTTCGCAACTTCTTTGATATATCTTGACCTGTAATCGCTCGTTAGAAGAAAAAATTTCATGAAAAATTCAACAGTTTACACAACAAAATATCTCTTGTTCGTAAAGCACTAAATGTTTTACGAAAAAATCCTGGTCAACACAAATCTAAGTACGTGTTGCTGTCTGCTTTGTATATCATTACCGTGTCATTTTTCCAAGAGATATTAAGGCGTCACTGAAGTGACCAAAAATTGCTGTCAGTTTTTAGATGAAATAACATCAACTTCTTGAAACCATAACACATTTAGTTGATTTGTAGAATTAAAAATCAATGTTTCAGTTTGTAATTTATTTTTGCATCAATATTTTGTAATCGTACATTTTAAGTTTATACTATATTTTGATGTAAATTACAAAAAATTCTCTGATCTTACTGATGTTACATAGAACTACTTTCTGGTTTGGCTCATATAACTTGATATTTAATCTGGTATAACTGTTGTAGTGGCCGCGAGTCGCTCTTTCATCTTAATGTAGCATTCATGAAGAACTTCCAGTTTCTCAGTTGTAGTTAGCAACTTGTAAGTTGGTAATAAAAATAATAATAATAACTCCTGGTCTTCATCGACAACCGCTTTTGGTTTTGCTGCTACACGTCTGACGACTGGACTGGTTTCCTGTTGTTGTGCATCTTGTATTATGGAATTATTATTACTGGTGCCTGGTGTGGAGTCCATGGCGTCTGCATCTGAACCTGATGTACTTCTAAAATACAATATAATACAATCGAATTATGTTTATAATACCGGAAGTTGCATTGCTAAGGAATATATTTATACATATTGTTTGAAAAACTTCTATAATTTCTATTAAACGACTGCTCTAACAACCACAAAAAAATAATTCATTATTGTGAAGAGAAAATAAAAGAATTGGAAGACTTACGCAGCCATGTGCAATCCTGCAAGACATGCGTACTCTTCCGACGTAATTCTAGTTTGCAAGTATTTCGCTAAAACAACAAGCAATTAGAAAATTTTATTGGATTCTAAATGAAATATAAGTATGTTTACCTTTCCTCGCCTTGTTGTCGTAAGTGAAATTGTCCCATTGATCTTGGTAATAGTTAGCAGCTATATTATCCCAGGCCTTAGAGTGGTGTTCTTTATCATTATGCCTTGGATGACTCTTATCATATAAATATGGATGTTTTCTAACCTCGGAAATTAATTTATACTGTTGCTTCATTATATTCATATTGTAGAAGTTTTGCCAAATAACAAACTTGTTCGCAATTTACGTAAGATTGGTAACTGTGCCGAATACTCGGGAGTTTTCCGTTATATATTGATGAAGATAAGATTAATAACGATCGATCGTACCTAAACTCTTATCAATTCTCGGAGCTTCCATAAATACCACAATATTAAACCTGGCTGTGATATCCGCTTTTGATAGCTAAAGAAGGCAAATTTTATCATAAATTTGATATAGGTATCTATATAAATATCACTACTGTTGGCAACGTTAGCGGCACACACACATCAATGTCAAAATGCATGCAAAATGAAACAAACAAGTACTTACTTTTAACTTGTTAGATAAAATAAACAATTCTGTATACAATCCGTATTAATCCGAAACATGGAGATGGCAGCTGTACGATATTATTATTATCATATTTGTATCGACCAATTTGTATCTTGTTTCCAGTGCAACGCTGTACGATATCAGTTATACGATAATGCCTAAAGATAAAATAGAATAATAATACTCGTAATAATAAACACAGATTTTATGTTAATTACAAAGAGATAAAAATATTTAGTTTATATGACAATCAGCGCATTTAGACAGTTTTTTGTTGTGTTATTGGGCCACGTTCAATTTCTGCAAAAACGAGGAGAGCTGGCAAAACTCAAAGACCGCATAAAAACAAGCTCTGACAAACAGACTGATGTGATAATCCGTGACCGCTAATAGAAGGAGAATAGATATAGATATGGAAACGGATATTTAGGAGCCGAGATGCGAGGTTTCGATGACCCAGAGGACTGCCTGTCTAAGCATCACGGAGGCCCTGTCCTCGACGCCGACTGCAGACATCCCCAGAAAAGAGATTGCGAACGTCCTCGTTCGCAACTTGATGTGGGGATTTTCTCGCTGGTTTGTGGATATTTAGCATGGGAATTGGAATTTGGAGAGATGGAGAACCCGATGGCTAGGTCATCAGCTTGGAGGGCTCCCTGTCTATTTTGCAGACCAAAATAATTGCTATCCAGGTCTGTGCAGAGAGCATTTTGAACTGCTCGCAGATAAGCGGATCGGTAGAAATTTTATCTGACAGCCAGGCTGCCCTTAAAGCAATACAGGCGGTCAGGTTTGATTCCTAAGTGGTACTTGACCGATATAAGAAGCTAGAAAAACTGAAAATCGGAAACGGAAAATCGTGGTGCTGCGCTAGGGCAGGTGCCAAGCCATTCTGGAATTAGAAGCAACTAAACAGCTGACAAGTTAGCAAGAGGTGGCAGAGAGTGACCATTCATAGTCAAGAACAGACTTGTGGGAGTTTTTATGGAGGCATCAAAGCCAGATCTTAACTCTCTCCTGGGTATTGCCCCTATTGAAATGCACTGGCCGACATGAGACTCTCGCAAAACTCTCGGGATCCTTCTAAAGGTGAAAAGACTTCGCAAGTGAGTCTTTAGGACCAAGGACAGGCGTCACTGCGTGCTGGATAAACACATGCATCGCATAGGCTTAGTACCATCTCCCCTTTGTAGGAAATGTGAGAGTGCGGAGGAAACTCCAGTCCATCTCCTCGATGACTGCCCAACAATGGACAGGGAGGGGCATATATACTTTGGGATTGATTGATTAGATGATTCCTGAGTAAGTCAATTAACTCTTGACCAGCTTACGGTCTTCTTTGCAAATTTGTGCAATTTGTTTGAGAGGACTAAAACAGCATGAGGCACAATAGGTGTCTCTTTTGGCCGACTTTTCCTTTCGGGGTCGCGTCATCCGAGCAGTCGTAAATAAAAAAGTTTCGATGACATTAGATGCAAGCTTAAAAAATTGTTACCAACTTCGAATATAACTTAACTTGGAACTGTCTGCATATAAAAAATGCAATAAACGTTGAACTGGACTAGGATTTCAAAACTAACACAATCAAAAAGGGATCTTAACCCCCCAAGTACCATAGTGTTTTCAAATAACACATATACTATGGTGGGGTGTTTCGGCACCCCACTGATTAAAAACAATTTTTTTGATTGTTTAATTACATGGTACAATAGACATTTATCTAAACATCTGAACAAATATTCGGTATTCGGTTGATGATGAAAACCCATGCGTTTTCGAAACACGTGTCCCGAATAATTAATTAAAGTTGTAACTAATGCACGCCGATCTGCAAGACTCTGAAGGTTTTAAGTCGGTCAAGCAACGGATAATACGTTTCTGACCAATGAAAGCATCCCCAGTCACGGTTGAATTCCTCCAAAAAATGATTCCATAAGACATCCTATTAAAAACATAGGCGTAGTACATGCCAAACAATAGCTGACGCGTCAAGATATACTCTAAATTTCGAAAAAGAAAACATAAAGAGAGATTTTGGATAATAGGCTCTCACAATAGGCTTTCCAATTCCGAGACCGATCCACCCTCTGCTAAGAATTTTGTTAGAGCCGCATTGTTAAGTCCTTTATTATTTAAAGATATAAGTTTAAGTAAAAGCCTGGCATGGGCTGGAGTTGATAGGGGTGGAAACGTAAGTAAGTGCTTTTATCTTCATTGACCAGAAGCTCATTCATTGTAAACAATGGATACACGTTGCTTAACAATTCATTGCAAGTGCTGGCCAAAATATCATCATCCCCGCCCGTCACCACCAAAGCAACATCATCCGCATATAAAGTAGTTGAAACTTTATCTAGTTTCAATGGGAAATCGTTAATAAATACTAGAAAAAGTACAGGACCCAGTATCAATCCTTGAGGAACTCCAACATTACTAATCAAAACATCAGAGGCAAAATTTTTTGGGACATTATTGCTGTTGCAGCAGATATTTACATATTGAGCTCTATTACTTAGAAATGATTCAATCCAATTTAAAGCAATTCCCCAAATCCCATAAGCTTGTCATTTCCTTAAAAGAAGGTACTAAAAGAAGGTACCCAACATGTTTATAGTTTACCTTTCGAAACAGTCCCTGCAAGTTATAGTTACTTCAGAATGGTCCTTGCAGACGTGTTGACTACACTGTGAGCATGTTGTTTTTATTTTTCTTTTTTCCGCTCACACCAGTGACACCTTCCGTAGGATCTTACAGGTCCCGGCTCTCAAGGCTCTTTCAATCCCAAGTAAATTTTTGATGATTGAGTTCAGCTCATTTGGGAGTCCTTTTATCTCAGATCTTCTTCTTATATGTTTAATAATAATAATTAATAAGTTCTCTGTCCAAACTAATGTAAAATTACCTTCTTGTCATTTTGAATAAATTGTCTGATGCAGCTAATAAGAATATGTAACTTTTGACACGTAGCATTGCTCCAAATATAGCCATTGGCCACCTTCTGGTTCGTCTTTAACAAGGGTAGGTTAGGTACTTTTGGTCCAAAGCATCCAACTAGCTTTAGAACACTACGCGTTGGACCTGAAAGTTGTCTTGGATTTGGTTCTTGTGTCTTCCCTGTATACACGAACGAATTTAACAAATAATGTGTTTTTACGTCACATAGCCACATTATTTTGAGGCCATATTTTTTAGGTTTACTCTTTATACATTGACGAAATGAGCAGCGACCTCTAAATCCAACAAGCATTTCGTCTACAACTCCATACTCACTGCAACTGAAATTATTCTTGTAGTTATTATTGAAAATTTCATATATATTTAAAATTGCAGCAAGTTTATCGCCTTCATCAATCCTGTTTCTTCTAGTTGCTTGGTCGTCAAATCTTAGGGTAGACATTAGAAACAAAAAACGTTCTTCACACATGGTACCTCTAAAAATATTTCTTCCTGTAGCATCTCTTGCAAACAGAGCTCTAGTGTCGTCGTGATTTGATTTGCAAACACCCACTAACATAAGAAGTCCAAGAAATTCTTTCAATTCGATCATGTTTAAGTGTTCCACATAACTAGCCGTTGGTCCATAAGCAACACTTGCTTCCCTAATTTTTGCATTGGTATGTTCTAATAGTTCGTTTAGAATTTCTTCGGTAAACAAAGGGACCAAGCTTCAATAGGCGTCCTAAGAGGAGTATTTGCTGCCTGACCTTTGGTTCCTGGTAGATGAAGCACTATATTAGACGATCTGGTCCGCGATTTGCCATTTTGTTACATCAATACAAGGCAAAACAAAGAAGAGTATTGTCACAAACGCTTCTGACGAAAAACTGAATAGGAAACCTCTGAATAGACTTACACGAATATTAGGGGAAATACAGTTCTCTGAATGTCCCCGAAACATAGTATAAACTAGAGAATGCTCGACAAACTGTACGATAGAACTTACAAAGCAGATAGCTGTGACTTTCCAAGCAAAACAAACGACAAAGTTTATGAAATCCCCGAAAAAAAATGCGATATCTAAAAAAAAACTATGGTGGGGTATCCGTACACCCCAAGAGTTGATTTTTTTTTTCTTCAAAACCCATGAAGAATATCTAATTTTCAGTTATGCATGCTAAACATCATGAGAGAATACCTAGAACCCTAAGAACGCAAAAAAATTGTTTAAAAAATATCCAAGGAAAAGTGGGGTCTGCCGACACACCACGTGATAATACTTGAGGGTTAACAGCATCGTGGCTTTAGTCCTTAGCCACGGCTGTTTGAGATATTAGCTCGAGAAGATGAATGCCGACTCTTTTTCGAATTTAGTGGAACGGTCGAACACATTATGTGCGAGGTGGTCCCACAAGGGTACCGCCACTTTAATCATGCAGTTTTAATAAAATCTAATCTTACAAAAAGACGATGAAAGCATAAACTAGTAGGCTCTAGGAAGTACGTGAGTGGTTGTACACACCCCAGGACAATTTTGTGGTCAACAGGAGTCAGCAAGAGTTACAATCGTTGCCTCTATTGATCTACGGGAATTTTTATCTCAGAGACCATATCAGCTTCTGTTATATTAATAGAATTGCTGTCTTCATCAGTGCAGACACATCTGAGTCAATATACCTAACCATTACAAAACAAAAGCTGAAGCGCAGCCTAGCGTCGAAACCAGAAAATTGAACCAGAGATGCTATGCTCCAATTGACCATGTAACAACCATCAGTAGACGCAACATCATTAACATTCTCTCAAAACTGAATAGATATAAATAAACTATTGACTTTTGAATTTAAACTTTTAATAAACATTGATTGTAGATTGTAGATTGTAGATTTGAAATGAGGGTGATATTGCGCTGCGACCTATTGATCTATTGTGCCCCCTTGCGTGAGTTGTAAGCTGCTGGGGGTATGCCCGCTCCTACAGCTCCCCATCCAGTCCAAGAGCTTTGATAAACTGCATTAGCTGTGATGGTTTCAGGAAAGGTATGTCTTCTTCGTCTATAACGTCTTTACCGAGATGGCTGGCTCGGGTTTCTATGATGGCGGTGCAGTAAGATGTCAGGTGTTCCGGATTTTCATCCTCAGCCCCGCAGTCGCTATTCTGTTTTAGACCTATCCTTGCCATGTGTTCACCAAGGTGACAGTGCCCTGTAAGGAACCCTGTGAGGATGCGCAATCTATTCCTGCTAAGTTCCAGCAAAGTTTTTGCTCTATGCTTATTGTAGTTTCCAAGGAAGATCTTGGAGTGTCTCAGACCGGGAAGATTCTCCCAGAGGGATGCTCTGAGGCTCTCTTCCCGATCTTTAAGTTCTTTTTGTAGGTGCTCGCCCCTATACCACAGAACGGTTCAGGTCCCACAAACGGAGTTGTAGCGGCCTTTCTTGCTAGTGAATTAGCTTCTTCGTTGCCTCTGATTCCAGTGTGTCCTGGTACCCAGTATAGTGCAACTCTATTATTCTTGCCCAGGTTGTTTAATCTATCAAGACATTCCCAGACTAATTTCGAGCTGACCGTGTTAGAGCTCAGCGCCATTAGGGCTGCTTGACTGTCGGAAAAAATTGCAATGCTCTGCTTCCGATAGTTCCTGTCAAGGTTCAGTTGAGCACATCTTCCAATTGCATTGATCTCCGCTTGGAAGACGCTGGGGTATGTCCCCATTGGCTCGGAATATTTGGTTCCTGGCCCAAATATGCCTGCACCTGTTCCTTTATCGGTTTTAGACCCGTCCACATACCACTTGATAGTGTTTTCCTTTAGGGAGTACGTGAAGTGTTCTCTTACCCACTCTCTCTTATTACTTAGCTTGGTAAGGAAATTCCTTTCAAAGCTATATTCCTTGATCATTTCATCATTTGGTAGGCCTAGAAGTGGGGAGAGCCCGGCTTGAGATGTCCATGCTCTCTGGTGCGGAGTCTCGCCCCTTCCAGTCCCCGCCCTGGTCAGTCTGTGCATAGCCGCAAGGGCCGCTCCCTCCACCACTATGTGTAAGGGGGAGAGGTCTAAAATTACCTCTAGGGCCGCAGTTGGGCATGTTCTCATGGCTCCGGTGATGCATACACATGCCAGCCGTTGCAACTTGTCAAGGGTATTCCTGATTGTAACTTTAGTGACCTTCTGGAACCAGGTTATTGCCCCGTACGTTACCATAGGTCTTACTATACTGACGTACAACCATCGTAGTATACTTGGGTTGCAGCCCCAAGTTTTACCTGCCAGGTTCCGGCATATCATTAAGGCTCTTGTTGCCTTGTTCATTGTCAGTTCTATGCGTCTCTTCCACAGAAGTTTTGAATCTAGGGTTATTCCTAAGTATTTAACTTCTGATTTGCGTTCGATCACTGTTCCATCCAAGTGGATGTCTTTCATGTTCGAAATGTTTCTCTTCCTAGTGAAAGGTACAATCGTGGTTTTTGCGGAGTTGATGCTCAGCCCCACTGATCGACACCATTCACTTGTGATTTTAAGGCTTGTTTGTACCAGGTCACAAAGAATCCCCTCATACTTGCCTTTTGCTATTATTACAATGTCGTCGGCATATCCTACACAATGTATGCCGAAGGCTGTCAGCCTGTTGAGCAGTTCATCTGCCACCAGGCTCCACATTAAAGGCGAACAGACGCCACCTTGAGGTGTTCCACGAGTGGTTCTGATTTTGAAAGTCCGTTCACCTACCGTCGTCTCAGCTGTCCTCGTGGAGAGCACTTTACTTATCCATCGTGTTACTGTTTTACTGACTCCCCTTGCTTCAAGTGCTCGTTCAATCGCGTCATGTGACGTGTTATCGAACGCACCAGAAATATCCAGGAAAGCGCAGATCGTTGTTTCTTTATCATCCAGGGTTGATTCCTACTAGCTCATGCAGAGCAGACATTGATTGCAAAACACCCTGTATATCTAATTAATAAAACGGGAAAATTTTTATTGCAAGTAACTTTCCATCTCCTTTGAGACAAATTTTGGATAGTAGATTGATGGCGTTTGTTTTTATATGAGTGGTATCGTCTAGACCTCAATTTTGTTCCATAAATGAACATTATGGAGTATAAAAATGTGATCGTAACTTTCTTTAAATAAAACTTCATTCGTTTACGCATTGCTGAAATTAACATAAGTCTTTCTTAAATACAATTTACTACACCCATATCCGTGAATGTAATCTTAAACACGGACGTGGTGGCCCATATAGATAACGCCCCAATTTAAATATTAATAATTTACTTCGAACTGAATTTGTTTGTTTCTTCGCGACGACAAAACATATTTATGCGTCTGCTACGGCAATAAAATAACCAACGACACAAAGCCCATTCCAGTTCCTCTATCTCCTTTCAACGCTACTCTTCGTCACCGTCTCTTATCCCATCTCTTAGCCCTCCTCTAAGGCGGTGGTAACGTCATTTATCTTTATGTTATAAGCTTTAGTGGAATCACTTATCTTTTATATATTCCATAATAGACTTTAAAAATATCGTTCACATATGTTAAATTTATTATGTTATTAAGTTAAGAGATGTTCATAAAAATTTCAGAGAGCGTAACTATATAATATGTACACACATACAGTGTGTGTGTCACCGTCAATATGAAGTCACGAAATGGCGTCCTTCATTGGTTGTTAAACACTATCGTACCATTTATTGTCACCGTTAATAGTGAGAGGTTTCATAAAAATTGAAGATGGTCATTTACATCGCACGCTATCTTTGTTGTACTAGCATAAGTTTCGTCTCATTCACTCCCATCATGTTTTACCACATTAGGTAGCAGACTTGCAGATAATTTAGGTGACCTAAGACACTTTATTTTTATAGCCGTAAGTAATAGTAAATGTGTGCAATGTGGTTTGCTTTGATATTATTAAAGAAACTTTATTTATTTTAATACCAATTCTACACTAAAAACACTCAGTGCGTTCAAAACTATTATTTGTTAAAAATGAAACAAATTGCATTATCTAGGTTAGGAGTGGGATGGCATACGAGCCTGTTTCACCGCGACCTTTACAGGTCTATTGTGATCCCCTTTACCTTAGAGAACGCTCTCTAGTTTCGCCTTTTTAATCGGACTTATCATTTTTGAGAGCGGCTCCTTTGTGTAGCCGTTGGCTGTGGGGTTCTCTACCCCCATTACTAGAAACCTTGTCCTCGCTAGGCCGTCAGAGTAGCACAAAACGTGAACTGGGGTTTCTTCTTCCTCTTGACAGAATCTGCAGAGAGCGTTTTCTGCCAGGCCTATGTTAAACATATGCCTATTCAGTCTGCAATGACCGGTCATCAGACTTACTATCATTTTGACAGTCTTCCTGTCTTTACTCAGTAGGTCTTCAGTAAACTTAGGCCTCTGTTCCCTTAGGAACTCCTTAGCCTGTCTTTGTCCTGGCGATCTTTCCCACCATTCCTTGGACTTGTTTTGTGACCATTCGTAGATGGACCTCTTAATATGTGATTTGGTAATGTCCTAAACCTAGTCTGGCCACCTCATCGGCCGCCTCGTTTCCCTTCACTCCCGTGTGGCTGGGGACCCAGGCCAAACTTATTTTCCTTAGGGTCCCCACCTCATTTAGGGCTCTTACGCAGTCCCAAAGTCAGCACTTGCGGAACTAATCGCTTTAAGTGCTGCTTGGCTGTCAGAGTAAATAGCGACGCTTTTTCCTGCTCCGGCCTAACTGTCTACTTCTCTGACACAGTGGTGAATCGCAGCAACCTCAGCCTGGAAAATTGTCGAGTCCTTGCTGAAGCTCAATGAAAGGGCATTGAACGGCTTCTTTCTATAAATGCCAGCTCCTACACCGTGGTCCGTTTTAGAGCCGTAATTGCATTATCTAAACAAACATTTTGTTTGAATAGCTAGATGTAATGATATGTGTTCAATACAGACGTTCTCCATGGATACACAGCTTTGGAATTGGTATTAGTGATCCTATACAGGTTTTTGTATCTCTTTAATTCAATTATTTTGTATGGTTAATGGTTGGTGAAAGTGGTCGACTCATTTTTGTTGAAACGCCGTAGAATACCAACGCACATTTCCTGAAATATTGTTCCAAAAATTTTGCCAGGCTTTCGAAAAACACCTTGAACTTCATAACTGGACAATAACCTCCAAATACACTTAGCTAAAAGAACTGCAAAACTCTCTTGATATCGACAAATGCGTATGCTCCAACGGAAGCTAAGGAGAAAGCGGAAAATTTAGCACTTGTATATTGAAAACACTAAACAACCAGTTCGGCATATTCCATTGCGAGAATCTATTGGTACTCAAGCAGTGTGTGTCTATAAAAAATCTTTAAAGCCCGCTAAAGATAAAAGTTCAATGCTTATCCTTTTAAACATATACTTCGTAAAATTACCAACGATACTGTACTAATATGAGTAAACTGAGCAGAATGCATCAAAATACAGATTTATCACAGGCTATCCTCACTATAACTTGTCAACTACTGAGCTAGAACTAAAATACACTAACGTTCAACAAGTTGAGTGAACTAGTCTTAGAAATACAATAAGCAAGGTTTTCAGGTTGCGTCGTAGACATTTTCAACAATTTTGTCTCTGTGTCTATGTCTAATTGTGTAGTTTTTTTTGCGTCTGCATGGGCAGGATGATACCGAAAGGCAACTCAGTGAAAAAGCCCCATTGTACCGGCATGCTGTTGTAAGCCTCTTAACCAGGTTGCATCCGAACATCGAAGTCCGCAACCTAGAATTAATTTCCTTACTATGGGATCATTTAATCGGACAACTACAAAGCATATCCGCCTCTCCGTGTCAGCTGCTGAGCAGTTGGAGTGGCAAGGAGATAGATCGGCTCATGCGATGGATGTGTTTATTCAGTGAACAATGACTGGATCCTTCTGAGTAATCTCAATCTGTCTCTGCTCATAAAGACTACCTCGCAAAGTCTTTCTTTATTTGGAGATATCGCGAGAGTTTTATATGGTCTCACGCCCTCAATTGCATTCCAGTAAGTGCAATGACTAGCAGAGAGATCAGATCTGACAACAGGTTTAATGCAGCCATGAGAACTCTCACACGTCGGCTGTGGACCTCTCTCTCCTCTGGTCTCGCTAGAACCTCTTACTAACATATCATTATGTTGTTACCAGAGTGACTTGACACCCATCTCAGCGTAATACTGTAATGTTTCGCCAGTTCTCCGAGCTTCCAAAATCCTAAAATTCCTAAAATTGTACAATTGCTGAAATTATTATTATTGTAATTATCTTCGCTCATTGGACTGATGAACAATGTATATCAGGCCACAAAAAGACAGTTTTCTCAAGAAAAAAAAAACACAGTAAGCTATATTTTTTAGTATAGTATATAACGCAGACTTCATTATCCCATTTCTTCAAAAAAAAAATTTGTTTTTAGATGTATTTTGGCGTTGGACAGCCGAAGAGGTTTAATAAAAATGGTGTAGTGATAGAAGATATCCACATTATAAGGGGAGGACATATACAGAGGCAACAAAAACCATTTGGGCAAAAATATTCCAATAATTGGACTTGCATTGACTCTATACAAAACAGCGTGGCCATCGGATGGATGATTTTTGTTTGGCTGAGAGAATTTCATACCAACCGTATTTTATGACTTTATTTTAAAAGCAATCAATATAAATTTTTTATCAGTTATGTAGGCCACGACAATGCAGCTTTTCATATGAATAGAGTTTTTATAAAGTCAAAATCTAGCCAACTACGATTAAAATAAAAAGTAGCGTTTCAAGTCGGGTCATAGTAGCGATTAAGATAGAGCAAAAAAGTATTAAGAAAAGTTATTACAAATCACTCAAGAACTCCAAATACCAAATTTCTCTGAAAAATTTGTAATTTTACATTTTTCTCCAATTTTATGCCATCAGCAGATGATAATTTGTTATTGCAATAATAAGAGTGCCATGAAACAAGAAAACGATTCGCAAATTTTATTCAGTATTAAAGAACAAAATATAGCAACAATTTAACGAACAATATTTTAAATAGGATCTTTTTCAACTAGATCACCTTGAAGACGGATACATTTTTCCAATCGTCTTTTGTGATTCAGTACAACTCGTCGTAGTATTTCTGGGGAAATTTCTCGGCAGGCTTGTCGGATTCTCTGACACAGTTCCTGTATGTTTTGAGGTCTTGATGCATACACAACATTTTTAATAGTTCCCCAAAGGAAAAAGTCAAATGGTGTAATGTCAGGCGATCTAGGAGCCCACTCTATTAACGGGCTATTACGACCTATCCATCTTAACGGAAAGTTCTCGTCTAACCATGCTCGCACTATTCTTGCGTTATGAACCGGGGATCCATCTAGCTGGAAGTACAAATCTCTCCTCTCATCCAGTGGTAAATCATCAAGCACATCCATTAATTCAGTATTTAAAAAATGTAAAAACCTTTCTGCATTTAGCGTGTCAAAAAAGAAAAACGGGCCAATGATTCGTGCATTTAAAATTCCGCACCACACATTAATTTTCTGTGAATATTGTCTTTTACAGTTGATGACCCAGTTTGGGTTTTCTGTTGCCCAGTATCTACAGTTCTGGGACGAAACTACACCGTTAGTAGTAAATGTAGCTTCATCACTAAACATAATTTTTTTCAAAAATTCTCTGTCATTTAGATAATTACCTTGAGCCCATAGACAATACTCCATTCTTCTATGGAGATCTCCATCTTCAAGAGTGTGTAAATATTTTGGCTTATACGGTTTCAATTTGTGACGACGGAGACATCTCCAAATTTTAGAGCAAGAGATATTTAAATTTCTAGCCATATCTCGTAAACTCGTGTGAGGATTATTACGATACGCTGCTAATATTACTGCATCTAAATGGTGTTCTCGATTGTTCAATCCTCGTGGACGTGGTTTAGTAACATTTCCAGTAGTGTTGAAAATATTATTCAAGTATGCAACAGTTCGATGTCGGATGGGTGGACGTTCAGGGTGCCTCGCGTTAAACTCTCTAGCCGCCTCTCGGGTAGAACGTACATTGTCACCAACAATTCGAATAATTTCTACTTTTTCAGCAATACTTAAATGTCTATTGGCCATTGCTTAGCAAAGTTCGATAGTTGCAACTGAAGTAAACTGTTTAGTGAATTGACGTTTGATGTTTGACGTTTGAACTGATGAATCGTTTTCTTGTTTCATGGCACTCTTATTATTGCAATAACAAATTATCATCTGCTGATGGCATAAAAATGGAGAAAAATGTAAAATTACAAATTTTTCAGAGAAATTTGGTATTTGGAGTTCTTGAGTGATTTGTAATAACTTTTCTTAATACTTTTTTGCTCTATCTTAATCGCTACTATGACCCGACTTGAAACGCTACTTTTTATTTTAATCGTAGTTGGCTAGATTTTGACTTTATAACTGATGACTATCTGATTGTTCCAAATATATCTTTTTTTTTTGAAGGATACATTATCCTTTTCTTTGGGAAATAAATTTTCATTTGTGGTAACACACGATTGATGATTCAATTTTAAAATGTTGTAGTAGTTTCCGTAAAGTGGCTGGTACAAACGTCATGAATGTTATTCATAGCTCAAAGCGTGTCATCTTTACATGTACATATGTGCTTCAAAAAAATGTGTATCCCCTTCAACCTTGCCCTCTATTAAATAAACTTAATCCCTATGAGCACTGCTAAGAGAGCAGTTTCAATAGTTTCTTTCAATGGTGCTTGATGCCATATTCTGTGCAACAGTACAGCCTATCATAACATACTGAAAATATTTTGCTGAATTGTGATTTTGAAAATGAACCAACCATTTTATTCTTTCCATACCAAATTCATCAACTAATTTTTTTACAATGTTTATTTTCTACGAACTCATGCCATTGACCAACGAGTTCCGGGTATACTTGAAATCCAAATACGTCTACTGTTTAGTTGTACCAAGATAAGTAGACTCCAAAGATGGTTAGACAGGTTGTAATAGCACTTAGGTTAGGGAGTTACCGTATGGGTAGAGGTGCCAAGGACCTTAAGATTGTAAAAGGTGATTCCAACGACTCGAACTGCTTTGGTTCATTCCAAAACAAACAATTTAGCAACTTTTCATTCTAGCGTTCTACTTTCCGGTTGACCTATGAGTTCCGAACCTCCATCTCGCACTGATTGTGATAGATTCAATTTGCGACGTGTCAGCGCTGCGATAAAAACTCGTGAAATCTACAAACCCAGACTTCTGTAGATACATCCATTCGAAAAGATGTCATGGTATTATAATAATCAGCTCGGTTATCTGACCTAAAATTCGCCGAAAACCTGCTAAACTATATCCCAATAATGAGGTGTTGCAAAGAGTCTAAAGATTGACCAAGTTTGTAGCCAACATGACGGGGTAAGATTTTTGAAACCAATTTGAATAAAGGATTAAATTTGGAACAAATAATGAATGCTTGGTTTATTGAATTGTAATTTCGTAGTTTTAATACATTTTTCGCTGGAATTTATTCAAAATGTTTGAGGCAACAATTAACTTAATGTTACAGCCTTCAGATATTTATGAATTGCTTAATAAAATATTCATATTTCTTGTATCTTCACTGCAAATTCAATATCTTTCAGACAACCGTTTTCAGGATACAACACAGATCCAATTAAATAGAAGTTGAAAAGCTGAGGAGATCTGGCTGAGGAGCGACTTACACAACACGTCAATGCACAGATGCCGGCATCCGAACTCTTGTGAATAATTATACCGAAATCAATTATAACAACGATTTATCAAAAGCGATAGGCTTTCCACGTTGACGACGACGTGCATACCACCCCAAAACATCAATCATACCCGGCCGTCCACTTCATTATAAAGCGCCGAATTTACGAAATAAATTCAAATATCGCTCGTATAACACGCGGATACCTCGCCGTTCGTATTTTCTTCCACGTTAGGGGGCGCCTGATGCGTTCGAGGGATGCAAAAGGAAGTATTAAAATTGATATATTTCGACGATGGAGACGGGTTTTAGCGTGAATGTATATATCTGGTACCAGGTTGTTTTCAATGTTCTGAAATAGATAAATCTGCTGTCAGGTTATTTGTGAAGTAAACATGCAAACAAAAATTGGAAAAGGTTCGATCAAGTATGAGATAATGTTAAAGCTGGTGGTATAGTTATCTGATATGGGGGAAGATTTAAGTGTGTTTGCCAATATTTCGTACAGGTATTGGCTTGGTATTGGACAAGATACTATATATTTCGAAATATACTACACAGGGGTTGTGGATAATTTAGTTTTGGTTGCATGAAGATGTTTATATTTAAATTTTGTTTATTCATAACGGAGAAAAGGGACAGAAATTTAATAGGGAAATGAAAACATTTAACGGTTTCTACATATATTATTGCGGAGGGCTTTTAATCGACCAAATGTCTGGTAATACCAAGAATCCACATCAATTTTGCACAGCCAGTCTTAATTATAATAGACGCGTACTCTGTATGACAAGGAATTAGAGAAATAAACACAATAGCGTCTGCAAATGTTAAAAATCCAAACAGACATTTTTTCCCAATAGAAACTAATGCGAAGAAACAAAAATGAGAACGTGCTGCAGCTTAGCTAAATCCTCACACCATTTCTAAGAAATTTTGGAATAAAAAATAAGAAAAAATCTTCGAAATGCAATACCTTAGAAAGAGAGGGAAAATAAACCGTATAGTATAGAAATTACGCAGCTGGGAATAGTTGCGAGACAGAGGAGGGTTATCACGTTAGATACAATCCAATGACGGGATAAGAAATTGGAATTTTTTATAAGAAAATGAAAATCGAACCAGAATAATCAAAATTAAATACTAGACCACCCAACCCCGTAGAAACACAAGATAGGCAGATATTAAAAATCAAACGAGGCAAGCTTCAGGAGCTGCCAATCTGATATCAGATCCTGAAGAAGCTGGCAGCATGGAGAGCGAAACGTTGATTGGAATTGCAACTACAGGGCGAAACCCGGAAAAAGGTTCTATTACAAATGACGCCTGCCATGAGAGCCTACAGAATTAAATCTCGTATACTCTTTTTCATGAGTTCCACTGTTGTTTTATTACTTCGTTTATATCGAGCCATCATTTAGCTTTTCAATTTGTGAGACCAGACAGATGCAATCCCTAAATTGCGCAAAAGCTTTCTTAGCTAGCGGTGCTCGGTCATTGTTCCAGTTAAGTCTCCTACGTTATTCGTACCAAGAGCAAGTGCTTGTTGTTTTCTGCTGTCTTAAAGTTGATTAGTTGAAAGATTGTTGATTTAATATGAAACTCGTTCGATATTTTATCCTCTGAATACCTTTGTCGAACTACTTATCAAAAAAAAATGAAAAAATTAACAACCTGAAGAACATTGCTACCAACAATTTCGTTTAGATAATAAAGGCTACAAATTATGAAGGTATAAACGTTCTATTTATCAACCAATAAAAAAATAGCAAGGCAACAGGATTTAATTTAAAAAAAGAAACAAAAATCAAAAAGCTGTTGTAAAAATTTGGTGGCATAATAATAGTTTTAAGCCCCTCTTTTTCAGCCCCCTTTGTGAGCCTCGTTATTCTCATCCAAGGTATTATTCTTATGACCGATTCTATCACGTTCAAAATTGTAGTTTTCTTACATCACTCACCAGTTTGCAAAAGAAGTCTACCATGATATCTCTATTGTCTTCATCTCGGCGATGGTTTACTATTTTCCTTAAGGCTTTCCTTTCTCCTTAAGGCGAAATTCATTAATTTTTTGAGTAATGTTGGAATTCATTCTGAATGCTCAAAGATTGCTACATCAAACTCCTCACAAAAATTGATGGATTTTTTGAATAAAGAGTTTTCTTTAAGAATATGGGGGACAGAAATCCATAGTCAAAACTCCTTGTGTTAAATTAGCTAGATTTGATCTTATTACAGTTATAATACTACATTCCATACTGGGTAAATACCTGCTACATACTCAATTTTAAGGTATCAACCTAGTAGCAATTACATCGAAGAAAGGTTCTTTTCATAGTTTCCTCGTTACCTTATCTGCCACCTTCGCTTTCACCGGTTAAATGTTCTCACAATCGTCAATATTATTTGATTATTGGCAGGAAATGATATCTGATATGATGATATGATATATATTTGCTCCATTTCTATCTAGATAATGCTGTAAACATGCTTTTAGAGGCTATCTATCAAAGAGACAAACAAATTTTCTGGCAATCATCATAATATAACCCAGTCACATGTCTTCAGCTTCTGATAGCAGTGAGTAACGTCTGAGTTTGCTAGAATACAACCTTCTGTATTCAACGCATGTGTCGTTTTCAGAGCATTGTATTTTTCAGGTTTCTGCCTAAAAGGGGGTTGATCATTCACAATGGCCAGCAAAGCATCACTAAAATTTCACCTGAAACTAGAAATATTGTAAACAAAAATCCTGCTCCACTGAATCCTGTCCAAAAATATCTGCAACGATACTTCTGTTCTATTATAATTATTGACTTCTACCCTTCTCTATAGTTCTTCTTCTCTACTTCTATTGAGTTAGTCAATACTCTGACGACCGAATGACAACATTTCTGTCAGTGGCGAATTGGGCACTGCGAAGAGATATGCTGAGTACCACCAACCGACAGGGCCACCGAAGCTTCCGCCAAGGAAGCAGTAGCACACTTCTTCGTCATAAGACCTGTTGACTCGGAGGATTCTGTGGCATTCCTAACAAAGCCGAAGGTAGTGAAGGTGGTTATCTAATGTTTAAAATCATCTCTTTGAAATTTCCATGTGTTAATATTATTTGACAAATTAAATGTCAATTTCTTCCACTGAAGAAGCATTTTTGACGAAAACATCATAATTTATGATCTGGAATAATTTAATTGATTTTTAATTTGGTTACTGTTTTCTTTTATCTAAATTTTAGTTAACCTATTTGGCTGTGGTCATGATATTTACAATGTTTTAGTAGCTTACATTCAACAATGGACGAAAAAACAGTTTAATATTTCAAAAGATTAGAATAAAGCCAATTCAGCCAAGCTTAGTGCACACAGCCGCTTCCGAGAATTGATAAGCTCGATCGCTGCTACTCTTATCATAATTATCTTCGTTATGATTAAGAGTATATAAAAATTGCGAATAAATTCATTATTTTTCCAAAATTTTTACATAACTGCAGTAATACAACGATAATGAACCTAGCAAACTGATTTTAGTTTTTTATAGGTGTGCTGGCTCAAAGCTATATGGCAAGCTTCTGGTTTCAAACTTTTAGATTTTGCAAAACTATGCATAGCAGTTTTTTTCATTTTCCTAATCTTTCCACCTTAAGGGGTCTACAGACGATACGATCAGTTGTACAATCCGTTGTACAACAGTAGTTGGTTCGACAGTCTGAACGATAATTGCAACGTGTGTAGCATTGTAGTAGAACCTGTTGTACGACGCGGTTGAGTTGGATGGTAGTGCGGAGATACATAAAATCTATTCAGTTAGATACAAGTTCAACAGTTAATAGTGTTAATAACTTTAGGTTAATTCATTTTAATGTTCAATGTATTAGGAATAAGGTTGATAAGTTGGATGTATTTTTGCATGGACATTACCCAGATATCCTATGTATAAGTGAACATTGGTTAGGTGTTGATGAATCCAAATATGTACTTCTTAACAATTATAATTTATCTTCATGTTTTACCCGAGCGAATTTTAAACATGGTGGTGTTGCCATATTATATAAGGAATTTATGACCAAATCAGTCGAGAGGGATTTTGAATTTTGTGCCTCAGAGGTATCTTTTGATAATAATAATAATAATAATAATAATAATAATAATAATAGCCTTTATTTCTACTATAATGCACAAATAGAAACAACGTCAAAACAAGAAACAAGGAATACCTACAATCCAATAAACACAAAGATTGTTAATTAAATATAGTTGAGAAACTCAGCAACATTATACGGTTCTATATTACAGATATAAGAATATGTCGCTCTCTTAAATGTTACAAAGTTATTTTCTAATTTTATACTTAACGGTAACTTATTAAAAAAACAAATACTATTATAAAGTACACCCTTGGTAGATTTAGTTAGACGATATCTTGGTACGTTATAGTTTATTTTATATCTTGTTGTATGAGTAGGTATGTGTTTTTTCATTATCTCTAAAAGAAGTTTTATATTTGAAGTTAAATAGTAAACATTCATGTATATATATCCCATACAAGGTAAGCAAACCTGTTGATCGAAAGACAGACCGAAGTGATGTACCATAATTCAGACCCAGCAGTGCTCGCACCGCTCTTTTTTGTAAAATAAATACGCGGTCAATTTCAGGGGAACTACCCCATAGCAAAATTCCATAACGGATTATTGAGACGCAGTGTGAGTGATATACAGCTTTAAGTGTCATATAATTAGTAATTCTATTTAAAATTTTCAGTGCAAAGCAAGCACTACTAAGTCTTCCACACACCTGTTCTATGTGGTCACTCCATCTAAGTCTGTCATCTGTACAAATACCCAAGAAACAACAAGATTTTGATAATTTTATTTTTTCCCCATCCATCATAATATCTGCTGGCGTGGTGATGCGCTCATTAGTTTTAAATAATATACAACATGTTTTATTTTTATTTAGTTGTAGATCATTGTCCGTAAAGTATTGTTTTACGGAACGATACAGATCAGTTCCAGTTCGGACTAAAGTTGGAAAGTCATAAGCACTAAATAACAAATTTGTATCATCCGCATAATTAATAATTTTTTGAGTTTTAGTACATGAAACATTTTTAAAAATATCATTTATAAAAATTAAGAATAAAAGTGGACCCAGTACGCTGCCCTGGGGAACACCAACATTTGTAAAGAGCATATTGGAATGGAATACACCAGAAACAGTGTTAATTCTAACTGTATGTTGTCTATCACTTAAGTATGACCTGAACCACTCCAATGCCACACCCCTTATACCGTAACATTCAAGTTTATGAAGTAAAATTGTATGTGACATACTGTCAAATGCTTTACTGAGGTCCAAAAAGAGACCGCAGACTAAGTTGTTGCTTTCTAAATTAGATAATATCCAACTCGTGTATTCAAAGAGTGCTGTATTAGTGCTTTTTCCACTTACAAAGCCATGCTGATTTTCGTTAATGAGACTGTGCTTGTTGAAAAAGGATAAAACTTGATCAGCAACCACAGTCTCAAAAATTTTCGCAATTGTTGTTAATTGACTAATGGGCCTATAATTCTCATATTTATTGCGATCACCTTTTTTGTAAGTTGGTATGACAACTGCATGTTTCAGGGGGTCGGAAAATGTCCCTCTATTAGCGAACTATTAATAATATGGCAAAGTGGCTCAGAAATTACGTCAAAACAGCTTTCTATAACGTGCAACGGAATTCCATCAACACCGACAGAATTTTTATTTTTTAGTTTAATTAGAATTTCTTTTAAGTCTGATTTTACTATTGGTTTAAAATAGAAAGAAAATGGATTGTCTTCTATATTTATGCTAAGTATTGGGTTGGGATTTAATATCGATGTTGAAGAAGAGTTAAAGAATGTATTAAATTCATTGGCTAAAGATTCTGGATCCTTTGTATTATAAGAACAGCTACTATCTTTTCCTAATTCATTGTTTATTATTTGCCACATAGTTTTAGATTTATTTTTTGAAAAAGCAATTTTGTAATCATTATGCTGTTTTTTCGTACTTATTAAGACATCTTTATATTGACCTTTTAATTGGTTCAAATACAGCTTACATTCCGGTACATATTGTGAAATTGTTTCGAAGATTGCTATTCTATCTTTATACATGTAGATTTCCGGGGAGGCAAGATTAGTTTGCATTGGAGTAATCACATGTTTTTTAAGTGGAAAATATGCATTGAAATATAAATTAAAGGTTGACATAAAATAAGCAAATTTTTCATTGACTGAAACATTTCGGAAAACCAAACCAAAACGCTCCTCAGCTATACATGTACTAAATTCCACCACGGCAGACTTACTAAAATTACGCCGTAGTACAGTTCTATTTACATTTAATTCAGATTCTGTATTAATACAAACAACCTGGGCATAGTGATCGGAAATACCTGAAGGTATTACAAACGTCTGAAATGATAATGAATTTGTAATGATAACATTATCTAAGCAAGACGATGTCGTAGTGGTAACTCTTGTGGGTGTATTTATAGCTGCAACAGCTCCATAACTTCGAACTAATGATAAGAGGTTATTCGTGGCTTTAGAGTTAATAAGAATATCTATATTAAAGTCGCCACATATAATATAATCTAAAGAATTATTAACTAATAGTTCAAGTAGCAATGTAAGTTTGTCCAAGAATGCATTTACACTTGAATCTGGTGATCTGTATACACATATCACAACTATTCGTTGGCGACCAATAAAAAATTTCACTCCCGCACACTCAAAATAGAACTTGTTAGCAAATTCCGTAGTTTCACCCCATGGCTCACTGGTTAGACCACATTTACCATATACAGCTACTCCACCGTGCTCTCCAGGTTCTCTACAATAACTCGCTGACAAAGCGTATCCAGACATAGATAGTAGTTTTATCTGTTGAACAGATTGCCAGTGTTCGGAAACACATACAAAATCACATTTGTGTTGATTAGCTAAGACTTCTAACTCATATATGCTGTTAGATAATGATCTTACATTTTGATGTAGAATTGTTGTGACTGATTTTTTGTTATTTAAATTATTAATGTGGGCTATGTTGACACTATCTGTTTCCGTGGAAGATTCAATAAAAAACGGTTAATACACACGTTTCTTGGCCAAGTTTGTGGATCCTTAAGTCGGTCAGCTTGTTCAGAGGGAATAGATATTTTATATGAAGAGTATTCATCCGGATATTTCGACATCAACTTTTCACACTTGAAGTCGGTGAATGATTTATTTTTAAGAAAATCTCTCATCTGTGATTCACTAGTATGCGGCTCCAATCTGTATACATGAAAGTGCTGATATGAAATCGCTCCTTTAATGCTCATATTTTCTGTCGCAGTGCCCCGTATAGTATTTAAATTTCTTTTGGTTTTCTTATTAACTTGAATCCATTCTTGGTTTTCTGTGAGCATAGTACTGTTACCGTCTTTATTATTTGTCATTTTTAGTTGATTAGTAGCTTTATCACTTAAGCATCCTTTTTGTTGTTGCTTTTGCAAAGTATCCCGATAAGTAGGCATCTTTTCTTTTATAATGTCTAGTCTTGGCGAGGATATTTGTTTTGGGTTTTTCTCTGTTTGTTTTTCTTATGTACATTTTCGAGTTCTTTTTCAAGTGTAAAAACGTTCCTCTCTCTTGATGTGTTTTTAAAATGTTTTACTTCTTCACGTAAAATTTTGTTTTGTTGTTTTAAATTTTCAATTTCTGATTTTAAGGGATTGATAATTGCTTCAGTTAATTTTAACATCGCTTCATTTATTTTCATTGCAATAAACGTATTGACATCTAGTAATTGCCCGGAAATATTGCTGGACACTACATTTATATTACTGACCTCAGATTGTTGGTGTGAGGTTAGGTTCATTTCGCACTCGTCACATCTCCAGTTTTCTATTGTGCCGCTCTCTCGCATGTTTGTAAAATCTTGCACATTGAGATTAACACATTTTATGTGGTAATTCGCTGCACATTTACCTCGGCAAAGGATATAATCCTCATTTCTTTCAATTTTCTTCGCACAGTGATCACACTTCACCGCCATACTTTTACTACTATTTTACTACTACTATAATATTAAAATAGTCGTGATATGTATTTATAGAGCCACCGAGCCACACCGACATCTTTTTTGAAAACTTGTGTGATGTTCTGGATGAATTGACGTCATTGAAGAGGGTGGTTTTTGTGTGTGGCGACTTTAATATTGATATGTCATTGTGTAGTCCGTTATCACAAAGACTATCCGATACGTTGATCTCGTATAATTTAACGTTTTTAGTTAAAGATTTTACTAGAGTAACTAGTCACTTTGAATCGTTGATTGATAATATAGCCACCAATGTTGATGATCATTTATGTGATGTCTCTGTCATCAATCCGGGATTTTCCGATCATTACGCGCAATTAGCTTGCTTTAAAATTATAAATAATAATATAAAAAATAACTATCTAGGCAAAAAACGCTATTTTACAGAGAGTAATATTGATAAATTCAAAAAGGCATTGGGGTCTGAGAGTTGGGACTGTATGTTGAGTGAAAATAATGTAGATGGTTGTTTCCTTTGTTTCTACCGTGTTTTCTTTTATCACTTTGACATGGCCTTTCCATTGAAAAGAGTGTCTTGTCGGAGTCATAGTAAAAATTGGGTTTCACCCGAGATTATGCGCGCGTCTGATAATTTAAAACTACTAAATAAATTGCATAAGAATGGTAGGTGCACAAGTGATGATAATTATTAACACATTTAAAAAACAGTACTCAAACTTAATTAAAGAAACTAAGGTGAAACATAATAACGAACTGATACTTACATCTTCAAATAAGAATCGTTGCGTATGGAAGATTGTGAATGATGCTGTTAACCCACGCAAACAGGAGCATGCCATACAGATACTTACAGGCAATGTGTGTGTAGAGGATCCTGTTGAGTTAGTTGAAATGTTTAGCAATCATTTTCAATGTGTTAGTACATCCACTTGCAACCGTAATAAATTTGTAAGTGATTCCAATAGGAATACTATGTACCTTTTTCCAGCTGATGAAGCTGAAATATACAATATTATACTGGAGGTATCAAGGAAGACATCTGCTGGTCTGGACGAGATACCCTGCTTTATTTTGGGTCACGTCGCACCATTTATTGTTTATCCCCTAACATATTTAATTAACCAATCGTTTTTACAAGGTCAGTTTCCGTCAATTCTTAAATCTGCAAAATTAATCCCAATTTACAAAAAGGGGGATAAAAAACTTATGTGTAACTATCGACCTATATCTATCTTGTCATGTTTTTCGAAAGTACTGGAGAAAGTCATGTATACTCGGTTATATAACTTTTTGGAAAGCTTCTCATTCTTCTCAAAGTGTCAGTACGGTTACCTTAAAAATAAATCGATTAATGATGCATTGTTTGGTGCCATACAAAACATATACAATTTAATAGAAAACAAGTTTAAGGTAGGGTTTATGATGTTTGACTTGTCTAAAGCTTTTGATCTGGTTGACCATACTGTGCTACTGCGTAAATTATGTGACAATGGTGTCCGTGGGACATGTTATGACTGGATAGCTTCATACTTGCATAAACGTAGCCAAACTGTAGTTATCAAACAGAATGGTATTGCAGCATATTCACAACCAAACTGTTTTAATATTGGTGTACCGCAGGGGTCGGTTTTGGGGCCACTGCTGTTTGTAGTTTACGTTAATGACCTGCAATACAGCTTTGAGAATTTGAAAGACATATGTCAATTCGCTGATGATACATCTGCTACGGTGCATGGTATGGATTATAGCGAACTATCAGTCGCCGGTCATGAATCCGCCTCACTGATTTCTGAGTGGACAGACTCAATTTCTTTGCAATTAAATAAATCTAAATCTAAGGTAATGGTTTTTGATCCGCATAAACGGTCCGATCGTTCAGTTTTAATTCGTATTGATGGCGCTGCAATACCGGAATATGACTCTGGCAAGTTTCTCGGATTAACTTTGGACAAACATTTATCCTGGGAATGTCACATTGATATTATAAGTAAAGCTCTCAACTCTTTAGCATACGCCGTGCGAATGTTACGGCAGAATGTCGATGTTCCAGTACTAATCACCTTTTATCGGGCTTGTATTGAGTCTAGACTTCGATATGGCATAATTATGTGGGGACGTTCCAGTCATACGAAAAGGTTGTTCATTCTCCAGAAGAGAGTTATGCGCATTATTTTTTCTCTAAAGTCTCGAGATTCTTGTAAACAACACTTCATTGAGAATAAAATACTGACACTGCCGTCACTTTACATGTATGAATGTGTTATTTTTGCAAAACAAAATCAATCTCAATTTGTAAAAAACGCGGACTATAATAAGACGTATAACACACGCACAGCTCTCAGACATACGAAAAATCTCCATATTATAATTGCGTTAAGATTTATAATAAACTACCCGTTGGGATAAGAGAGACATTATCCAACAAAAAATTTAAAACAGCCGTCAAGGAATATTTTGTTTGTGGTGGCTATTATTCTGTCAACAAATTTTTACAATGATGTGCATGTTTTATAGATAAACAATAGATTTAATGTAAAACTGTACCTTGTTCCCCACTTTTAGCGAATTTATGTATTACTATATTTTGTATTGTGAAGACTATTTGTATTATGTATTTGTATGAAATGACAAGGCTGATACGTGCCTTTGCACGTCAAAAGCTATAATAAAATTATTATTATTATTATTATTATTGTACTACCAGCATATCGACAAAAATTGCAATGCGTAGACATGGTTACTACCGCTGATACGATTCACATGACAATTTCGTCTGTCATTGTGACAACTGCTCTGATTTTTATTAAACCTATTAATGCTTTTGCTTCTTTTCTTCAATATCATCCAACAACAATGCTATCGCAAGAATGGCTGCTTTCTTTTTCTTTGATGTCATGATACTATAATGACAGTACTACTATCAACTTCGACTTGCCATTCGCTGTTGGGAGCAAAGTGATTAACAGCGCGGCATCATAAAAGGCGATATGATGCTGTCACAAAGCCATTTAAACACAACTTACACACACTAAACTACACCGCAAGAGTTACAGTGATAGCCAGACAAGTAATACAGCTTACGGAGTCACTGCAACTAAGCACCCACCACACATTAAAAAAAAACTAGAAATGAAGTTTAGAGATCAGTCGTACTACCTGTCGAACTGTAAATTATTTTTTGTACTCGCTTATCAAAACCTGTCATTTCACGATTCGATTTGCGTGCGTAAAAAGTCACTTTAAGCACGAGTGCGTAAAAGTAAAGTTGGTACTTCCTGGAACTTGATTAATTTAGTGACATTTTAAAATCATAAATCCCTAACCATAATAATATGGTCATAAACGATAACGTATTTAACAATATGTATTATTATTATAGTTCTCGTACAAAAAATATTGTACAAACTTCGTGCGTGAAACATTTCGCGAATTCGTGCCCACTCATTCGCGAAATATGATTTCACGCACTTGGTTCGTAAATAACTATACGTGTGGAGGCAAAACAACGGCCGACATGTCTGTACGATTTTATGTCCAACTTGTAGTACGACAAGTCGTGCAACCGATCGTATCGTCTGTAGACCCCTTTAGCGGTGATCCCCTTCAGTTCAGTTTTGACACAGAGGTCATGTGTAGACTTGTAATGTTTGTTATGGAACAGACACTGTTTTCATTAGTGCCTATACAATAAGAATAACAATACACACATATGTGACACAGATTTTCATTGAAGTTTGACATTTTTCCAAGATGAAGCCTCAATGAAAGTTTTAATTTAATAATGAATGTAATATACCAATCGTAAACTTTTCGAAGTAAGTAGGATTCGCTCATATTTCGCCACACATCGTAGAAATTGCCTCCATTATATCGGAATTAATGTACGTCTATTAATAAACAAATATTACCTCAATTATAAACTTTATTAATGAAGCACGTGGTCCCTAAGACTTTTCATTTACGGAGCGAGATAAATTAACACATTCAGGTTTAAGTACAGGATAAGATCTGTTGTACACTCGGTTATTATGCCTTGGGATAATTAACATGAGGCAATTAATCATACAGCGGTAATTAAGATGTATTGATGGAAATCTATGAAGTAAAAGTGACAAAATTTACATTAATTTGAATAATAGATAATTAGTATTCGTCAGTAAATTATAGTGGATGCCATATTTCGTAATAAATTAGCAAATTTGCAACGAAAGGAAACACTTTCGATTGCAACCCATTTGTAAACAGAATTCTGATTGATTATTAGAACAGATATTTCAATATCCTCTCTAATGTTATTGACAGAATAGTAGAGAAAATATATTTATGATAATGCAAAAAAAAAAAATTAGCCAAATGGACATTATACAACCTCTTAGATCCTTGCACAACAAGCATTTACATACGACACCTATTCACTTTCCACTTTCTTAAGGCTATAGTTTCAATTTACACTATGTTGTACATATTAAACAGGAATAAATTTAGATAACGACTTGAGAAAACGATTTTTTGTCTAATTAAGACACCAAATGTTAAAATTGAAATGACTTCATATCTATGCGTAAATATAAAAAAAAGCAATTCTGCATGAAATTTGAATAAATCATATCCCCAAGGGCAGTGGTAGACCTCACAAGATTCGATTCGAATGAAGAACGAAGTTAATGTTTGCTTAATTAGGATTCTGCACTTAGTGAGGCGTGATAGCCTGTAGACGCTGTGGTATGCTGTAACAACTAAAGGTGAGCTTAATCGCGGCTGCACCTAAATTGGATTTCTTCTAGGTTGACCGTGTAGTTAATTTTAATTCTGAATAAAATAGACATCACTACGATATTAGATACGGATTATTCTTTTGTAGATATTGGTACTATGATATAAAATAGTGTTAGGCAAAAGAGACGACCCAAAAGTTTTTCGGGACATCTAAAACCGAAAATTTTGGCGTAATATTAAGTTCTTTTGTTTACAAATTTGATAGGATATGAGCTCGTTTACGTTTTAATGACTCCTGTTAATACGAAAGCTTTTAAAACCTTGAAACTTATAGTAAGAAAAAAGCTCTTTCACGAAATCATAGCGCCAGCAACAATTGACTATACAAGGATATAATATAATGCCTAGAAACCACTGTCAAGTAAAGTGGTTTATATAAATCACATTTTCGTTAGGCCCGTGATCCTGCAGGCTCCTTCAACAATGTTACATTAATTTTCTGCGGAGATTAAACGGATGAACTGGGAGAAGTCAAGGCATAATAATAAAGTTCAAGAGATTATGGTTTTTTGTATTGGAAAAGATAAGAGACTCTTTGAATAAGTCAACCTTTTGCACATTGTAAAATTAAACTCAAATATATTATTCCTATGTTGTAAATTGAAGTTAACACTAACAACTATAATAAAATAAGATCCCCTGTAGAACCCTATTAAGAAGAAACATTAGGGCTACCTTAAGAGATCTTATTTTGATTAATTGGAAAAGGAACCACCGCAAATCCAAATCTGCGATTCGGGTGGGACACGAGTGATTCGTTTTGGAACATGGACGTTCTTCAGGTGCAAACACTTCATTTTCTTCTTTCGCTTTTTTTTGAAGATTTGGGAATGTCCTTAAGACAAAAAAGCTAGATGAAAAACTTGCTGCAATACATGTCTGATTTTTGGTTGCCGTTTAGGAGCTTGCATTATAAATCAGAGACTTTTATCTTTCCACACCAACTGGTCACACCACCTCTCCCACCCTTCACCCCCGCGGAAGTAAAGATTTAAAAACTCACTTGCAACGAATAACGGTACTGCTTCGGTGGTACATATATGTACTAAAATTGGAATGACACAGAGAAGATTAGAGGAGCAGACTTGCAAACTGCATTTTGTCCATTTTTTTCGAAAATGAGATGTGGGTGACGTTACAGTCCCAGTAACAATAGGCATCATCTTAGCTCATCCTAAACGTTCAAAACGAATTCTGTCCTGTCAAAATATAATGCACAAATAACCCTGGACATACAAACTGCAGTTTGTCCAACTCCGGTAGACAAGCAAAATGGATTTTGTCCATAGCAGGTGGACATACCGCGTTATGTTATGCAGTGCAAGCGTGCAGCGTTGTTCATTGAGAAGTTAATGATTGTTTTGATTGTGTGGTTTAAAAATACGCAATAATGGAAGCTCCACAAGGGGAACATGTTGTTGGTAACAGCGAAAGAGGTAGTAGAAAACGTAAAAAAAATACTACAGTGAGGGAACGAAAGAAGGAAGTTAGGTATGTGTTTTTGAGGTTATATTTTAATATATTATTTATTGTTTTGAAATGAGCTTATTACTATTCTACGACAATGAAATCATTGTAGATATTCAAATCATGATCCGAGTCTAGAAAGCTTTGATATCGTATGCAATAAACACAAAGATTCAAATCTTCAATGCAATAAAATATCAAAAGATGATGTTCTGGAACTTCGACGAGACTTTTATGATAAGCCCAACAAGGTTGTCCAGGACAGCAAACTGGCCAGCTGTTTGTCCATAGTGAATCCCGTACATAAGCGAAGCCGTAAACCTGATGGCAACTCTCACACATTTGCTGCAAAATATGCCGTATGTCTTAATGTTTTACCTGTAAAGTGCAGTATTTTCAATGGCTATGTTCTTCTAGGTTTCAATTAATCAAAGAAGACTGCAAGTTTGCCAAAAATTCTTTATGAAAATCTATAGTGTTAGTCATCGTCGCCTTCATACTATTTGTAACAAAATAATGGAAGGACGAGGAATTTGCGAAAGGAGGGGTGGTGACAAACGTTCTCAAAAGTACAGTGAAAAGTTTAATTCTGTAAAAACGTTTATCAGTCAATTGAAAGGCAAAGAAAGCCACTATGGACGAACTAAGTCCAGACGAATTTATTTGTCATCTGAATATAGCATTAACTTGCTTTGTGAAATGTACAATAAAAACACTGAAGAAAACTTAAAAGTGAATTATAAATATATCAGTCGGATATTCAACAATCATTTTAACATTGGGTTTGGTAGTCCAGCAACTGACGTGTGTGGATTTTGTGTTAGAACATCAACGCAAATAGCCAATTCTGAAAACCAAACGACTAGAGTGAAACTTAAAACGGAACTACAGGTGCATAAAGTCAGAGCCAAGCAATTTCACAAAATAATGCCGGAGGAACACCCCCATACTGTATCGTTTTGTTTCGACCTCCAACAGGTCCAATTCCTGCCAAAAGTCCCCATACAAGACGCTTTTTATGCGCAACAACTTTCACTGTATTTTGTTTTGTGTAACACCAATCAGCTGTAAAAATCCATGTTTCAATTCATGGATGGAAAATCATGCAGGCAGAGGAGCGGTAGAAATATCATTTGCGTTGTTAGATTTTTTGAAAACAAGCGAATTCCCTGCTGACACATCCAACCTACGACTTTTTGCAGATGGTTGTGCAGGTCAAAACAAGAACAGCGATGTTGTGCATGTGTTGATGTATTGGCTGGGCAATTTTGCTCCTCCTAATGTGAAATATATTGAACTAATATTTCCTGTAAGAGGCCATTCTTATTTACCGGCCGACAGAATTTTTGGTCAGATAGAAAAAATCATAAAACGCCACAGCACCATTAAAAGTCCAGAAGAGTACTGGGCCTTATATTCGAAAGTAGGAGATGTAAAAAAACTAGGTGTTAATTGGTCGCTGTACGATGTTAAATCTGCTACAAATTATTTAAAAAAGATTGTTGGAATAAGTTCGACAGTTTGAAGCCTCGTAAGCGTTTTGAATCATTTGCTCCACCAGATATTCAACTAGGTCATCCAATTAAGAACAAAAAGGTAATAAGCATTCGAAAGCTGTTAATTGCATTGTCAGGAACAAACTGGGCAGATGACCCTGAATTAAAGTGGCTAGCTTCAATATTAGATGAAGGAAATGTTGGCGATGCAGGTGACAGTGATGTCGAAACTCTGATTGAAAATGACCCGTGCAATTGCAATGACACTGAGGAAATAAATCTCATGTAAAGCTTACATTTTGTACAAGTTAATAGTTTTGGGAAAAATTTTTGTTTACCTTGCTCAATAATATTTTAGGTTATGTACCAATTAGGTGTGCCGAATAACCATCTTATTTTGACCTTGTACGAGTGTGTTACCTTATTTCGTTAATAAAAGATTAATATTTCCTTTGGTCTTTCGCATGTTCAGCACATTCTAAAGAAAATAATTCTGACACGAGAAGAATAAAACGAGTTTTGTCCATACAAGACATGCAAAACGCATTTTGTCCCAAACTTTTTTGAAATAACTCGGCTATTTATAATAATTGCAGTGTGATCAGTGGAAATTGATAACCCTAGCCGTTCTCAAACTGCAGTTTTTGCCTCCTCCTGAGAATTTGCAATTTTGGACAAAATGCGTTTTGCAAGTCTGCTGGCCATGCTAAATAATTTAGCATGGCCCCTGCGCAAGGGGACACACAAAATTTCACACAGGATGGTCCACAGTACAAATAAGTATTTTTGTTAAAAATATTTCATTGCTATAATGCCTTCAAACATCTTTCCACAAAAGTTAAGCCTATTTTCCATAAACCTGCAATCCTGATGTTTCTTAAATTTCTATGGTACTAGTAACTATGGTATGTGGAGTCTTGTCAGATTCTCACTGTATATATTATTATAAATATTTAAATGTAATAATAACAACAAATATAGGAGACAGGCAAGGAATACACTCTTTCGGTTTCCGTTTTTAATTTTTTTATTTCTATTTTTAAGTTATTTTTATTCCTTTTCTGAAAACACCACTCATCCTCTACAGCAAAATTTAAACACACTATGAAACTTTCTAATACAACAGTAATTACAGAATCTTAGCATAACTTTTTTCGGCTATAAAATAGCTGGGCCTATAAAATAGCTATGTTTCTTTGTAACATATTAAGCAATGATCCATTTGCAACTGATAGCATACCTCCAAATTCAATTGTGGAAAAGGGTATATTCTCTTTGTTGACAAAACAGAGAAGTGGAAGATCATCACTATCGGTACAATCCAAAGAAATATCTGTATCTTTAGATAATAGTCAGGAGTAATAATGGTTTAAACACAATTCAAAATAGCTTCAACTTAATAATTCAAATTGTCCAATTATTCGTCCAGAATAACTTCATTTTTCGAATCCATAGTACTGTATTGGGGTACACGGTGCCTCGACAAGATCTGTACAGATACCGGAGGCTTCTGTGATACCTACAACCTACATGAAACAATTATTAGTCTGTAATAACAATAGTCTGTAAACTTCCAAAAGTTGTGGCCAGAACTGTAGGAATAAGAAAGACTGCTAGAATATCTGGCGTTCCATTTTCAAGCCCATGCATTAATTTATATAAATATGATACACAGATACTTCCAGGACAACCGGAGGGACTGGAATTGGAATATATGGGCCCAGAACCAAATACAGTGTACTCTCTATTAAGCGGACACCTTTTGTCCGCTTGAGGGAGGTGTCCGCTTAAAAGAAATTGGCGGAAATTCATATTTGTATACATGCAGACATGTTTGTTCATATGTGTTCGCTTATGAGGGATGTCAGCTTATAAGACGTGTCCGGTAAGAGAAAGTACACTGTACTCCGAAAGTTTAGATAAATAACTATAGAAAGATGACGAAACAGAAGATTATCATCCTGACCAACAGTCAAGTAGCCATTAGTACGTTGAGTTCTTACAGAATGAGCTCACAAATGGCTTGGGATTGCCTGCCTGAGTTAAACGAGACAGACAAGAATAACAAAATCATCCTCATGTGAGTCAAACTCGCAAAAAATGGAGCGGAAACATCTCTTTTGGGGCCTGAACCTTTTTAGCGGGATCAGTCAGGACAATAGCAGGGCAACTAAGAAAAGAAACTGATCAACGAAATATCAAGCACTGGTTTCATCGACATGGAATGAGACGAGCGAAAATAACTCTGAACCTAACCATGAGCAAAGACAACCATCGCTTACTGACAGGAATCGTATCAGATCATTGTTGATGTCGGCTCCAAAGGCATGTCAGAACAATTGGGTTAGCAGAGACAGGAGAATGCCGTTTCTGCGAGGAGGAGGATGAAACTAGTCTATGCACTAGGGATCTTATGAAATAGTAGAGGGAAACTTACCTACTACCATTCTAAACTTTCTAAAGCAGATAGGCTTAGAAATTCAGCCATGAAGTCGAGAAACCCTCAGCCACACTCTCCCTAACTTTTTGTTACAACTTAAGTGTGATAAACAAATGAACTAAAAGGCAAAAAGTATTTAGAGTGCTTTCAAGATTATGGTTTGTCGTTAATTTGCCTAATAGCCACACATTGTTGAATACTCCTATTCTGCGCTAGTCAAAATATGTTTCGAGAACAATAAATTAGTACAAGTTCAGACGGAATTGCACAAAGAAAATTATTTTGCGCTTCAGACTACAATTTTTTCGAGCATTTCTTTCTGATTTTGCTCTGATGGGTATAATTTTCTATAGCTTATCTCTTTTTCTAACATTGGTCTAAGATATCAGTGTCAATAGCCATTCTACTACAGACAGGTTTTCTGTGCAATAGCATGTTCTTAACACTTGCATGCATTCAGATATGTATTGACAAATATTGTGTTCAGTAAAGCGCTTTTGCATTTTGAAGAATCCTATCGATTGAGAACTATCATCGCTTTTATTTTGTCAACCTTTTACAGTTGTAGTGATAGTACGATGATCTACTTCATCTTTCAGGCCACTTTCATCTGATTCCTAGTAGAAATTTTTCATTGCCTTCATCAGACCTCGATCTCTTCTAATATTTATAAATAAATTGTGATGGGTCCAACCCCTTGTGGAATGCAATGAACACCAGTTATTGTAGATTAGTTGATGAAAGATTTAATGGATTTCTGTCAATTTGCAATTATGCGTCTAATGAAAAAGTCTGAGATGATGAGACTGTATTAAAAATAATAACAAAAGCTTTTAATTTATCTAAACAAACATTCAAAAAAAATGAAACCAAATGAATTTTCCATTTGTTAAAACACCAAAATGATCCCATAAATCCGGACGCACGGGCATACCTCCGGCATCACATGTTCGGCAATAACTCGGATCATTTTGGAATTTCTATTGTTTTCCGCGGTCGAATCTCATTCGTTTTATCATCACCGTATCATTACTATTAGCCGCCGTTGAATGCCCGCAGCTTCGAAGGGAGAAACCGGGGCGCGGGTACGAGCGGCAAACGCTCAGGTTTTTGCGGTGACTATTTCGCGTGAATTAAAATTCGAAATGCGAAATATTGGGGGAACCGAACTCCGTTTCTGCGAGGCATTGCTAACAAGCACTGGATTTTATTAGCCGAAATACACCGGTGCTGTTTACGTGGGAGATGTTTGTGGCTTTTTGGCTGAGTTTTTTCCTTTCTGTCCATATGTGACCTTGTCCTAACAAGACTTAAATTGAAAACATAATCTCGCTGCTATATAATCTAACATCAAATAAAATTTATTACACGGTATATCAATCGAACCGATGTGTGTTATGTTATATTAAAAGCAACATACAAGAATTTGTATTGTTAGTGCTCCTTTACAATTCCCATATACAATGTTTACAGTGATGTATTTGTCACCAGATGCTGATTGCACAATACCTCATTGTAATATATCAGCAAGTCCAAAGTTGCTACCATCATAATTTGCTCCGACGTGTGTGTTTGCATTTTCATATCATCCTTGCTGCATATTTATACAAGCATTCTTAATGTAAATTGGTGTTGTAAGCATTGAATTATCGACCGACTGTGAATTCCTCTCACAGTCGGCGAAATCTGTTATGTTAAGATTTTATACAAAAGGACATCCTGTTTATATAATATTTACGTTTGCGTATGCCCGGTTTAAATCTGCGGTGCTTGCTTTGTGCACGTATTGCGAAAAAGCACAAAGCAACTTTCCGAGAAGCCCTATCGCTGCGAAAATTAATCGTATTAACCGAAATGCTCGACCACGGCCCACTTAGAAACGACGAGCGTAATTGATTGCGCGCTTGGGAAATGTACAGTTATGTTTTTCTTTTCCTTTAGCAAACGATTAGGTATTGTTGAGGAGTCCGGCGTAAATTTCGGTTATATGTTTGAGTATTATTATCGAATGAAATGAGAGACTTACAAGCTTTTTTATAATCATTGCAGTGATGATAAAATAATATAAACTGGCGAAAGAAAGGTTGCCTCCTCACAGGTCTTCGACCTTTCCTTATCATTTTGTCCGATTTGCTGTCGAAACTTACTTTTCATAACTTTGTGCTTAATGCTTACTGAGGATGACTCCTTCGAATTATGGATAGTATAAAGAGTTTAAACCATTATTGTTCCACTTAATGACGGCAAGTTATGACCTGCCATCCGTCCCTCTTTTTAACAAAGATATTACACCTCGCTCGGCAATTAAATCTCCAGATATGTTACCTGTTACCATGGATCATTGTTCAATATGCTGCGAAGAAGATCTGCCATTTTGTGGGGCCAACTAACAGGAAAAGCTGAAGAAAACTTCGATAAATTTTTTGTGTGGAAAATGAGAAAATAAAACTGATAATTAGCTGACTAGTGTGTCTCAAATCATTAGGTGCCTAAAATAAATCAAACCAATTGCTAGAACAGGAACAAATTAAAGTCTAAATTTAATTTACTTTTCTTGATTTCCAGTATCTCCTCGGTGATTTGAGACACACCATACCCAACTAAACTTATCAGATTATTTTGCTGCTTTTGACAACAACATTTTAATGAAGGTACTACATTAAATTTCATTTCTTGTAATTCTCAAGGACAGATAACCATCTAAAAATAAATGTGACGTCACAAATTCCACTAATACTGGAGAATAAATAAATTGTGCTGCTAAAATGTGCCCGTATTTTATAAAAATTGCTACAGGCGTTCGAGAATTTTTACAAAAAAGAAGAATTAAATCTTCGATTTAAATAATTTTGTTTGGCACTTTACGACTTCATTTTTCAGGCTTTATATTCCCTTAAAACTACAAGTGATTGCTTAGTCGGCGTTGTTTATTTAATACTTTAATAGAAACAATAAATCACACATAAATACAATTACTTTTGTACATGCTGTTCAAAATGTTGCCCTTCTATGTGAATGCAGCACGTCTTCTCAATTCTTGCCAGACCATTGAAAAAATTTTGAGAGTTTCGCAAATATGGTTGCAGGGTTGCTTCTGTGCATAAACTAAATCCTTGAGATGACCCCACAAGTAAAAGTCCAAAGGATTTAGATCAGGAGATCTTGCTGGCCATGCCACAGGACCGTCTCTGCTAATCCATCTTCCAGGGTATTGTTCATTGAGATACCCTCGTACCGCAAGAGCAATATGTGCTGCAGCTGCGTCATGCATAAACCAGGAATTCACAGGCAGATGCAATAGAACATTGTCGAAAAAATCTAGGAACGAGTTTCATAAAAACTCACAATAATTTTCTCCGTTCAGTCGAGCTGGTAATTCAAATAGACCAAGAAATTCGTTACCAACTATTCTACACCAGATGTTTACAGAAAACTGTTGCTGGTGCCGTCCTTGATACAATTGCACGCGGATTTTCATCAGACCAAATGCAAGAATTGTGGATATTGAAAGCCCCATCTCTTGTGAAGGTAGCTTCATCGGTAAATATTATCTTTCTATAAATCTACTGTCCATTAATACTTTTCTCAAGTACCACCGACAAAACTGAAATCTAGCGTCATAATCTGGGGGCTGCAATTCTTGTACTCGTTGGTAATAAGAAGGACGAAGTAGCTGCTGTTGAAGAGTGCCGAACACAAAAGATTTTCTAACGTTAAACTTTCTGGAAAGTTTGCAAATACTACGTCGAGGAATATTTTCTATGCCAAGTTTGTTCTTCGCATAGGGGTAGTACCCCAATTTACGGTCACTGGTTTTACAGTACCGTAAAATGGGGTCAATAGAAACACTTTGGAACAAAGGCTCTTCCAATTAATAACAAAAACAATATCACTTTAACAACTATTGGAAAAGTCCGGTCTATGGTTGTGCTGAAGAATGGTATATTTGCAAATAGAATAAAAAAAACAGTTTTTCCAATAAAAAATTGTTTGTTTGTTTTTATTTACACTTTGTCGATAGAAACACCGGTTTCATGTAAATTGCTATTAAACCCATTTTGGAGTGAAAAGAAACACAAAAATATTTTTGTTTGACATTTGTTTACATTAGAAACTTCCCAAAACTTTATATAAATAGAAAAGCATCAAATTTTGAGAAATTGATGTAAAAATGTGCAAAACTCATTATAGACGTAGGCAAACAATCTTAGAACTATATACCTAGGTATTGTAAACATTAAAAATTTTAAGAAAAAAACAAGTATTTAGTTAAAATATTGTAAACATAGGAACTATTCCAAAAATCTAATTGCAAAAAAATTTAAACAAAACAGCCTTATTGTTTCTTAATAGGTGAGTATCTACCTACGAGGTAGCGTTTTTATATTCGCGGAATGGGGGATAAGGGGTGGAAATAAAGAAACCAAATTATTTTTCTTTTTCAATATATTCACCTGCAAGACGGATACATTTTTCACATCTTTCAATTAATTTATTTATACCCTCATAAAAAAATGATTTCTCTTTATCTGCAAAATACGCTGAAACTGCCTCCTTGACTTCGTCATCGGCAGTAAATTTTTTACCCCGCAGCTCTTTTTTCATTTTCGGAAACAGGTAATAATCACTCGGGGCCAGATCTGGGCTGTAGGGCGGGTGATTCACAATTTCGAAGCCCACCTTATGCAGGGAAGCTAACGCAACGCGGCTCTTGTGGACGGGCGCGTTGTCGTGCAAAAGCAGCACACCTTTCGTCAATTTTCCCCGCCTTTTCTCTTTAATGGCTTCTTTTAGTCGCTCTAATATTGAAGTAATATTCTCCGGTTATAGAAACACCTTTATCTTTATAATCAATCAACAATATTCCTTCCCAGTCCCAAAATACCGTTGCCATGAGTTTCCCAGCTGATTGTGACACTTTAAATTTCTTGGGAGGTGCTGTGCCCTTTTTATGCTACTGCATGGAGTCTTGTTTGGACTCAGGTTCATAATGATGAACCCAAGTTTTGTCTCCAGTAACAATTCGACTCAATACACCATCCTTGTCTTCATTACAGAGGTCCAAAAATGCACGCGAACACTCTACGCGCTGTTGTTTTTGCGGCGGCGTGAGCATTCTCGGCACCCATCTTGCGCTGACCTTAGACATGCCCAGATGATTGTGTATAGGATTTTAAAAATTGTTGTATCGGATACTCCAACCATTTCTGCGAGATGTTTCTTCTTTAGTCGAGCATCTTCGAGTACAATTTTTTCAACTTTTTGGATAAGTGTGGTCACCTCAATGCTCCTGCCCGGCCTCGGGTCGTCTTCAAGGGATTCCCTTCCTTGTTTAAATAAACTATGCCACTTGTACACCATGGTTTTTCCTGGACAAGAGTCGCCGTAAACCAATGACATCTGATTCATTATGGTCGCGACTGATTTTCCTTGCCTGGTAAGGAACTTTATAACGGCAAGATGTTCGATTTTTTCCATATTTCACTTTTCACTCCTGATTATGTTACTTGGTTGACGATAGCTCAAAGACTAACTGTCTAATAACAATGAAACTTCGCATTTATACTAATTATGAGTCGCTGCGCAGGCCACGCCCCCAATGCGCCTAATCACTTCCCTACAACCCGCTCATTCCGCGAATAAAGACACGCTCCCTCGTATCTATTATAACATAAATAAAATCTTAAATTCTGAATAAAAATATTTTTAGACTTTGAATTCCCTTTGTAAATTTATCTTTGGTTTGGTTTTCTTTTTTGGTGTGAAAAAATGACGGCCCAGAATCAATTTTTTTGTACTGCTTTGTCCTAGAGTCGTTAATGTACTTCCGCGGCATCTAAAGCATAAAATAACAGTGAAATATGCATCAGAAATATATTTTGTTGTAAAAACAGTCACTTTTTGAGGTTGTTTCTATCAGGGTTTCTATTGAATCCATTTTAGTACTTGAGGTGTGATTTTTTACAAAATATTTTTTTTCTCGGAAATGGAGTAAATTATTAATATGACCACTTAAGCAACGTTAATAGTATAGAATGGAAGTACTTCAGTTAAAATATAAACGATCTCACCTTTGTTTTCGTTGCCAAAACAAACAAAGTTTTCTAACCTATATTATGACCAAAAATTTTGACTTTTACCTTGAACTGTATAAAAGATTGTTGCCAACCTTCTTTTAATTTTTTTGTGGTGTATAATTGGTTGCCATTATTCTACATCATTTTCAGGCAACCAAACTAAACTTTTTTTTATTAGTTTAAAACTAAACAAATTATGAAAAACTTTCCTACTTTCTGTTTCTATTCACCCGTCAGTTTCTTTCAGCAGTGACGTCCTCTACCAGTTTCCTAATTTTTGGAACACCCTACCCGGCCACCCTATTTCAGCATTTCATCATTTCCTACATGTTCTTCTATTTCCTATTTTATTATTTGAATGCGACATTATACTCTTTTCGATACATTTTATATAATCTCTTCTTTTGTGATTAGTTTGGCTACTACATTTCCTCAAATGAACCTCAGGTCTATGCAGGTTTTCAGTAACTTGATAACAAAGGTACTCAATACTATTAGCAGATGGTATATGAGAGAAGTACGAAGTATCAATAGTAGCAAGACAATTGTTGTCCCATTTATTAAATTGAGAATACATTCTAGGGATCGATAGCAATTCGTATAATTTACCGAAGCCAAATATATTTATGAGACTAATCCTTAACTTTAATGGCATTCTGGTCATGCCAAGGGCTATTTAATGCTCCAACCTAATGAGCTTGGTTAAGTTAAACGTCCGTGACTACTACCAATAGACAGGCCGCTCATAAAACGATAATTCTGTGGAGCTTCAAGTCCAAAATGGTCTTAGAATGCCGAATTGATGTTATGAAACTAGCCAAAAATAATAGGGTTCAATTGGTATAAACGGTATAAACGGGGAGAGAAACTACATTTCCTTGGCTCGAAACTTTTCTGTGGCGTTTCCAAAACCAAATACTTACTGGGTTTATAACTGGTTATTGCCATATGAGATATTTCTACATTAGAACAGTTTAAGAAATAGATAATTTATAGTTTCATTATCAATTGATTGGTAAAGAAATAATTCATTATTATTTGTTCTTTTATCGCACATTTTGTAAATTACTACTTTGGTAACATTTCATTGTAGTTTTATAATTTTGCACAAGACAAGGAAGATTTATAATTGAGGCAATTAAAAATTGATTACTAAATGACATTAAACAATACAATTTTTGACAGATTAGTGCAGGGTACAAAAACCCAGGCAACATACCTAAATAAATGTTCTAATAAGTCAATCTGTCACAATTTGACAGTCACTTTACATTGCAATTTAAAACTTATTACAGTAAAATGGCCCTATTTTTACGATGCTCCGGTCGTTCATTATTCAAGTACGTAAACCCCCAGAAAACCCTCATGTTAATCGCAAGACCTGTAACCATGAAAATAAGTAAGGCGCCTGCTCCACTACATGAAGGCTACGATGAAAGAAACATGCGTATAAATAGACCGATGTCGCCTCATTTGACAATCTACTCTCCTCAACTGACAGCTATGCTTTCGATCACACATAGAGGAATGGGTATGGCAATGGGAGGATACCTCACTATGGTTGGACTTGCAGCTATTTTGATGCCAAATACTATCGAACATTATCTGGACTATTTCGACGGTATTGGTTGGTTCTTTCACTTTTTCATAAAAATGGCCTTAGCCTTTCCTATGACCTACCATTATATTAATGGTATTCGACATTTATGCTGGGATATGGGCCACTTCCTAACTGTTAAGAACATATACACCACCGGATATGTTATGGTTGCCTTGTCCACTATTACGGCCCTTCTTTTATGTTTGTAATAATTAATGTATACGCGTATGAAAATGTTTTTATACGCATATATAGTTTTGTAAATCAATGAAATAAAGATTAGTTTGACTGAAAATTATTTTGGTACATCTTTTTAAGAGAAAAATTACTTATTGTCAACCAGGCTTACATTCCAGATTACAAGAATTCCGGCTAACAAAGCAGACAAAAGTATTTTCGCAGTCGTAACAAGCTTAATTCCAAGGCGTGCTGGGATTTATACTATTATGTTTATACTTCTGTATACAATTGTAAACAAATCTGACGTGTACGAGTTAAACACCAACGAAGCCGAGAGAAATTAGCGATAATAGAATCGGGAACACCCACAACTTCACCAAAAACCGACTAATAAATACCTCCGCTTGAAGCAGGTCCCGGTTAGAATGCGAATCTTTAAGGTCAGTTACAACTGTGTGAAACGGGACACCGCATGCGGCTAGGCCACCATGAAATTTCTTTTGGAAAATGTTTGTCAACAGACGTATTCTGTGTAAATACACACATAATGCTGTCAACCCGTGGAGGAGGACGCCTTTTTTTACTTCCCTAACTCTCCTTTTCGGACAATAATAATAGCAGTTCCTGACAAAGAATGATGACCCGGGTGTATAACACAGCTAGCATGAATAGGATGACAATCTAATTTAAACGTTTTAGGAGATTTTCGTTTCGTCCGCTTTTGTCCGGAATTGGGTTGAAGAAGGATGTTAAAAATGAATGTAAACATCTTATCCTAATTCGTTAAATGTTGCTTTGAAGAAAATATAGATGTAAAACGTGTGTATTGCTGAGGCATTATTTATTATAGTAACTCCATTCATTCAATTGCAATTATACAGCTTAGCTTCGAATTTTCAACCAAAAGTATGTATTGAGGAAATTTATCAGTTTCGGGGCAACGCATTTTTATAGGAATTCATCATATAAAAATGTAAAATTTTATTGCATATAGTTATACCCGTTTATACTGCTTCATTTGCTGCAAGCAAGTTTATTCGATCGTTAATTTTATTTTCAACTCGCCATAAAGTATAAACCACACAACGTTAATGCTTCAATAATAAAATTGTTAGTATTCAACAGCAAGATAACGAAATTATATGCATAAATCTCATTCCTCCATTACCTGTTCGCTTATAGGTCCGTACGTTTTATTCAGCTAATTTATGTAGCCTGTAGTAAACTAGCACATCCACAAAATTATTATTACCTTTAAATTTAATCATGAATTTGTACTTTAACTTCGTTCTATAATTTTTCGGTATCACATGAATCCGAAATTATATGAATCGACATTTCATGTTTTTTAATAGCAACAATAGTAATAATAATAGATTTTAATCGCTTAATTGCTTCAAGCTTTCGAACTTGGAAAGATAAAAATTTTTATTTTTCAATATAGTCCCCTAAGAAATTAACACACCTGATATAACGATGGTAAAGAACTTTAACAGGCTCAGAAAAAATGGTTTGTCTTGAGTTGCAAACCATTCTAGGGGTCAAATCTGGAGGCTGTTTCGAAGCCTGCATCATGAATTGCGGTTATTGAAACACAGCTCTGTGGGCAGAAGCGTTGTCCGAAAGCTCCGCAAATTCAACTAGCTATATATGCTGAGGATACAGCTTTATACACGTCTTCGAGGAATGAGGAAATAGTCTCGACACCTACAAGAGCAAGTTAACGCCATCGATACTTGGAGTAACAAATGGCTGACTTTCAGACTCCACATCGACAAGATCGTCGGCAAATTTATGAAAGCCAGATCGATGCTCCTGCCACTGCTCTGTTTGAGAAGTTCCCTCTCGCTAAAGATTAAAATATCAATCTATATGACATTTCTTCGCCCCAGCATCACTTATGGCTCGCTCTTCTGGTCGAGCCTGGCCAAAACTCGTTTGAAGAGGCTGGAGACTCTTCAGAATAAAATCCTCAGGATGATCGTTGAGCCGTCCTACTTCGTCCGGAATATGCAACTCCGGACGGATCTGAATGTCCCTTCCTTCAAGGATCACATCTTGTCACTTTCAAGCTGCACCAACATCTGGTCGGGCTCGACTCCGATAGTCCTCTGCCTTCTGATGTTCACCTATTTAGGAAGGACGAACACCTCACAGCGCCAAAACGCTACGAGAGTGGCCACACTGACATCATAACTTCACCAAACACCCAAGGCCTGTAGAGTCGTTAAAAGAGACTGAGGAGCTCAAGGACCACTTCGTTCAGCCTTAATAGAGGAATGCAGGATCATAGTAGTTTTCTTCTCCTTTTTTCTTTGAAAAACTCACGTAGTTTTGAAATTACGGGAGCATAATATTGCCCACTTATAATCTGATCACGTGGTCAAAAGTCTATAAGGTTAACTCCTTCGACATCCCAAAAAGATGCAGATGCTGTTACACGAAACCTTCAAGAGGGTGGTGAAGCCTTGTGTCTCCATTCCATGCTCTGCCTTTTTGATTCAGGATCATAATGGTGAACTCAGGTTTTACTCACAGTAATGAATCTTGTTAAGATGACTTGTCGAATGCATTGTTGCTCTGGCGTTGCTACCCATTAAAATGGTTTCTAAGCTATTATAATTCGTCTTTTCGGACCACGTCATGAACAGATCAATGTTTTCTTTGCAAATAATAGTTTTCGACCGTCCAGCACCAACACCTTGTTCACATATTTCTCTGCCAAGTTTAAAATCCCTTGCCCAATTCCCCACCTGATATGCTCCATTCATTTTAGTATAGAGAGTCTTCAGAAAGCTTAAGGATTGCCGTTTTCTAAAACCAAATTGATTTAGATTTACAGGTTTTGTTGGCTAAAATAATAATAATTATCACGGCTACTAATTTCTTCTATGAATAAAACATGGGTTATTAATTAAACTTGATTATGGGAATTACTTAACACTTCAAGTTCATTTGATTTATTATTTAACGATTGGATGTTTTGAAGTAATATTGAGATGCTCACTGATTTATTCCAATCTGTCAATTCTGTTCGTCCAACAAAGTCTTCTTAGAAAGACACTTTGGATCTCCCAATAAAACAATCTTAGGATTGTTCTTTTTTTGGGAGATCGCTGCCATCAGTCATATAGACTTCCATGTAATCAAATTGTTGATGCAGAATGTGTACACATGTTTATAATTTTGCACCAAGCTATAAATCACATGATTAATATGTTCTATAATCCCATTTATTTATTTGCTGGCGACAGAAAATAAACTTTCTTAACCTTATTACAAAACTCATAATTGAATAGTTAAAAAATTAAACCCGACTTCACCTAAATAGTGTTTCATTGTGCGCCACGCATTTTAGAAGCAAGACACTCAAATTGCTGCTGCAGAGCTGGCTTGGATTGGCAGAAAAATTCCTAATTACACTAATGCTAGGTAACTTTAAAGAAAACAAACACAATCAAATCAAATTGATAGGTAAACATCAAACGCTAAAGTTAGAATGTTATTTTATAACAGATTCTGTTTCTGTTTTAAAAAATGACTGAATACTGTTCTATTTTCGACAATACATCACAAACGAGATCACAAAAATTAACCGCCAGCAAATAACTCGCACTTTCATCTACGCTATTGTGCTTCCAATACTTCCACTTCCAATACTCCACTAAATCACCCTGGGAATGAGTACAATGGAAATATATCAAGTATTAGAAGTAATTGTTGACTAGTATAGCAATAAAGCACTATAGGTTTGCACCCTGTATAACCGGCATTATATAGGATACAGAAGAAGATTGTGTTACCTTTCTTTGATCTTGGAAAGTATGCTACATATATGTATAATCATTCTGTGACAAAAGAAACTATCACTGTAAGGGTTCCGCATGGCCCTACATTAGGATCACTGTTATCTTTATTATTTATCAATGATCTGTGTTCCACTGCTGCGCTATATAGGAACGATACCAGTAGTGCCAATTGCATCCAATTGTTTGTACACCAGTTGTGAAGCGCATTTGATAGTTCGATTAATCTTCTTTTGCCAAACAATGAACTCCATCTTAATTAAACACTCTAGTATTGGTGATGTCATAATTATCTACTACTAGGGAGTATGATTCTGACTCTAACACCAGCCGTGGTGAAAAAAATTTGAACCATATTGTGGTTTTCCGTTTTTGGTTCGCTTATTTCAATTTATCAAAAAATTATTATGTCTCCGTTGCTATTTCGTCTACCTTTCGGAATAGCCAAACCGCTTATGCTAATACGATTAATTAAATCAGCATGTGTATAGAGTATAGCTTTTTTCAATTATATACCTAAACCTAAGTACACGTTGTCCTACCTCTACACAATAGAATAGAGAGACCACTCCGTAACGACAACAAGCGTACAAATCCAACACAACGATCGTGTACACCACGATCAGGTCCTCGGGGGCCGTTCGGCGCCCCCAGTGGCGCTGGCTGCATTCCCCACGTGCCCCGATAAATCACGGGGGCCCCCGCTAGGCGTCTCACGAGCGCACAAACAATGAAACAATAGGGGAAATAAAACACGGCGACATCACTTTGTTTATTTATTCAGTATAATTGCTGGCGTGCAAGAGTCTAAAACTCTCCCAACAACCATATGTATACATAGTACACAAAATAGTCTTCTTCGACTGTATCCATCCTTATTCTATTTAATGTATTAGGGATGTATTTATCTTTTTCTAATCGAATTTCTTCGTGGCGCATTACTAGCGACATCTATAATGGTTGAGATTGATTGAATATCCGTGGACTGTATATCATTTTGACTTGCACAGTGCGCCACTTCAGGTTCAAGCACGCGGGCTGTACGGGCTAGATCGTGTTCAAGTTCGGTTAATAATCAATAGGTGGTTGGAAGGGTTTGGGGTAATTATCCGGGAATATTTTCGTTAGCGGTAAACGTATGAGATTGTCTGCATTGTCGAATGGAATGCAAATTGTTGGTTTCAGTCGTTTACGTCTTGCTATGCAGTAAAATGTTTAAAGAACTCACCCTTTGTTACCAGCAAGTCTAACACACTGTATATATGCATGCATTAATTAATTTAAACGGGCTACAATTACTGCAACTGCGAACGGGTTAGACATTGAGAAGCACTTAATCATAATTTGTCCTAACAGTGTTTGTATTTTGAACATACCTGTGATCCATTCTAGTTTTCCCGTATCATGTTGAAGTTGTAGATTCTGCATTGCTGCACTAAGAAAATCTTCGTTACGACATCTTGTTTCCAAGGTGATTAAGTTACTAAGATTTCTAAAAGTATGTCCTGTAATAGATAAACAAAATGTGTGATCTTATAATAGAGCTATAAAAAGAAATAATAGAGCTATAAAAATAAACGCGTACCTTCAAATTAAATGCTTGTTTAATTTATCTAAGAATCATATAACTCAAGCTAAGTTTGCTTTAAATGTTATGTCAATGCTAAAAATGATCATAAAATTACGACTGTTCAAATAATACTCAAAATAAAAGAATACTATAATTAGATTAAGAAGGCACAAGCAAAAAGTCGAAGGTGTTAACCAGACAGCATTTGAAATATGTAAAAATAAACATTTTACTGAAGTAATGGTAGGTGTGACATGAGAGGTGAAGCATAAGAAGTAAAGAGAACTACAGATGTGAAATTTGAAAAAAAATCAATGACAAATTCCATAATGAAAAATGTAAAGTCCAGTTCTTTGAATGATTATCAAATTTATTGAGTTTATTGTTTACTAACGAGCGAAGTGGACCCAAATACCTACAAAGAAGGTAATAAGCATGTCTCACATCAATTAAAATTATATCTCCATGACAATAAACATCGGTATCACCGCACACCACAACTTTGATTAATTATTCGGGACACGTGTTTCGAAAACGCATGGGTTTTCATCATCAACCGAATGAATTCGGTATTCGGTATCATCAACCGAATACCGAATGAATTCGGTATTCGGTATCATCAACCGAATACCGAATGAATTCGGTATTCGGTTGATGATGAAAACCCATGCGTTTTCGAAACACGTGTCCCGAATAATTAATCAAAGTTGTGGTGTGAGGTGATACCGATGTTTATTGTTATTACGAGCCCACAGTCCTTGAAATCACTCTATATCTCCATGAACAAAATAAATAAAAGGGTCTACTCAATTAATAGTTGAGATTGTCAGGTTCTATGCAGCATGATTACTTTACATTATAATGCTGGTTGGGCAACTGAGAACGAAGACTGAAGTAGAATTAGTGTAAATATTATCTTTTGCTCTAATAATCCATCGTTTTCAAGAAAACAAGATTGTTTTATTATCAAATGCAAAAGCAAAGACATAGGTGTGACACCTTTTTTGTTTTACATGTGTTACATAAGTAAGTACAAATCGAGGGTGCATATCGCCAGCTCTCCCCCCTCCCCCACAACCGAATTTTAAAAGTCTTTCTGGACTAAAGTTTTGTACCCATTTTGTACCGTTTTGAACCAAACATAAAAAATGTTGTACCTTGCCCGTTTAGAAGATATACTCAATTGTAGATGGGGGGCCAGCGGTATGCCAGCCTCCCCATGTCGGAATTTCAAAATTTCACTTATGCCATCGTATTGTACTAGTTTTGTACCGTTTTGTACCACAAACCACACATTTTGTACCTCGTTAGTTTTTGAGATATAATCGATATTAAGTATGCTGTCGTACTGTGTTTCAGAGATATAATCAGTTTTAGTTGGGGAAGGGAAAGAGGGATATGACCGCCTACCTCGCCAGAATTTTAAAGTTCCAACTATGCTATTCTATTGTAGTAATTTTGTAGAGCTTTTACTGTAATTGGAACGTTTTGTACCACGCTAATTGAGATATAATGCATTTTAGATGAAGGGAGTACAAGATAAACTCATCATAACATCAGAATTTCAAAAGTTGTGTTATATTATCATATTGTAATAGTTATACATTTATTACATTACATTTTTTTAGTACATAAGTATACTGGTAGCAACAGGCCTACATTAATAAATTTGAATATCTTTAATTTAAAAGCAGGACAATATTTGCCATGAGATAGAAACGTAGTGCTTAAAGTTAAATTGATGATATTTAACTAAAATATAACAAAATGATTGAAAGTAAAACTGTTATATTTTCTTTTTAATTCTACGATGTAGATGAGAATTTAAAACATAAGAAAAACTTGTGTTATGAGGGCTTCCGGGTTTAGACCGCGTTATAGTAAAGTACTTATATATAATACAAAATAAAATAAAACAAAAATGAAAAAGAAAATATATATATAACTTACTCAAACTTTGTTGTAAGTTTGAGTAAGTTGTATATACATATATTTTTTGTATTTTTCTCTTTCATTTCTGTTTTATTTTATTTTGTATTGTACGTACTTTACTATGACACGGTCAAAACCCGGAAGCCCTCATAACAGAGACTTAGACCGTGGAAGCTTTCGATATCATTTATAAGAAAAAGTTATTTATTAAACACCAGATATTTAATATCTATGTATATAAAAAATAGGGCCTGGTATATTATAAGGAATACCAAATGATCCTTAAAAACTACAACATAATTATGATTTCAATTTAATTTACAACTAAAATCTGCCACAGTCGTTGCAATGTAATATAGATACATGTAATACTAATTTAGTAATATCATGCGTATTAACTGATAATTTGCACTTTATTGATTGCAAAGCTTGGCTTTTTTATTTGTAAATTTATATAGCCTGTTATTTTACTTACTATAAATTAGTAGCCGGAAAATTCTACTTTGGTTATCATTACATATTGCAGGCTTTGTGCTTAAATCATCATATTTATTTTGTTTTCTTTATATTTGTGATTTAAAATTATGTAAAATATCCATGTTGTAAGGTATAGAATAAATCAGTGCATAATAAAAAAAACTCCTCTTATTCCTTACAGAAGTACTAGATTACTATTAAACTTCTGTAAGGAATAAGAGGAGTTTTTTTCATTATACACTGATTTAAAATTATTGCTGTAGCAGCAAACAGCTCTCTGAAACCAGTGTGGTACAAAACTAGTACAGTGACGGCATACTTAAGATCGATTATATCTCAAAAACTAACAAGTACAACATGTTTGGTTTATGGTACAAAACGGTACGAAACTAGTAGAATACGATGGCACAAATGAAATTTTGTAATTCCGATATGGGGGGAGTGGACGCAGAAGCTAGCACTCCACTTAAGATCGATTATATCTCAAAAACTAACGATGTACAAAATGTTTGCTTTGTGGTACAAAACTGTACAAAACTAGCACAATACGATGGTATAAGTGAAATTTTGAAATTCCGACTTGGGGGGGCTGGCATGTCCTTGGCCCCCCCCCATCTAAAATTGAGTATATCTTCTAAACGGGAGAGGTACAAGATTTTTAATGTTTGGTACAAAATGAGTATAAAACATTAGTCCAGAAAAAATTTTAAAATTCGGTTATGGGGAGAGGGAGAAGGGGAGGGTGCTGGCGACATGCAGCCACAAATCGAAGAGAGGTATGAATAATATATATGTAGACTTCAAGAACCGAGTGTGTACAGGTTTTGTTACTATATAAATGGCAAATATAAGAATGAAGCTAAAATATCACTTTCCTTTTGTAATATTCCATTTTAACATTTTTTTTGTCAATATGGAGAGTGCCAAAGTTAAGTGTTTAAAAAGTAAATTTATTAATATAACAGGTGTATATTGAGATATTAGAATGAATCTATTTTATTAAAATATAGATAGTGTTTAGTTAAAAATAAAATAAATAAAATTCTCAAGAAATCAGCTTCCTAAACAATATCTCTATTCGTTAGTCGTTTCCATAGTCGTTTGCCAGAAAAAAAATTGTGAGTCAAAGGGTACCACACCCCCTATTTTCTCTATTGGTTTTTTAAGTTATTTTACTAGAAATCACACAGAAAGTACGCTTAGGTAAGAGTATCTACATCAAAACTTTTTTGGTATAATCAGTATTTAAACATTTTTTTTTCAGAAGGAAACTTGGTATGCAAGAACTCTCGATAGGTCCACAAGTCTCAAAGTATAAAACTCTCTTGTCCAGTGCTTGTCAGGATAAACGAGTTTTACCAAACCAATTCTTAAATAAATCACTGGCTAATTTATCTGAATATGAGATTTTAGTAATAAAGTTTCAAATTAGAATGTGTTGTATTTGAAGGCCAAACTTGCGACCAGAATGTTTTGGTACTATCAGTAGCGGACAAATAAGTTTGCGAGATTCAGATACTAGTTAGATAATAATATAGCTTTGCTTGTAGAGATTGAACAACAGTTTCAACATTTGAAGAATATTAATGAATGTCCAGAATGTATCTCTAAATCGAAACTACTTTCATCTACTTTATACAGAGCTTTTTCACCACGACTGTGGATTACTGTTTCAACCAAATTAACACACAAGAACTTGAAGTTACCTTTTTTTGAATAAACCTAAAGAGTTATAAATTGTGTTATCATTTCATTAGTAATGTTTCTACAGTAAATCAACAAAATGGAATACCAAAATTTCCAGATACAGTCGTTTGAAAGTCGGTCCAAATCCATAGTCGTTCGCCAGAAAAAAAAAGGTGAGTCCAAAGGTACCACACCCCCTATTTTCTCTATTGGTTCTTCAAGTTATTTTACTAGAAATCACATAGAAAGCATGCTTAGATAAGAGTATCTACAACAAATCTGAAGAATCTGTATTTCAAAGGACACTGAGAATAGTGATATAAGGAAAGATTATTTTAATCGAAAGAATCTGTGGTTAATCCATTGACCTGCTTTTTGCTAAGATCATATACATTTAAGCAAGGCAATCCAGCAATAAAAAATCAAAACAGTCAGTGAGTAGTGCTTGAATTTTAGAATCTCTGATCATTTAACTAAAAAATGTAAGAGGCAATTCTAGTAAATTTTTGTTTCTTTTTTACATTATTAAGCTTTGACAATAGGCAGTGCCTAATTAAAATGCATTTTGTTATGTGATTTTTACGCGACAATATAGAAATTCTTATTACGACAAATAGGCAAATTCTTACGTTAGTTAGAAACAAAAGTGACAACTAAGAAAATTGGCTTTTGTTCAATAGAACTTCTTACAACACTATACAACCAATAATAAATTACAATCTAGAAACAAATGTTTAAACTGTTTGTTGATGAAAGTTACCAAACAGTGACTCAGTGCATCTTAAAACTATATTTTTAAAATTTTTAGGTGCCTCACGCTAATTCCATTGAGGGCTTAAACTATTCTAAGTTTCAGTTTTTCTAACTCTTCATGCCTATAATCTCTAGTATTGTCAAGCACTTCAGTAGCGGGTCCAAATCGCCCAATGCGTTTGACTAGTTAGTAATTTGTTTGTAAAACATAGTCCAATAATATGATATTCAACTATTTCTGCGCACACGTTTACTTTTGGGGCCACTGCGAATGTGTTTCTTGATAGAAATAAGAATATTGTAGTGTTTTGATTATTGACCCTTCCATTCATCATAAATATTTTCTCATCAAAGTATGAACGAATTAAGTTTAGGACATTTGGATTTTTATTAATCCTTTTTATATTATCGTATTCAAACTGAATTACAATTATTACAAATTCCAAATATTTCTTATTTCTTATTACTATTCACTTAAACTCAGTCTTGGTAAAGCCAATCTATTGTCGAACCTGCATCTACTCGTTTGACACATTATACATGTTATACAGTCATCTAACTCAACAAACGAAGTACCGTTGTTGCTTGAGTATTTGAAATCTCCTACAAAAATTATCTAAATTGCCGTCCATATAAAACCGTAGATATAAAGCCCCCTAAAATAGGAAAGCAATATTTCCAATTCAACTATGTCAGAATGATAAGTTATTATCGCATTAGGAAATGACAATAAGTAATTGTTTCTTTGCCCGTTGGTCGGACACGTTGACATGTGGACGTTGGGGTCCGACTCGATGGTGCTTTTTTTTTTTCAAACCCTCAGCGCTTAATCCGCTCTTTTCCGTGACCCTCTTCCTGAAAAGTACTTCTTCTCACATCCCCTGTGACAGATTGGCCCTAATAATATGAATTTTTATAATGTATAACCGATGATGAATATTTTCCCGACTAAATCGGATTTAAACAATTTATCATTTTCACCAGTTTTACATAAAACTGTTCGATTTAAAGACTTTGTCTTGCGACGCCGACGCGTAGGATTTTCACGATACCACAATGTTTTATCACATAATAAATGTATATAGTTAGGGAAGTTAATATAAAATTTACTAGATGGTAATTCGCGAAACGTTATAAGAAGGATATATGTAGTTAATGTCGTAAAGGATACGATATTTCAACACACGTTTATTATTAATACATAAAGTCGTCCAAACTTGACAATGTAAACAAAATTTTTGACACTAGCGATAGAGGAATAAGATTGCGTAGCATTTTATGTCGCTCATAAAGTTTGCAAACATTTGCCAAAGTGTTATACGTAGATATAATGTGTTGTAGCAACTATTAAAATACAAAACACCAACTTGTGTTTACGAGTTGAAAATTGAAACACTGTCACAAAGTTTAAAACCTCGACGACGGATGACACCCGTCGATTTTGTTGGCGCGCACAATAACTATTATTCTAGTTTTATAGGAGACTTATTGTTTTTAATCAGCAAAAAGATTTATTTAGTTACGATATTTGGAATAATTCCTTATTTTAAAACGAAACGATGTAAGCGATTACTTAATGTTGAAATTACATTTCCTGTAGAAATAGAAAATGTTTCAGATCCAGACTTAATTTATTCCCCCGCGATAAATTAAGAAATGTTTATTTTCATAGGAATATTAGTAGAGGAGAAGGTTCAAATATGGGCTAGCTTTTGATTTTTTAAAATAGTTGGCACATTTTTGGACTAATGGGAGAATTTGAGCATTGAGCCGTGCTTTTGACCCATATCCTTCAATTCTGGAAAGTTTCAGAATAAAAAAATCACAATTTCATAAAAAAATGCTTTATTTTTAAGAAATTGCAAACAGTCGTAGTTTAAATATGTGGTCCAAATATGGGCCAGAAAATGTAATGGGAAAAAATAATGACAGTACAATTTACTTACAAATAATACAATATACGTACAAAATAGTAAATTCGCTTACAAAAATCACATGTATACACATCTGTCTCCCAGCCAGCACATTCTACATGTACCCATCTATGACATATACACATAAATAATAATAATACATAATACACTCTACCCACTCTGCACCATTTCTGTCTTCGGAAAACAAAACTTAGCAAAACAGAGAGGAAGCATCATCTTCTTGAGGAGTTTTTGTGGGTTGAGGTCCCTCAAATTCCGAATCGGAATCATCTAGGGGTGGTTGTTTTTAGACTTCACTCGCTAGCCCATATTTAGACCAAACCGCTTGTTACAAAGCCGTCATGGCGACCATTACTTCAATGAAGTAGAACGCCGAATGACGCACAGAAACCGTTCACCAACTCAACGTTAATACAGCTCTGCAACCAAATCACATTTACAGCCACCTGGCTAATGGTGTAAAACAATGTTGTACATACCTGCAGAATGTTTGACGATGGAAAAACACGACAATCGACGATTTTCTGCAACTGCTTCTGATTGTATTGATTGTTGGACACCAACTGCTCGTCGCTCTACAATGGGACAGTAGTTTCTTACGATTCCCGATAGAGTGCAACATTCTCCGGCTTCACAACGGAAACTAGCCCGTTTTTAGACCCTAGCCCGTATTTGGACCTTCTCCTCTACTAAGAGAATACAACAAACTACAGTCGAAGAATTTCTACTAAAACTTGTGGCCTATAATAGTGATTGAAAGGTTCTGGACCATATTCATTGTATGCTAAGTTATTGCGATTTGATATTATAGGTAACACCATTTCATTGAAAGAAAGAATTATACAGGGTGGAGCACCACATTCGCCTCGATCGATATACAAAAAATGGTAACACATATTTAAAATATTTTTGTTGGAGCATGTTGCAGGTCCATTAGAAGCACGTTCTAAAATTATTTTGCAATATACAGGTGTCCAAAAGAAAGTTACACATCAAACCACGCATGTAGCGGGAGATATTTAGTGTCATCGGGTTTGCGATTGACCAACTACCAAAAATATACAGAGTGGTTGATTTTTCATTGTGCACTCATTATTTCCGTTAGGGACAAAATATTTAAAAAATTCAAAAACTAATCTTTTACAATTTTGTATGCTCTCTCTAATTACGTAAAATACAATGCCATACGTAAAAAAACAAAAGAGAAGCGAATGACAGTTCGCTTTTTTTAATTGAACACCCTGTATTTTTTTGGTTATTCAGATACTGTATTAAATTTTGAATACGACCTCATTTTTATTTTACCTCTTTAGGCAATAAATGGCCCCATTATGACGAAAACGCAAATTACTCAAGTGGGCTTTAGAAATGTGAATGATGGGTGAATATCAGTTTGTACGCCTTGTGTTTGTACTGATCGAAGCATCCACACTACAATACGTTTAGAAATTTGCATAATTTATTATGACATTGTAGAAGCTTAACAAAAATAAGAAACGCTAGAAACAGGAATGACAACGATGCACAAGAAAATGATGAAATAAGCATTTTGGCGTATTTCAGAGCCAATCCATATTCGTCTATGCGAAAGGCTGTATTGGAACTTGGCATCACCAGACACAAAATAATAAAATTCTTAGGATTCTTGGATCTTCAAAAACGTATAAATTTATGTGATTAGCTATGGAATGCTGGAAGACAATATTTGTCATTAATTTTATGGAAATGGTGTCTTAACAAACACAATTATCATTTTTGGGACGATGTGAATCCACATAGAATACAAGAAAGTAGACATCAAGTACGTTTTTCTACGAACGAATACATAGGCGTAATAGGGGACCAGTTGTTCGGATCTTATTTTTATAACAGTACACTTACTCAAGAAAGGCACTTGAACTTCCTTCAGAGAGAATTTCAGGAATATTTAGATTCCCTACCTTTGGCCCTCCGATCACGAATGTGGTTTCAGCATGACGGCGCACTTCCACATAACGCACAACATGTATCAATCAGACTCCAAATTTAGAATTTGGAAATAAGGGCCCACAAGATCCAAGATCATCCGATTTCTTGATGTTGGATTTCTTTGTGTGGGGCTTTATCAAAGACAGCGTTTATAGTAGTGTGTCAGATACGTTAGATTAACTAAAGAACAAAATTCAATTAGTCGCACAGGAAATTACACCCGAAATGCTACGTAAATGTCGACAGAATTTATTGTGTAGAGCTCAGATGTGTATAAACAAAAATAGTGGAGATTTTGAACAATTTCTGAAGGAGTATTTTTTTTGTGCAACAAATTTATAACCTACTTATGTAATATCAAGTTGCAAGTGTAGCAGTAACAATTTGAATAAGCAACCAGAATTGTTAACAAAGCTAAAGTGAGCTTCAGAATTTTTCTGCATGCTTGAAGGTGTCTTAAAGAACTCCTAGTTTCTAGGATTTCTACCGTTTCTTTAGAAGGATAGATGCAGTATGCAGATTGAAAAGAGTCGCCTCTAGTAAAATGTTTGGATTAAAAGGAAATTAGGTTAAATGCTTCAATCGTCTCTGGACGGTTAGCGTAACATTTATCCTTAACGGGTCTCCACAAAAAATAGTCAAACGGGCGCAAATCACAGCTCTGTGGCAGCCAATTGACATCAGAATTTCGGCTGATTATTCGAGTTTGGAAAACGGTGCCCAAAAGTTTAATTGTTATGTTGGCTATATGGCTATATCAAAAATGAACAAATAATGCCATCGTGCCAAAATCCGCACCAAACAGCTACTCGTTTTGGGTGCATCGGCTTCTCAATTATGACGTTTGGTTTTTTTGAGCCTCAAATGCGACGATTTTGCATATTGACATAGCCCCGATGTGGAAATGGACTTCATCTTCGGCCATTCGATCTTCACCCCATTGGGCGAATCTAAAACGCTTTGGATGGTCATGAGGGTTTAGTACTTGGACTAATTGAACTTTGTAAGCCTCCGTACCGAGGTCTTTATCCAAAATTTTCCTCGGAGAAGTACGAAAAATGTTCAGTTCCTGAGAAAGATGATGAGTTGGTGTTGTTTGTTACAGTTTGGATTTATGACTCACCACTTTGGTCATTTTATCTGTCAAAATCAAAATAACCGGTAGTTCAGATTCCAAACGTTAGATTGCCCATCCTGTAAAGCCTAGCAGTTCCAAACTTATTAAGTTTTAATACAGGGTCCGGCAGAATAATCTCCCACATTTTGCATCGTCACCGTGCCCACGCCAGTGAAGCGATGGGGAGCTTAGTGTTTTCAGTTGGTAGCACATGCCTTGCCATTTTAGTTGTCATAATGATTTGGACGGGCGAACATCGTGCTGTCAACATTTTTGAAAAATGAATGTGTGATTACAACGCAACGAACTTTTCGTACTCACTTCGCACTGGGTAGACATGCTCCGGTTCCAGATCGCATACTGCTTTGGGTTTTGAATTTTAGAGCCACAGGTTCAGCCTTAAAAAGAAAACCAACCGGTAGACCCAGAAGTGTTCGGACACCTGCAAATATTGCAGCTGTTGGAGAAGCTGTGGAACGATCTCCTACTCGTTCAGCTGCTAAACATGCCGCTGCTTTGCGTTCGCTGCGAAGAATTTTACACGCAGACCTACACTTCCACCTATACAAAATGATGATCGCACAAGAGCTGGGAAAATCGTAGAGCATGTTGCAACGATATTCTTCAAAACATCCCACAAAATGGGCTTTTAATAACCAGTGACAAAGCCCATTTCCATTTATCCGGCTGTGTGAACAAGCAACATTTTTGTTACTGGGCACGAGAAAATCCGCAGCAGTTCCATGAAAGGCCACTTCACAGCCCACACGTTACTGTTTGGTGTGCTGTTGGGTCATTTGGCGTTTGGGGTCCTTATTTTTTTGAGGAGGAGGCGTTACGGTTACCGGAACCGCCGATCGGTATATCGACATGCTATGTAATTTTTTGGACCCAAGACTTAAAGAACTTAACCATGCGGATGTGTGGTTCCAACAGGATGGAGCTACGGCTCACACGGCCAGAAGGTCCATGAACGTCTTAAGGGAGATGTTTCCAGGACACGTAATCTCATTACATGGAGACATTGGATAGCTTGCGCGTTCACTCGATCTTGCCCCATGCAACTTTTTCCTTTGGGGTTACCTAAAAGCGAAGGTCTTTGAACACCATCCCCGAACCATTGACGAATTAAAAGCAGCAATACGTTAAGAAATTTCAGGAATATCGCCTTAAATGACTGCTCGAGTAATGAAAACGTTAAAAAATCACCTTCCAATGTGTATCGAAAACAATAGTCGCCATTTGAAGTCTGTAATTTTCAAAACTTAATGAAAACCAATGGCAAACTATACATTTTCATTTAATAAAAAAAATTAAACAACATTTACAAAGGCGTTTTTATTAACGATTAAAATGTGGGAGGTTATTTTGCCGGACCCTGTACAATTAATTTTTATTTCATATAAATGATTACTATTCTTAATTTTTACCAAAAAGCTGTGTTGAAATTGTTGTTAAAGAGCCTAAAAAATGCGTCAATTTTGCAAACTGTAAATAGGAATAATACACAACAGTTCATAAATGATAAACTTGTAGGAAAATCGGTTTAAATACTGTAGATTTCAATCAACATGTTACATCTTGTAAGCATGTATCGGAGAAGAATATTATCCATCTAAATAAATAGTATACAAGTTGCATATTAGCGTTTACAGTAAAATATTGCTTTACATGGAATTTATACAAATTAATATTGTCGTATCTGCTGCCTACTTACATTAATGTATTCGCATCAGTATTTATATAAATTGCTTGCATATTTGGTTGCATACGCTACCATTTATCACGCAATTTTTTTCATTCATCGCTTTATAGATAGCACGGCAAGCAGCGCTATTTAATAAGCGTTGCATGAAGAGATAGCTGAAGAAAAGGTGCACCACCATAACAACCCAAGTAAAAAAAAAACCAATCATAAATAATTATGTAACATTATAATACACTAACAGCGCTACTTACACTATTTGTGCAGCAGCGTTCCAATCGAGCATATAAACGTCCATTAATCATCCGTGGAAAATAAATTGAAAAAATACAGTCTCCACCGAGTAGATCTGAGATAGTTCTGCACGATGACATAAGCACCATCGACGTTAAAACAACGAACTAGATGAAAGTCGAGAGATAGGCCGTTCAATTAGCTCACGTCGGATTGTTTCTGATTCATCAATATTGTCTGTACTGTTATGCTAACTACCTGTTTATTGAATATTTAAAACGACGGTGGGCATATTGTTACGTGGCAGGAAAACAAGATGAATAAATGCTTGCGTAAGATAATTTCATGTTACAGAAACAAATTTATCTTCGTACTGATTATTTGAAAAGCGTATTAAAATCGTTTAGTGAGTAGCTCATTTCTGTCTATACTGGCGATTGGAAGTTAGACAACTATATAATTTGATGTAAAGTTAAATTGAGATTACCAGATATAGGTTATCGTTAATGAATTTCAGAGATAGTTAATGGTGTGAAAGAGTTGAGATCAACAGTATAAATAATCACCTGACATTGAAAAATTGTTTTTGTGACAGTTTCTGATAATAAACTAGTACGTTCTGCAAACGTAAACTTGCCTGTTACGATAAATTTAGCAAATTCACTTGTAGCTAAGGTGAGGAGTGGGCACTGGGAGTGACTATCATATATCAACGCTTATACTTTAATTTCCTGAACACTTCTTCTCTTTAAGTTTTATCTATTTTCACTTCTTTATCATCTTATCAATTTCTGTCAAATGTAATTTCTAGATATTTATTTACACTTTGATTGCCAAAGTTGTTATTCTATATATATCATATCTACCATCTTCCCACATGTTGTTAAGAAATATACAACAAAATGAAGTGGAAATTTGGAGGTGTGATAAAGAAACTTGGAATATAGGATGCAGATCCGGCCAGCCTCCTCGCGAGATTGCCTGGAGCTAGGATATCCAATTCTCCTTTGATTTGTACGTTCGAGATAAATTATGGAGCCACTACAAGGATACATAGGGCACGGTTCTGAAGCATGTCAATCTCTGAGTCTGAGCTTTGGAGGCACTGGACCTTGTTGTTGAGTTGCAACTCAAGTTATTTATTTACTCAAGGAACTTTCCCAGCAGAGAACCAGACACAAGCCACATGACAGCAGTGTCAGAAAAGTTCTGCATGAAAGTGAGATGCGTATCAAGAGTGTCACCAAGGTACCTAACATTTGGTGACCAAGAAAGTCTCTCACCACCCACAGAGATGTTCGTTGAAGGTGGATTTCTCTTCGAAAGTCTCACGGTCACGGATTTCGAGGCGTTCCTGAAGAGTGGCCATCTGCGTGCAGGTGCCGGCAGATAAGGGCATCCTTCCTCGTGCTGAGGGAGCGCAGGATGTCATTGGCGAACAATAAAGATTTCTGGGCCCAACCGGGTGCCCGGCGGGACGCCACCCCTGATCTATCAGGGCTGCTAAACCGTGGTCAAGCGACTTGACAGATAAAGAAAAGAATTTCTAGTTAGAAATTATGAACAGTGCTACTCAAATATTCTAAATCTAATCAGTTAAAACTGGCAACAATAATTTTTATTCTGTTTACTGTGTCTTTATATAATTGTTTGTGTGCTTTCACAAGATGTATTGCTTTATTTTCAACTCATGTAAACTATTTTCTGTTTTATCCAATTAATTTAATTAACAAACCCACAAGTCTGTAGAAAAATGTTCTCTTCATTGTCTTGTCTAACCAAGTTGGAGATGATGTAATAGTTCCTTCGGCATAGCGATGATTGTTTCATAATCGTTAAGTTTCCTTCAGTCGAAAATAGCAAAACAATATTGGTTTACTGGACCACTATCAAATAATAGAAACGGTTCACCATTACTATGAAATTCCCAGGATTTATTGCTGTGCTTCCTATCTGCTTACGTATTCTCTGCTTAGTTTCTTTACAGTAGAAACTGGAGAAAATTGTCTTGTGGCATCTAAGAAAATCCTTTTGATATTTCAGCAATGGGCAATTTGATTGAGGGCTGTATTTTTTTGTGGACGTCATCTTGAACGATGTCAATTCTGGCCGGAGATTTACACTTATTGTGACTAGCACATATCCAAATTGTTATTTCCTCCAATTATTATTATTTTTTTGCCTTTATCAAATTGACAGCCACGTATTTTATTTTCATTTAGTTCAAGGCCAGTAAATTCCTATCCCCTCTATCAGATCAGGAGACTTAATAGACCCTCTTCAAATTCCACAAGATCTAGGAGCATTGGCAAAACTAACTAAGACCATATGATACCTAGATTCGATTTCGACAAACAAAGTGGTTAAAGTGGTAATCCAAGACCGTCAAATGTGGAAGTGCATGGAATTAAACTACAAAAAGCCCAACAATGTTTCAGGCTAAAATACGAGGGAGCGCTTTTATATTCGCGGAATGGGCAATAAGGGGTGGAAATAAAAAAAACCAAATTATTTTTCTTTTTCAATATATTCACCTGCAAGACGGATACATTTTTCACATCTTTCAATTAATTTATTTATATATAAATATATCATCGGCACTAAATTTTTTATCCCGCAGCTCTTTTTTCATTTTCTGAAACAGGTAATAATCACTCGGGGCCAGGTCTGGGCTGTAGGGTGGGTGATTCACAATTTCGAAGCCCACCTTATGCAGGGCAGCTAACGCAACGCGGCTCTTGTGGACGAGCGCGTTGTCGTGCAAAACCAGCACACCTTTCGTCAATTTTCCCCATATTTTCTCTTTAATGGCTTCTTTTAGTCGCTCTAATATTGAAGCGTAATAGTCTCCGGTTATAGAAACACCTTTATCTTTATAATCAATCAACAATATTCCGTCCGAGTCCCAAAATACCGTTGCCATGAGTTTCCCAGCTGATTGTGACACTTTAAATTTCTTGGGAGGCGCTGTGCCCTTTTTATGCCACTGCATGGAGTCTTGTTTGGACTCAGGTTCATAATGATGAACCCAAGTTTCGTCTCCAGTGACAATTCGACTCAATACACCATCCTTGTCTTCATTACAGAGGTCCAAAAATGCACGCGAACACTCTACGCGGTGTTGTTTTTGCGGATTATGTTACTTGGTTGACGATAACTCAAAGACTAACTGTCTAATCGGTGGTCCATCTTGTTCTCTGCTAAGGCCGAACTGTTGTTCATGGGCCTTTTATTCCTCGTATGATAGGCTTCGTTCTAGCCTAGGGATGAGATAATTATTTATGTTTTATTTCCGGCGAGTGTGAAAAATGTGGAAAGGTTCAAGCTTCCTCGTGTTTAGGCGTCTTCTATTGCTAGGGCTCTTCTGACCTAAGTTCTAGGTGGAGGTCTATCTGGGTCGAGCTCCGCGAGGTGGCCAATGAGAGGATTTGCTGATCTTCTGGTCCCTTCGAGGGTTCTGTTCGCGAGATGAAGCGCATGGTGCTTGAGTGTGGGAACACCGAGATCCTCGCGTAGTTGCGTGTTTCTCACGAACCACGGCGCACCAGTAATTAGACGTAAGGTGCGGCTTTGTAGGGACTCTAACCTCTGAAAATGAGTTTTAGCCATGCTGGATCACGTGAGTGCCCCGTATGTGATGATTGGCCTCAAGAAAGAAAAATATATCAAAATTTTGATCCTCAAAGACAACATAGATTTAGGACACAGCAACGGATATAGAGAAGATCTGGCCGCGTTAAATTTATTTATGGTATTTTCTAAATGTTGTTTAAAAGTCATGCGAGAATCAAGCCTCATACCCAGGTAGACTACTGACGGACTCCACGGCACTCTGAAGCCTCCCACCATGATGTTGTCGGGGGGAGGACGAGTTCTTCTGGTGAATCTCACTGCGACGCATTTAGAGTTGTTTATTTTGAACCGCCATCTTGAAGCCCATTGCAGTATGTCGTCTAGCGTATGCTGCAACCTGCGCCGCAGTAAGTCTTCATCCCTGGAGGCTGTAAAGATGGCCGTGTCGTCCGCATATATAGCCAGATCCGTGCCTTCGTGTTTAGGAAGGTCGCTAACTGTCTAATAACAATGAAACTTCGTATTTGTACTAATTATGAGTCGCTGCACAGGCCACGCCCCCAATGCGCCTAATCACTCCCCTACAACCCGCTCATTCCGCGAATATAAAAACGCTCCCTCGTATATGATACTGAACAATGTGCCAAGAATATTAAACGACAAACAATGCAGCACAAAGGCTCTACATTTACTCAGACAAACTGGCAGCACCAAAGGCTCTAATTATGGCTCTAGATCACCTGGAATATGAGAGTAACAAGATTGTCGATGGTCATTCCGAGAAGAGCACAGATTCTCAATTTAATCGACTACAGCCATTTTGTTACTCAGTTTCAACAATGTGAAAAATCTCGCACTAGACTAACATTACAATCTCTGTTGGACCTCAACAAGAGAGATCTTAGCATCATCACGGCTTAATTTATTTGCTCCTCTGAGATATTGCCTTAAGAAGATGAGCAAGGTGGACAAGGTGATAAATGCCAATTCTACTCCAAACAAAAACGGCGACTGTCTGGTGGTAACACGACAAAGGTCGTCGAACAGGTGCACTTATAACTGGCTGGCATCAGCGCTACAGCTCACTGAGAGATGGGAGTAAAGGATTAAGTATATTCACAAAAGATCTTATTGATGACAGTGAAGCTAGGTAGTCAATCCTTATCAACTCACCATTAATCTAATCTAATTTAATTTAATCATATCAATCATCTTGGATTGAGGGCTTTCCTGATAATAAATAGTTCCTGTTCCGTTTCAGACATATTTGGAGCTAGCTCTCTTTTGGACATCATCCAACCAGCTTTCCCCGAAAAATTTCGATATTTTTTCATAAAAAAGACTTTGACAATATTAGTAATGGCGTTGCTGTCGTAGTTCCATTTAAATGCAATTAAAAAAAAAATTTAATCTACCAACAAACTATTTCTTTTCAAACTTATATTTACGTATACAAATACGTCATCAAATGTTTTACATTGATATAATATCAAATTCAAACGACCGTAAACACATTTTGTGTGCTACCAACTTCACGAAAAGAAGATAGTAACCGGCTATCTCCTGTCATGTTAATCTACGAATGCTCGAGAAGCTTTAAATGTTTTCCATCTTTTCAACTGTTTCGATCTATCGCTATACAACGCCGCAACAGTATATAAATACCTATAAAATATTAACAAGCTGTAGGTACACTATCTCAGCATTATCACCTGTCTCAACTGTATAGGAACACGCAGTGGTGCGCCTGTTCTGCCTTTTCCTAATGTTTTATTTATTAAATGCGCACACTGTTTATAGTTGTGGTGGTTTCCTCAACGTGTAAACTATAAACAGAAAAAAAAATTATCGAGAGAATTGTTACTGCCGGTGTTCTATGTATGTGTTTTGTAATATCCCTCTTGTGTACGTAAAGTGGTAGATAAGCTTTACTTTGTTTTTCCTTTATCTGGTGCGGCGAATCTGCCCCGCGATGGTGCGCACTGTGCGTTATTTATAAGTTTAGCTTTTATTGTAGAACATTGTTTCGTGCGGCGTGGAAGTCTAAAATTTCGTGAGGTAAAGGTGTTTCCTGCGATCTGTTGGAAAAGTTATGGCGCCTCATTCAGCCACACCACACGAATTATATTCGAAGGGTAATAAAACGAATTATCACGTTATATTCCACCATAATACAAATGTTTTTTATATAATGTGTAGCAACATGTACTGAACTAATTAAAACTGTATATTTAATTAGGTAAATGTATTAGATAAATACACATAGCAATGTGTTGTTGTTTATTGTGTAGTTAGTAATGTTTTCGTAATTTTAGTGTCACAGATGTTACTTACTTCTCATGTAATTACACAGCTAATTGAAGATGATTACATTGGTGGAAACATGCACCTAACGTAAAAGGCCAAAACTAGAACCTTGTGGGACACCTCTGCGATAGCACACAGTTTTACTAATTGCATTGTATTGCTTATGTAGCTTCTACCAAGATATAAGACAAAGGTACTAAAATTGATGTAATGCAGCTTAGTTTGTTTCCCAATGCTCCGATAATAGTAGCAAGACTATACACAGCGCCAAATCCAGTTGAGTTTCTGACTATTTATTATCTGTTCTAAAGAAATCCTTTGAGAGGTTGGCAGAATATTAATGGGTGGTGGATCAAAAATTTGTAGAGAATTGCTCCTTTTGGTATAGGAGCATCTTTCCAGACACTAGATAAATAACAAGACCAGTAGAAGTTGATGTAATTTCCTCTAAAAAAATTTAATACTACGTTTTCGGTTACATTACAATTCAGTGGAGATTTAGAATGATGCATTTTGTGTTGGCAAAAATAAGATGCCAATCCGCTACTGAAGGCGCAACACAGCTCATCAGAAATTTTCTAAAACGTTCCGAATTGAGTTGTCCGTGCCCATAGATTTATTACATTTTCTCTAGTCAGTTCACTTACATTATATTATTAGTTATCCATGTTGAAGCTGGTTAGAGGTTGCAGTGTGATGGATCAGCATGTGCACGCTGTGAGAGTTTGCACTCACAATAACAGCGTTGCTAACATGGGTGTTATAATTGTCGACCAATAGTAATGCAGAGTTTCCTCGTTAATTTTTCCAATGTTTAACAAAATATTTCATAGAGATGGGAAAAATTTTCTGGGTTAACATGTAATCTGCTACTTGGAGGAGTGGAAAAATTAATACAGTGGCAGAGCTTTACTTGATGCATTTATAAAATGCCACATCGTAACTAACTGTAATAGTTCCCATGAAGTTATTTGGCCAACTTGGTTTTGACCGTTAATTGTGGTATGTGTTGTAGTTGATAGTACAATTTGACAGTTAAAACTATCGTATGCACTGAATTCATATGTCTCTTAATTACAATGACGTGAAATAGGTGTGCCTCTCTGCAAACATTCAACCAGTCATTCTCGTCCCATCCTTTTATTCTCATCCCGTTGTATGGGATAAAAGAACCCCACCCTCTCTACATATTGAAAGGCTACCCCACACGTCCTGCTTATAGGAGTAGGTATGCGAGTCCATAATGCATCTTGCTGCTTTTTTCAGAGAAGTTTCCGTATTATTGTATTCATTTGTAATTCAACGATATACAGACTGTCCCGTAAAAAACGCCAACAATCATAATTCCGTTATTTATTGTCCGATTTTATTTAAACAAAAACTAAATTTAATGGCATCAAAAGTACTACAGAATAGCAGCGTTTTATTTGTTTTTAGTTGTTTTCATTAATGTCAAACGATATTCAATTTTTTTATTTTAAATGGCAACATATATATTTTTGGTTATATTCGGATTGGATTTTTTTTTCTGAATTCAACGATGTATAACATGTCTATTTTTGATAAACATTTATTGAAAAAAAAATAACATTTAATAAATTTCGTCTTTGTGTTCTATTATTTATAAATTTTTGAGTATGCCATGAAGTAACAAAAATGCTATAAACATGGATAAGTGTCAATGTGACTTTATTAAATCTTTTTTATTGTCCTGTTTGAACGTTTTGCTACAACACGTAGAAATGGATAACAGAGTTAACGGACATGTTACAAGTGTTCTTTGAATGTAATAAAAATCGTCTTCAAGCTGCTCGTCGTTACAGTGTTCGTTTCCCGGACAGAGAAATTCCAGATTATCCAGAATATTTCATTGACACGAATTTAAGAAATTATGGATTATTTAAGAAACCAAAAACGCAAAAACGTAAATTCTCCGAAGATAAGGGATTGGATGTTCTTCTTGCAGTACAAGAAAATTCTCAAACTTCAACTCGCGAAATTGCACATATAATATTGGAGTATCAAAAACAACAGTTCATGGTATATTAAGAAAACACAAACTTAAACCGTAGGTAGCTCGAAAAGTTCGTGCATTAGAACAAAATGATCCTGGCTGAAGAATACAGTTTTGTCGTTTTTATTTAAATGCGCTAGAACAAGACCCGAATTTTTACAGAATGATAATCTGGTCTGATGAATGCACTTTTAGCAACAGTTGTCAAGAAATACCTGCCGTTTGTCTTTTAAATGCGAGTCGTGGAGTAATTCAGAGATATGTGATGTGTGTTGAGCAAGGTGGCGGGCAATTTGAACAATTATTGTAAAGTGGTTTGTTTTGTTTCTTATAATAGTTACATTTCCATGTTTCAGGGGACATTCGAAAATTTATACATAATTTATTAAAAACAAAGTTGATTTTGAGAAATGGTTTTTTTTTAGTAAACGTTTATGAAAAATAGACATATTATACATCGTTGCATTCAGAAAAAGAAATCCAATCCGAATATAGCCAAAAATATATATGTTGCCATTTAAAATAAAAAAATTGAATATCGTTTGACATTAATGAAAATAACTGAAAACAAATAAAACGCTGCTATTCTATAGTACTTATGAAGCCATTAAATTTAGTTCTTGTTTAAATAAAATCGGACAATAAATAACGGAATTATGATTATTGGCGTTTTTTACGGGACAGTCTGTATGTAAACTTTGGGTGCATGTCTCAAGCCCCATACTTTCAAAATTTTGAATATGCTATCTTTTTGTGCTTATTTTGTGCCGCAAAAAGAAAATTTTGTGCTTCCATATTAACCGTGTTATGGCGATTTTAATATCCGGCCAAAATGAATATTAAAACAGATATACATACATACAGTGTGGAACAGCCAAAATAAATTCGATAACAAATAAATGAGGGTGTATTTGGAAAAACGCTTGGACACGTCGATTTGTATTTTTAAATGCGCATTTTTTTCAAAAAAAAAATTATACAGGATGTGTCATGTGACAGTGGCTAATACCAACTTTCTTATTTTAAATGGAAACCTCTGCATATTATTTATTTTTTGGGTTCTTCGGAAAATTCTAGATATAATTCATGTACAATGTCCCATACCTATCTTCAACTGTTTCGGAAATATTAAGTGTTTTCAGATTTATTACGAAAATTAACATTAAAAAAAGAAAATTATTTTATTTCACAAATTCGTTACATTACACTAAAAATCTATTTCCCATTTAGCTCTTGATATTGATAAAGTAAGTAAAAACCATTGCTGCGTTCCTTTTTACTGATATGAAATTAAAAAAATACAAAGACCGTTTTGTTTATTTTCGTAAAAACTCATAGCCTTAGCAACATGTTGTCTGCCTGCATGACAGTAGTGATCAGTGTCAGTGCTATTGTCGTTTGAATTTCGTTAACTGTACGTAATAATATCAGAAAAATGGTTCATTTAACAGAAATGCACAAAATAACCATTCTACAAATGATTGGTTATGGAGATAACACACGGACACAAATGGAAGTTTCTCGCTTATTTCACGAAAAATTTCCAAATTTGCCGCCTGTATCCCAAGGAACAATTAGCAAGCTTGGTCATGTAAGACATATTAAAAAAGTAGCTGCCAATGCAGTAAGTGATGATACGAAATTGGATATTATGCTTGAGATTCAAGAAAACCCACATAATTCTGGTCGAAAAGCAGCTCCACTGTTCAACATTAGCCACACATCAATTTTTCGAGTATTAAAGGAAAGTAAAATGCATCCCTATAAAATGATGCCAACTCAGGAGCTCATGAAAGACGATTTCGATAAGAGAACGTATTTTTGTGAACAGATGATGGCAATGTTAGATAACAATGTGATCGAATTAGAAGATATTTTATTTTCTGATGAGAGCACAGTTACACTTCACGGCCATGTTAATCGTCAAAATTGCCGCTATTGGTCTAATGAGAATCCTCACTGGATGAGAGAGGAACATACGCAATATCCTGAAAAAGTTAATGTTTGGGCAGGAATTGTTGGAAATCACATCGTTCATTGATGGTAACTTGCATGGAGATAAATATTTAGAACTGCTCCAAAATAATGTCGTACCAACTTTCGCAAACTTATATCCTAATCCAGCAAACCCACAAGTTCCTGCCAATACAGTATGGTTTCAGCAAGATGGAGCACCGCTCCATTTCCAAATCAATGTCCGGCAGTACCTGAACCAAATTCTTCCAAATCGGTGGATAGGGAGGCGCGGATCGATAGAATGGCCAGCACGATCTCCTGATCTGACGCCATTAGACTACTTTTTGTGGGGATATGTCAAAAGTCTTGTATACAAAACTAAACCCCTCAACTTAGATGACTTAAAAAGACGAATCACGCTTGCGATTAGATCAGTCACGCCTCAGATGTTGAGTAATGTTAGAAGACATTTCTATACCAGATTAGCATGTTGCCAAGACGTTCGCGGGGAGCATTTTGAGCATTTACTACATTGACATTAATGTTTTTTGTTTTTTTTTTACATTATTAAGAAATAATTAGTATTACTCATTAGGTTTTTAGTGTAATGTAGCGAATTTGTGAAATAAAATAATTTCCTTTTTTTAATGTTAATTTTCGTAATAAATCTGAAAACACTTAATATTCCCGAAACAGTTGAAGATAGGTATGGACATTATACATGAATTATGTCTAGAATTTTCCGAAGAACCCAAAAAATAAATAATATACAGGGGTTTCTATTTAAAATAAGAAAGTTGGTATTGGCCACTGTCACATGACACACCCTGTATAATTTTTTTTTTGATAAAAATGCGCATTTAAAAATACAAATCGACGTGTCCAAGGGTTTTTCCCAATACACCCACATTTATTTGTTATCGAATTTATTCCATTTGGCTGTTCCACACTGTATGCAATGCGTGCAAAAATTTTAATGAACATCTTCAGTTGTAAATTAATTAACCAAAGGGTTCAAGTGTGCGATGCTGCATGCTGCTTTACCGATTATTTGTTCAACAAAAATTAATGCTTTCTTCAGAGATTTCTTCACAAAAAATTCACTAATCTTTATTGATTCCACCGAGAATCTTTCCAAAGATTATTTCTCAACAAGTTAACCGGACTAACGACAACAAAACACCATATATCATTTATGAATGAAACGCATTACTTGGTAGATATGAAATTAACCTTGTTTCCTGCTTTATTTTACGGCAGCACGACTGCGCAAACAGTTAGTCCATATACAATAGTTAAAGGGAAATAAAATAAACAGGTAAATAAATATTATAAAACAAATTATTATAAATATCAAGTAATTACATATTTCTGATCATTCGAGAAAGAGAAATTACTGTCACACGAGCAACCAAGTACATTAATGTTCTTACACATACTTCTATTAGAGGCTCTACACATCCCATTAGTCCCATTAGTACTACTACAAAAAATCATCGTATATAGTGACATTATTTTACTTATATCAAGACTAAATCAACTCGTAACTACACGCAGTTAGTTTAGAGCATTAATCGTTATTTTATGAAAAATTCGAAAACAACTTCAATTATCTCGAATATTATCGAAATTTCGCTAGAGTGTACGAAATGGGGGGAGGGGGTGGCACTAACGATAGCGTACCTCGCCAAAGAGAAAGCCCTATAACTCGGTTAATATGAAAGCACAAAATTTGCTTTTTGCGGCACAAAACGGCACAAAATAAGCACAAATAAAATTCGAAAGTACGGGATGGGGAGGAGGGAGAGGGGGGCTGGGACATGCACTCGCAAACCTTTGGCAATCGAACGTATTGATCGTCTTTTCCAGCCGACCAAGTACTGTTACTAGCTATTCCTGATTTACCCGAATCCTATTTCTGTCTCGTTTATAATAACTCGGTACCTACTTGGAAAGGAAAACATAAATCTAAATTCTAACAGGTGTAATAGTTCGTTTTGTTCCTACTAGACTTTTTTAACCAAATTTCATTTCTGCACGAACCCTATTAATGTTTAGGCTGCGTTTTTAATATCAACTTATTCCATAAACTGGGTGGCTTTCTGAATCTTCAAAACATGGTTTGAAAACTAACTTCTAGTCACATATATTTGTGATGGTATTACAGGTATTCGAACTATGCCTCAGGTGGTGCAATTGGTTAGCACATCCGTCCTGTGAACGGAATATACATGGTTTGAATCCTTGCCGAGACGCTTATACTTTTATAATAAAATATTTGCTTGCATTGACGGGTGTAGAAAAATGTAAATTATAATGGTTTGAAAAAATTCATATTCAGTAAGTATATATTTTTAGATAAAATAAGTTGAATCCAGGGCGACAATTTTTGTAATCATCCAAGAAAACGACAAGAGCTACTTGTAGAAGTTTGACAGACTAAGACGTAATATTGATAAAGGAAAGTCACTTGTTTTAAAATTAAATTTAAATATATTCCTATGTTAAAAAGAGGTAGGGAATTCAAACTATCCAAAACCCTAAGTCTAAATGTTGTAATGTCAGAAATTTTTCCTGACATTTAGGCTTGGTGAAGAAAGAAACAATAAATTCCTCCTCTTCATTTCGTTCCAATCACAGTCACTTCAATCCATGGATATTTAGCCAATTTACTAGAATAATAATTTCAAAACTCTATATCTGACGACACCTGCCGATTCTCAATTAAGCAAAACTTAGAAAAAGAAGAAAATAATGATCAAACGTCAAGATAATTACTCATTCACTGAAATAAAAATACAAAAAAAAAACAAAAACGATGTTCTGGTATAGAATGAGAAAAATAAAATAAAATGCTGATTAAGTTTTAAAATAGAAAACCAAAAGATCCCTGTAATGGTATATTGTTGGAATCATCCTGGAAAGCAAGGGCAATAAAAAGAGAAGCATTAGACGCAGTCTACGTGGTTTCGACATATCTGGCCTCGTTAGTCCCTCTTCGAATGCAGGAAGCTCGGCAGAACATGATCAAGAGAATTATAGTGAGCGCTCTTTGGTTTGTCCGAAACTCCTAGGAACCCCTTCACTCCATGAACACGCATCACAACTTGAAGATGAAGACTCTAGAAAGAATAGAAAAATCATTCAACCCTATTGTGGCAGAAACGGCAGGCTTAGACCACCTTGCATCATTGCTACAAGATGCCTCACTACCTCACTAGCATTTAACCAACCCATAGCCGGTAACGGCTGTATCATCTGAGGAAGAAAGTGCTCAAGAGTTTTGCTCAGTCCTAGAAAGGGTACGGAGAGACCACGGAGAGAAAGAGAGAGAGAGAATAAATTTAATCTCTTCAAATCTGACGACATCCGTCGTGTGAGACGTTCTGTTAGTCAGAGGTACAGTCCAAAATATATAACACCTACACCTCCATTAAAGATGGTGAGGGGTCGTAGTGGTTTGCAGCGCCTATAGGAAGAAATCGGGAGACTTATTCGACTGAATCTACTGATGCTATTCAAGCAGTGTGGAAAAATATTCCATCTGCCATTATTGAGAATTATTTCATTTTGTAGCCATAACAGAAATCCCATTCATACATAAAATCACCCTGTATAGACATCGTTCAAAACAACGCAAGTTTTTTTATGTAATTTTACGATTAATTATATTTAATCTGTTTGAGTTAATCAATCTGGCTATGGATATCTACTACCATAACCTTTTAAAAGAGTGATTCTTCGTTTTTGCTCATCTTTTATTGCATAGTATAAAGTGTGGAAAATTTATGTCGTAGAAATTATACCGCAGCATTTATGCCCTTTTCGAAATACAACCTCATAAATTTATCAGTTGGTCTATTAAGTATACGTCCTATTCTTATAATCGTCATTATTTTAAAATCGCGTACGGAAAATTTAATCGCTTACGAGCCTGCAGTGGAAAGCGAAAGCTCGCGAACCAAAAATTATTAGCGTCATTAACTCCAAAGCTGAAATAAGAAAGCAATTAACATACCAACCTTAATTACAAACCATCCGAAGATCTCGTATATACCTGTCTATACAATATTATGTGTAAGTCTACGAAAGGCATCATAAAATTACGTGGTCGATGGTGGTATTATAAAAACCATCTCACGACCAGTCCAATGTTTGTAACAATTTTTCATACCATCATGTCTTCGCCAGAAGATCATAGATCACGAATTCTTTTCCATTCGGCCGGTTCCACAGCTTGCTTATTATAATGCGAACGTGCATGAACGCATGATGTTACCATTATTAGATCATACGGTTTATAACAACAACAATGGCAACATGTTCACGTGAAGATATACACGATCCTCTTCTTCTTCTTCTTCTTCTCCTTAGGAGGAAGGGTCCCTAGATCGTGAAGAAGAGAGTGTGTGCATCGGTAGTGACACGCCTGGGTATGGCATTCTTCTCGAAATCCCCGATGTGACCCCCTACGGTAGGAAGGAAGTGGCCCCCTGAAGATTTTCGGCTGTTGCCCCGTTCCAACGTGGTCAGTGGGCGCTCGATCTAAAATAAGCCATAAAATACGGAAAAAATGTCAATGGACCGTGGCAAGGGGCAAATTAAGATTTAGACCGTAGTGTAAGCCTTTCTTGTGTAACATTTACTATGGATAATATGCGGCTTGTCCGTAAACTTGTTTCTTCGTGCACGTATTGTCAGTTCTAAATTGAAAATTTGTTGTTGCCGTTCGTTGTAATCTTTCACGCTTATTTATTGCGGGTTTTAGCAAGTAGTTGTAAATCTATATTTATGCATAGAATAGGCAAATATGTCTGTATGAGTTAATGCAGCTATCGTACATACCTGATCTTAAGTATTATTAGCGGTAATAAATACTTCTCTTAAATATTGTTTAGTTTGACCTATTTATTACAGTCTAATTTATATCCGACATTACTTTGATTAACTTTTTAATTTCTGTTTTCAGATCAGTAAATACAATTTTGTTACTATTTTTAAACTCAAACAGATATAAATTACAAATATAAGACACACAACACCAGCCAACAATGTTAAACTTATTTTGAATAACTGTTGTAGAAAAATTTTACATAAATAATATAATGTCTTCCTTTATATTGGTTGTGTCCTTCTTTGATGGTCGTAGGGTCGTGGGGACACTGAACAATTTTTATATTTTGCAAGTTCTGGAGACTACTGTTGAAAATCCTCATATCATTATCAGTGAAATTAGTACAAACACTGATATTTCAATGCGTTCCATGCATCGTACTCTTCAGAAATACAAGTTCCATCCATTTAAAATTCAATTGCACCAGGAATTGCAACCTCAAGATTTTAAAACCAGGCAGAATATCTGCAATCAACACAATCGACCAGATGGTCCTACCTTATGGGCGTGTTATTTTCGGATGAATCGACTTTCCATAAAAACCGGGATAGTCAACTGTCATTATTACGTCGATGAAAATCTGCACGTCGTGAGAATTGGAAACCACCAGCAAAGATGATCACACGATGTTTGGGGTGGCATACTGGGAGAACACCTACTTGGTCCTTATTTCTTCGACGGGAACCTGAATGGCAACAATTATTTAAGGTTCCTTCCTGACGACTTGGTTGAACTTTTGGAAAATGTCTCTTTAGCCGCTTACCGACAGATAGTTTTCCAATACGATGGAGGTCCTGCACATAATAGTCGTGTCGTTCGGGAATATCTTCACGAAAGGTTTCTAGATTCGTGGATTGATCGTGGAGCTCTAGTAAGCTAGCCGCCAAAATCACCTAACTTCACTCCCCTTGATTTCTTCCTTTGGGACATCATCAAGAACGAGGTCTACAAGACGGTACCAACTACTGCTGAGAGAAGATTAGGGGCTTTTCGTACTGCATCACTGGAAGTCCTAAGGCAGTGTCTAGGACCTGTGAGTCGAAGGTGCGATTATGATTCCAACGGGAAGGTCGTCACATAACCAAATAATATCTTAGGGAGATGGTAACTGTAATTAAAATATATTGTATGATGGGTGTGCTACACCCTCTATATACTACTCTTAGCATTGACTTTCACTAAGACGAAAATAATTTTAGACTAATTAATATCTGCGTTTCTCTAAAAAACTGAATGAATATTAACCTTTGCAATTATCCAAACTCTTCCCATCTGATGGACAATGTTTCTAATTATTATAATAAAATCATCGAAATTAAGAATATATGATTTATTTTAGTGTTTTAATGAAAAATTGGAAACATACACTTAATAGGGTGAGGAAGGTTAAATAAAACATCTGTAAATGGCATAAAGGCTTGATCATTCACATTTGGAGGTGAACCCATTTGAGATCACATGGCGTTTTAAAAAATTATACATCTAGGCCGATACATCTACATCGCTTGCAACAACACTAGCTCATCTTCGGATGAATTGTTATCATAAGAAACTTTTTCCTCTTCATCAGTCTCTTCATCATGGTCTATTTTGCGATTTACAGATTTTATCTTTTGCTTTTGCGGTCACTTCTTAGCATGTTTTTCCTCAAGTTCTGTTTTTTTCTAGCGTGTCAGTTGCTATCCTGCATTTACCTTTGTTTCTTGGTGTGCGAATACTTTTGCCTGCTGGGGCTTTCGCCAATGAGCGGATAAATTCAAGGGATATAAATGCTCGGTTATCTGAAATTGCGGGCATGTGCAATTCCAAATTTTCGCTTGAATCATTAGATTTTGATGTAGATGATTCATTCCTTTCGAAACTTTCACTAGGCTCACATGATATGACAGAAAGTCTTTCTCTTTGAAAATAGACTTCTCAAATGGCACAATACCTGTGCACCTAAATCCTGTTTTATTGTTTTTAGGTGTTGCGGCCCTATCCCAGCCCTGTAAGCAAATAACAAGCGGAGGAGGCGGTAGCGCTAACACAATAATTCCATTAGATCAGCAATATTCTATTGCGAGTACCGATTGCAAATCGTGCTTGTCCAAGATTAATAAAATTTTGCTTGTATGTTTTGCAACATGTTTTAATATCTCTAAAATATTCTCTGTGGTCATCCAACCACTTGGATATAGTAGTCTGAGAGCTTCACAATCTGAAACACCGTTCGCCATCCTTTTTTCATCAAATCTGTGCCTAGGAAAGATCCATATTGGCGGTATTGCAGATCCCGCAGCACAAATGCCCACTTGAGTTACAAGTTCTCCTCTCTCACCAGATGATGCTTGGCCAATTTGGTGTTCTCCTCTTTTTCCTACTATTTTAGGTACTTTTTGTACTGTTGCTCGTTTGAAAATATACGGTTCTCTAAAATGTTTAAAATCTCGGCATTCTAATGAATATCGGCCAATGACTTTGCACAGCTCGTCTTGAAATATGCCTAAGTAGGTAAACTAAGCGACCATCACCGCAACCAGTCTTCGTGGACACCCTGTATAAACCGTATTTTGACAGCTAAAACCTGTGTAAAACCACCAAATTGTCATAATTATGACAGTTTGAAATACGGCTTATTCGGCGTGTCCATCTAGACTGGTTGCGGTGATGGCCGCTTAGTTTACCTACTTGCCTACGTGACCTCAGGCTTTCTTACTGAAAGTTTGGGATGCCGTTTCAGAAATAATCTTTGCCAGCTAGCTTATTTTTAGTTCACGAATCGGGAATATTTAGCAAATTCTGCAGCATTTGGTGTTAACCCATAAAACATTTTACTAAGTAATATTCTAACGCATTTTTTATTGGACTACTAAATATTTGTGACTTCCTAAAGTTTAATTGCAGAGGCTAGATTTTTTAACGCCATTTTATTCAGCATTGTCTCTGTAAGACATATTATTTTTCATTATTTACATCTATCGCTGCTCGCTTAATATTTTCTAGGCAGAATTCGCTGGCGGTATTTTTCTTGTACAATCTAGGCATTGTACAACTAAAAATAACAGAATACTTAACTGCTGAATTCTAATTACAGATACTAATCTGAACTTAACACGTACTAATATGTGGGGAGACATTCAACAGTCCAATGTGTCCTCGCAGTTACTGTCCAATCTCCTACTACTTTCTTAAAGTATCCAAACCTATATTTTCACGCAAGTTATCTGATATTTTGACTTTATAGGTACATAACCTCGATTATCAATGCGTCGTGGCTTAATGGTGTAGAAATTTAAACAAATTCATCACTATATGTATAACTAGTTACTCATCAATTGTCTGGACAATATTATATCCGAATCGCGAAATTTCTTTTTTTTTCTTATCACCAGAAACTATTTTCATTTCTTTAAAGGGAACGTATCACATCTAAGTAGCCTCTGGAAGGTACTTTTGAAACTTAGTAGTACTTACTAATTGTCCTACAAAAAGAGCGCCAAATTTGACTGTGTCCGGAGTATCCCCTTGTCACCCTCTCCTACACTTTCTGCCAGAGTTAAATTGGTCCAGAACAATCAATTCGCCAAAAACCGTAGAGCTCATGTACGATTCTAGAAGAAAGCTTCTCTTACGAGGGTCGCTTTAATAAGTTCTGCTGCCTTTCCGATTTAGTTGGCTAGCTCCTGCAACACGTTCAACGCCAGAACGATGTTGACCTCAGCAGGAGGATAAACAGGCTTTTTATTGCCAGAGTTGACAAGTCGATCAGATCGTTGACAACTGAAGCTTACATTCGGAGTTCCAGGTGTTTTTTGATGTTTCCTCGGTGTTTTGGAAGCAATGGTAGAATGCTTTGATTTGGTATCTTCATTTTATAGGGTGGCCATATCTGTTAAAAATATTGATAGTAATTATGCTACCAGTCAAACTTTAATCTTTTGCGTAATACTCTATTGTAAATATTATCAAACGGTATCTGATTTATTTAAAATTTTTCTTTTATTGTATCAATCAATAAACTTTTCAAAAATATCTTAAGTGTTTATAAGTGTTTTCTGAGTATGCAATCCAATCAATTCGCCAGGATCTTGATTAAATGTTAATTTCTATTAGCCGTCTATTTATCATTGTTTTGATTTATGCTCTTTTAAAATCATTCTTGAATATTGGGATATTTCGTATAAGACAACGCATTCTTGTGTATGTATTATAAAGCAATATTCTTCCATAGCCTTCTGTGTTTATAGAAAACTAATATCCATCCCAAAAAGATCGCCGTCAAAGATAAGAGGGACGACCTGTGTGAAATTTGATAACTTGCTTCCAGAAATACACGTCGTTAACAAATAAAAACGCCTGATCTTATCTTTCATGTTTAAAATGGCGCGGCATATTTACCAATATCTATCCATGTATAAATATGGATTTACGTTTGTGTTATGTTTATTCGTCGGCCATAATCTACATTTTCATCCTCATATTACATTTAGGAAACACTAACTTTTCGAATGTTTCGATGTTCAGGTTCAACTTTATTAATACATACATATTAAAGGTAAGGATGTTTTGAATGAATGAGCTCGTTTCGTTTTGTTTCATTTTTGACTCCCTCAGGGTAGATGTGCGTGCGCGCGAAGAATACAATCAGACTACTGGCTGACAGCTAAGAAGTGTTTATGGGTTTCAGTCACGAAAGAGATGAGAGTATAGTGGTTATATTTTGGTCGGGATGAGTATCTTGGTCGGTTTCAATGAAGTTAAATATAAATCAAGGTCTACTGTGCTTATTAATGTCTACGGAGCCACGGCAAAACTAAAGAGAGATAGCAAAACTATTCTTTAAATTAAATTAATAATTAATTGGACTTATGCAAATTAAAATTAGATGGTTCTATTCCATTACATTAATTACACTAGCCGACAGGATCTTTATAACTGAATTAACAATCTAAAATTTTAGTATTTTGCATTGTTTTAAACATAATTGTATTTTAACATAGAGATTAATGTAAAATTGTTGTGGAAACGCAATGAAAACTTGATTGTAGCAGATTCTAGCTAGTACCACGAACTCCATGGCAATGTAATTTCTTGAGTAATACATATACCGTGCGATACAGAATAAAAGGTTTTGCTTAGATCACTGAGCACGATTTTTATGTACTGGTGTCTATCACGTGCCTCCACTACTGTCTACAAGACATCAACCGCAGCTGTTTTGTAGACTTATCCACACGGTAGACATGCTGATTGCTGGAGAGAATGGCAAAAACAACAGTCTTCTCTTTATTGCAGCTTCGAATATCTTGGCTATTGTAGGCATGATAGATATGGGCCTATAGTTGAACTCGCTGTTTATGCTTCCGCTTTTGTATATTGGGACAATTCTCGCAATCTTCAATTCATCAGGAAATATGCTTTCTTCCAGGCACATATTGGCTCCAGGAAGCAAGTTTTCGCTGAACTGATAAGGTCATCGAGTTTGAAATCGCTTTTATCTCTACTTTCAACAGTGCTTTCGCAAATTATGACGAAGTAATTGTTTAACTGTTCGGCAGTTAAATTGCAGCAGCTTATCCCACCGCATTGAGTTTTCTTTCCCGTTTCCGTGTTGCCTTCAGCTTGTTTTCAGCCTATTGTATATAATTTTCGTTGTATATTCTTTTCAAAACCTCACTCAAACTATTTGTTTAGATTCTTTGTAAATCTGTAGCGTGGATGGGACCCAGAGGATAATCATCAACGCATCGAGTTTATTTTTTCATGTTTTTGAGTTCTTTCGTATGCCACTTCCTTTGATATTGGCACTTTCTCTTCTTATGTAGTTCCGGTAAGCACATATTGATTATAGTAAGGAAATTCTCGTGGAAATAACCGAAAGCCTCTTGGGCATCGCTGCCAGGATGCAGATCCTTCCAAAAAATATGGGACAGCATTTCTGCAACTGGTCCAACTTCCCGATTTGTGTCTGTCTATGTAAAAACCATGGATTTTGCACAACCATGTCTATTGTCCCTTCCAAATAAGAATGGAGCAGATGACGCTACAATCGGAGCACATACCACACCAGAACAAGTTTCTGATTTGCAAAAATGGCGGTCAATTTAAAATTTGTTTTTGATTGACTGATAATTAACTGTCCAGTATGTAGAATAACATTTTTACGAACACTAATAAAACACATTTAATGCTTCTAATCGCAATTTTTTGAGCTTCGTCCAATTTGTCATATTTCGTTTGACATATCCGTTTCTTTGGTGGCGTTTGCAGTTAACTCTATATCTCCGTTGGTGTCAAACAGTGTCTTTTTGCTAATCCCAACTTCATTTGCTATCTGATGAAGCCTTTTTGAGGAACTTGTGAAAGCAGCGTCATAATTACATATTCACGTATTGACGTTTATCAAAACAATAAGATGTATAAATAAGAAAATTTAAGCAAAACAGTTCAAATAGTAGCTTCAATAAGTGAATATTATGATTCCGAAGCTCTAAAAAACCATTTTGTATAAAGAGTCAAGATGATATGGATAAAGAAAACAAAATAAAGCCCTATAATCGTAATAGAACACAAACGACGTTCACATAATATAACTATAACCTTTTTGATGTTTCTGACATTTATGCAATTTTGACAAATTGTGCTTGTGTAAATGTGCACTAGATTTTAATCAATCACAGATGTTGTGAGGTTGGTTAACAATGATCCTTTTGTTAGTTGAACGACTGAATCTAGATGTTTGGTGTAGTGGAAATAGACCTGCATTATTAGATGCGATGTTAACTATACTGTTGTCTCGTAGACTGTGTGCAGTAATAACTCTGGATGTACAGAACGCCTTTAATAGCGCATCGTGGGCGCTGATTCTGGAAGAACTGAGCAAGAGAAGAATCGACAACGACCTACTCTGTGACATAGCCTCGTACCTGTCAAATAGAAGGATAATGCTCGAAGCGGAAGGAACGACAGAAACTGTAAAAATAACAAGCGGGGTCCCAGAGGGATCTGTCCTGGGTCCAACACTATGGAACGTCCTCTACGATGAACTACTCCGAATAGAGTTCTCCGGAAAAGTGACACTAATAGGCTTCGCGGATGACATCGCCATGGTCGTAACGGCTAAGAACGAAGAGACACTAATGAACACGGCAAATGCCGGACTGTTGCGTGTAGCAAGATGGATGAAGAGCAAAAAACGTCATCTGGCGCCTCAAAAGACAGAAGCGGTGATACTGGGTAAACAAAGAAAGATAGCGCCAATAACCTTCGACGTCGAGGGCACCACAATAACAGCCATAAAATACCTGGGGGTGTGGCTGGACTCTAAGCTAACCTTTGTAGAGCACGTAGACAGAGCTATTATAAAAGCTGAAAAGACAGTAACTGCCCTGTCAAGCATAATGCCGAACCTAAGAGGTGCACGGGCATCAAAAAGGAGGATCTTAGCTAGTGTGGTGCATTCCCAGCTACTATACGGTGCTCCAGCCTGGCATACCGCTGTCGATAGCAAGAGATTAGTCCAAAGACTTCCGCGAGTGCAACGGAAAGTGAATATCCGCGTCTGTAGTGCATATAGAACAATATCGGCCGAGGGAGTGGCAGTTATAGCCGGAATTCCGCCTATCGAACTGCAAGTGAAGGAGCGGGTAGAAGTATACAACGGAACGGCGAGGAATACCGCAAGAGAACACCTTATAGCAAAGTGGCAACAAAAGTGGGACTCTGGGAGATATGGGCGCTGGACCTGGCAACTGATTCCCAACATACAAAGATGGCTGCATAAAAAAACAGGGAGAAGTTGACTACTTTCTAACTCAGGCGCTGTCAGGGCATGGATGCTTTAGAAAATATCTGTTTGAACGACGGAGAGCAGACTCAAATATATGCACATATTGCGAAAGTACAGATGACGTAGAGCATACCCTTTCCTATGTAGAAGGTGGGAGGAAGTAAGAGACGCCTTCCAACGAAGTAATGGGAAAGTTTTTAACGCCAAAAACATGATGGATGGAACAGAACCTGGAACCTGGAACAGAAACATCTTGGAAAAACACCAATGAAGCAATAAGGCAGATAATAGAAACCAAAGAGAAAGAGAGCAGATAGAAAAAGAGACCACCTTTACACTGAAGTAATGCGCGAGCGTTTCCAGTGTGAAGGTTGAGACGACAGGGGGGAGAGGTTGTTTTTAGTCAGTAAGAATCTGACATATCTCGCACGCCTACCACCTAAGTGCGGGAATCTTATGCAAGATTTTTTTTTTCTCTTCCTCACCCAAAAAAAAAACTATACTGTTGTCATTCGAAGTTGCTATATTGATGAATTATTTTCGGTTGTACGATAATGGTAAGTACCTCTACTTTCCTTTTTAAATTCTGTATTTTGTGGTAAAGGACTTTTCGCACGGCGATTTTCACGTATGGTTCCCCTGTCTGTTTAACTTTCTCCATCTCAACTCTTTCCAGAAAAATGATACCAGAACAGAAAAAAATTATCGAAATATAAATGCTAAGACACGTTTATTTTAGACGTAATCAAAAATTTCATCAGCATATGTCAAAACAATACATGACCCAAGTCCCAATGAAGAGTGTTTCTCCATCTATGAATTTGCCCTTGATATAAATCCAAATAAAAATGACATAACCAGAACTAGTTGATCCAACCCACAGTGGTATCCATATCTTGGAAATAGGGAGACGGGTTTGCAATACTTTATAAATAGTTTTCCCGGATGTCGAAAATCTGTCTGTTGGCAGATCCATCAAAGAATAATGAAAAAATTTCATATGGTGACTGGTTATTTGCAGCAGTACTTGCACTACAACACATATCATTTGCGAACGCTCCAAGTGGAAGAAGAAGACCTACTCATTCTTTCCCAAACATATGTCTTACATAACTTTGTTCTTTGTTCTTCGACTTTTGCATAGCTGATTTAAAGGAACATCATCCTCTTCACTCCAAACTCCATCATCGTCATCAATCTGTCCAGCAATTATGAGTTCTGCATTTGCTAACAGCTGCGTTTTTGGTAAATTATTAATTGTTACATCATCTTCGTCACACGAATCTTCATCTGTGACGTCATCAATTGCATTGACATTGACATTTGTGACATTTTTTCAGAGAGTTTAATCCCGGATCGACTTGCCATTCGCTGTTGGGAGCAAAGTGATTAACAGTGCGTCATCATAAAAAGCGATATGATGCTGTCACAAAGCCATTTGAACACAACTTACACACACCAAACTACACCGCAAAAATTGCAGTGATAGCCAGACCAGCGATACAGCTTACGGAGTCACTGCAACTAAGCACCCACCACATATTAAAAAAAAATAAAAAAATGGAGGTGCCAGTTTGTGTGGATCTTTTTGAAAATTTAATATTTATGTTATGTAATAACTTTTGTCAAAGAGAATGCAAATCTTGTCAGGTTTTCAGTTTAATTGATTTGATATTAAGTTTTTTCTACAAATTTTGTGAAACATACTTCTGAACGCTGAATAATTTGTAAAGATAAATCAGGCATTTTAACATTTAATTTTAGATTTTCTTAATTTAAGTCTTCCTTTGCTGCCAATAATAGCCTTGAGTGACATAATACGTAACCGTGTAAAACTCATTGGACGCCAAAACCAATTAAACGTAATATTTTACCAGTTATACCTAAGTCTATCTAACAGAGATTGATCTGAATAGATACGTACAAGACTAGGGCGCCATTCCGACTGAGGCGCCTACTTTCTTATCTGGTTAGTGAGCGTTTATAAAGATAAGGATCGGCTCTATTTCAGTAAAAACTAGACACCCCAAGAATCTTAACAAAGTAATAATTCCGTTTTTGTTCAGGAGAAACCACAAAACCGTAGAATGAATGAATGTCCATCTTATAGTCCGTTTAAAAACATAAAAGAAAACGATTAATAGATAGATTCTGACCAATTTAGAAACGAAACTCCGATTTGTTCGTAACATTAATAAAAAATAATTAAAATTTTGAACGTTTTAATGAGAAACGTAACGTTTAAAAGCGGTATTATAAAGGTGTTCACGGCTGTTTACGAAATTTAAAGTACTTATTAAAGCTGTAAATACTTCGTTGTTCATTTATAAATATTATCCGATGTAATACCTAAGATTTTAATGAATATAAAGATACGATTAGATAATCTAGTTATTTACACACCTAGATAATACCTATAATAACATTGTATCATACTCATTAATCTCTAATTTTTACACCCAGATAAAAGAATGAATAGCTTAATAATTTCCAGCCTTATCTAATAATCTCCAAGTATAGTAAGACCGTTGTATTTATTTATACCTGTACGATAGGACACAATCTAGTGTGATACTTTTTCTTTAGATTAACTTGAATACGGAAAGTATCGAACGCTCGTAGACGATTCAAATTAACGATTCTTGTCTTAGCTTCGATCATTTTTCTTAAATATTAACGTAGACAAGTGTCCGTGTCACAAATTACCGACGATAACCCATTGTCATCGCTTCTTGTACATTCAATCATTGTTCTTTCTTTTCGATGATTTCGAGGGAATTCCTAATTAGAGTTATTGTCATTTCGCTTTTTTTTTGTTTTATAAGAACAATGGTTCTGATTTTCTTGGGTTCTTGTTTCCGTGAAGAATAAGTTCTCGATGTTTTGTTGGATTAGTGATGAGCACGTGCTGTGCATCAATATAAATCAGAGAGAAAGGTATAATAATGTGTAAATTATGGAAATTTTGTTCCCAATTTTTGGATGCGGAATAAAACGCATAAGAATAAAAAATACAACAGACAATGAAATGTCCAATTGAATACAAGTAGCGAAAAGATGTCTACGTGATTGAGAAATATGAATTTCTATCTGATTAGTAATATTGATATTCTATACAAATAAACTGATACCACCAAGAGACTGTTTTAAATCTTCAACACTAACCATAAATACTAAGAACAGTTTCAATATGAATGCTTATTTTGCCATCATTAATTAATTCAAAGGAAATATAACTGAGATTGATACTGATCCTTTGAGACTCTCACAGACATCAACGTCTCTAATTGGTTGATAGACCTCCAGGGGGATATGTGGTATCAGTGGAACTATGCCATTAGAGCACCCACTCAAACAGAGTCTGAGTGTCAAACAAAAAGAGAGAATCTGATGACCGTAAGAGCTGTAGAAGTACAATACGCACTAAGGTATATTTCCTAGCGTCAAAGCAAAATTTGAATTGCAATTAGCGTTCTTATTATATTGTTCCTACTGTTACGCTGCAGCCATCACTTTATTGACGCTCAATCAGGTCTAAAATTCAAGCAACTCATCTTTCAGTGACATCTCCTAGGCGCCAACTCGCAATTTCACCAGAAACAATTCTCAAGATATCAGAGAAGGACAAATATACCTCATCCAATGTAACATGTCCGCCTTTTTTAATCATATCTTTTCCGTTATCAACAGATGTATCACCGTGTCTGTAAATGATCGTACGCGAATTATGTTGGTACGTCTACAGATTTTTGAATTTGTGGTGGCTACAGTGTCACAGATGTCAGTGATTTTGACAGAGCACATTGACGTACCGTGGTTTTGTGTATTATCTGGCGTCGATCATTTTTATTAAATGTTTACGACTGAACATGATGCATATATTCTTATGGCCCACTTTCGGAGTGCATCTCGAAATCAAGATGGAACATGGTCATATAATTTGCGGTCTTGCTTTGAACAATTCGTAGAATAATAGGGCCAATTTTCTTTAATCAAACAATTAATGCAGATAGACACCAAACTGTCATTTTGCAAGAATTTATTAATCGGCTCCATGATGATGAAATAACTCGGGGTTATTTCCAACAAGACGGAGCCACTGCTCAGGTGCTAGAATAGCATATTTGCAGCAGTTTTATGGTGATCGTATTATCAGCCAAGGCCTGTGGCCACCAAGAAGTCCAGATTTGACACCACCAGATTATTTCCTTTGCGGACATGTAAAGAATAAGGTTTTCAAAAGCCGATTACACACATTGGAGGAACTCAAGAGGCAATTACACATGTAATTGAAAACATCACTCAGGAAGAACTTCGTCGTGTATTTGCAAGTATGAAACGACGAGTAAACTTGTGTTTACAAAATAATGGGGGACATTTTCAACAGTTTCTGTAAAAATAAAGTATTTTTCTACTCATCAGTGTTGTTTTCATGTAATAAAGCATTTGTTGAATACTTATTTAATAAACTCACATAACCAGCATAACCTTAGTGTTTATTATTAACATTTCTTGTCAACCCAAAGATTTACGCTACGCCACTGAAAGCCACCAACTGTAGTAAAATAAAATCCATAGTACCAACATAATTCACGTACGAGTATTTACAGACACACACAGGTATGTTGATCTTCGATCTTTAAATGTCATTATCATGTCATTATGAAGTCAATGCGATGTTGCTACAATATCCTTAATATTTCATTGTTGTTGTTGTCCGGTTATTGTCAAGTTATATAATAATTATTAAGTAATTTTATAATGTACATTGCTTACCTAAATTTAGGAAGAAATAATGGAGTATTGTCTCTTCTTGAGGAGCAGAGGCGAAAAATCTATTTATTCCAGACTCTTAACGATTACTATTTATTATTGATAATTATTATAAACGTATATATTCTAATTATAAACACACTTGTAATAAACTTCCAAAAATAAGCATAGATCAATCTCAAACTGCTCAACAGTACGATTTTCGAATAGATGAAGGAAAATGTGGATCAAGAATTTTTTTATTTCTCTCAATTATGTCATCAACAGTCCTTAAGCGTGTCCAATTTTTGAATCAGGAGGTTGGAGAAATTCTACCGTTTCACCATTGTTTTCCGAGCCATTCAAATTTTGATTTCCAAATCTTGTAATAACGTTTCGACTACCTTGAAAACCTGAAAAAAGGGGGTGATCTGATAAATGGTTTTTCTTTTTTTTAATATTGTTTTGCAAACATGTGGAACAACAACCTGCGAAACTATCAAAATTTGAAAAAACGAACCTCATACGGACATTCTGGCAGTAACAAAAACGATTTCTTCAAATTTATTACTAATATGGTGGTAGATTTCAGCAGAAATATGTATGAAATTCCAACGGTACGAGTACAGTGCACAGTTAAGTACCCCAAATGAGTATTATTTCGAATTACTTTTGACTTGTTCGTTCCATTGTTTTGGACTATTTCCGTCTGTCGATGTTTGTTCCGTCTATCGACGTTTTGGCAATTGTCTTCACTTTCGTTCTCAAGGTGTACTTCCTTATCAGGAAAACAATTTATGAAATAACCCTAGATGATTTTGGTCATTGTTGACACGTTTAAAAATTTCTTCAGTCCCTACGAAGGAGCGTTTTTATATTCGCGGAATGGGGGATAAGGTGTGGAAATAAAAAAACCAAATTATTTTTTGCTTTTTCAATATATTCACCTGCAAGACGGACTATTATTGGGGTTGAACAGTATGCTGTTTTGTCATTTGTCACAATATAATCAATAAGGGTTCCACTTCTAGTACACTGTTGTACTATCTGGATCAATGCATTTCTATAAAATAAATCTTTAATTTTATTACTGTAATATGTATTATTGTTGTAATCTATATTGAAATCTCAGAATTACTTTTTCCTCGTAATCCATTATGTCATCTATATGCTGCTCTAGGTAAAAAGGTTATCTGTCGTTTAATGGAGGATGATACAATACACTCAGCATTACATTCTGATCCTTAGATTGAACTTCTATACACACGAGCCAAATATAACTATCAATAAAAGTTTTAATTATCCTAATTACAGACCTTCTTTTAAGTAAATTAAAACTCCACCAGTTCTTCTATTATTAGTTACTGCTTTTACAAAATTATATCCAGCAATTGCAAGTTCGATATTTGCTACATCTTCATCTACATGAGTCTTTCCCAATTGATATCAATTAGCTGCAAAATTAGGTTCTTGTTATGCTAAGTTATATAATAATTATTAAGAATTTTATAATGTAATTGCCAAATTTAGGGAGAAATAATGGAGTATTGTCTTTCTTCATTATTTATTCAGACTTTTGAGCAACCATTTTCGCTTATTTTTTATCATTCTTTCATTTCGCATTTGTCATTGAGGACGTCTGCCTGAAAGGGGGTGAACGTGTGTCCCATTTTGAAATCCAGTGACCCATTGCAGATTGGTAATTGCAGTACTTTATAGGCGGATTTATTCGAATGTCAAAAACTACACTACGATATAGCAGCTAGCGTTGTTGATCGGGGAGGTCAGGTGTAGGTATGTTGTCTATATCGATATAGCCATGGCTTTCGACCAGAATAATCGAAAAATTTTAGTTGGAGAGGAAGTAATGGCTGTTCGCAACCACTGGCTTGGTTGGCTGCTGACCCTACTAATTTACGATCATCTACATCTACGTTTAGGCAAAAAATTGCAATAAAAAACATAACAGACTGAACAGAGGTTACAGACTATTGATGTTTTTTTTTAATGTGTGGTGGGTGCTTAGTTGCAGTGACTCCGTAAGCTGTATTTCTTGTCTGGCTATCACTGCAACTCTTGCGCAAGAGTCGTTTCGTGGACTACTCTGAAGACGACAGCATGCGAACTGATGAAACATCGGATCACCGATATCTAAAAAACGATAGAAAGTGTCACCTGTTTCCAAAATCCTAAAAATGACGACCAATCAAAAAATATTGAGATGTTTGTAACTGCAAGATGCTTTAAAAGTTCATAGCGAGGGCGGTGGTAAGCCCAAGCTGTCCCTGCAATATTGCAAATGAAACTATATTTCCTTAAAACTTGTTCAACTTGTATGCAATTGAGTCAAATCGAAGGCTTGAGAAGAGCGTTAAATGCACATTATAAACCATATTGACAAAGGTGCAAAGATTATATGGTGTTGATGCAACCAGATGCAAGCTAATTAAAACCTAAAAGCCTGAAAAGATAACATCACTTTTAATAAATAAAGCTTTCATGTAGAAGAAACAACAAATATTGGTGGTTGTCGTCAAATCATGTGCTTTGAATTAGCTATTACCGTTTTGCATTGCAACATGCTGATGTAGTTTAGCCAAATCTCCGGAAGAGGAATGTACGCGTCTCACACTTTTGTGTTTTGTTTATGTTTACGCTTATCGGGATATCCGATAGATGACGATAGCACTACACACGTGGTCTGTGTAATCGCTGGTGTAGAGCGTCTGAGATCTGCCCTGTTGGTGTCTAGTTATCGCCCGAAAGAGATCATGGAGTTTATCTTCTGGGTTTCTGTTGAGTAATTGCTGGATAAACGGGTAGGGAGAATTCGTTTGTTGGTTCATACTTTTGTATCACACACTGATGAGAACAAATAAGTTCGAAACACGTATCTGTGTGTCAGGATTGAAATTCAAACGTTCCCTTTATGTACTTCATGTACGACGTGTAGTTATCGTCCAATCATGTGCTTTGAATTAGGTTGTACCTTTTTCATTGCAACATGCTGATGTAGTTTTTTTTTTAATGTGTGGTGGGTGCTTAGTTGCAGTGACTCCGTAAGCTGTATTACTTGTCTGGCTATCACTGCAACTCTTGCGGTGTAGTTTAGTGTGTGTAAGGTGTGTTTAAATGGCTTTGTGACAGCATCATATCGCCTATTATGATGCCGCGCTGTTAATCAGTTTGCTCCCAACAGCGAATGGCAAGTCGATCCGGGATTAAACTCTTTAACTCTTTAAACCCAATAGCTTTCGTGTTTAATGTCTTTATGGAAGAAGGGAGGTGGTGCATTATCAACCTAAGCATTGTATTATTAATGCCATCGTCACCTATAGCCAGACTTCTAAAGTCGTCGATTAGCCGAATGATAACGTTTTCATTAACAGTGTGTGAATGTTAAATCAACATTGCCGGATTTTGCAGAAAGAGAAGGTGGTGGATGGTGTCTGTGTAGGCCCCAGATGTGTCCGCTGTGTTATTAATAAAAATGTCATTTAATATACTTGCATTCATAAAAGTGTTAGAGATAGATCGTGACTTACCGTTACAGAAGCCCAGTTGTCCAAACTCAGACCACATCCGCCTATTATCCCAGAGCGAGGATAAAAAGCCAAAGTAAGCACATCGTTCAGAGTTTCGAAATTGTTTGTACATAGCAGTCAAAGTGAATCTGTGAGCCAGATATTTTTAATTTCTTTTTAGCGTCATCTCTCAACATTTGAAGCAATTTGATGTTGTCAGTAATCCAAGGAGTCTTAGCTGTAGTGATTTTAATTGCTTTTAGTGGAGCGTGACGATTGAAAAGGGATGATATGGAATAGTTAAACAAATTAACTTTGACGTTGATATTTTCCACGTGTATGATGCCGCATTGCCGTGGTTAGCGTGATCGAATCGAGATCTATTGTTCGTAAATGATATTGTTGAGGTAATCGACTGTGACAAACTTTTCGCTGATCTAAAAATATCTGTGAGTATTAACTCTGTGGCTGACTGTTATATATCGCAGACTCGCAATTAGATAATGGTCAGAGATGGTGTCAAATGAACGCTCTGAAGCTTGCTTATAATTATACTTTATAAAAGCAAACCGTTAAACGGCTCAATACCACCAAAGACGTTGGCGTACACAGGTAGTAAATTAACGTTCATCGGCCATATCACCAATACTGTGACTTACGCCCTTAAAACGATAGGTTTTATACAACGCATGAGTTGTCTGATTTCAATCGTGATTTTGCACGTCATCTATTTGCAAATCTTCTTTGCGGTTGTGCATTATTTGGAGAACAATTCTGAAAAGTTTGGTTGCTTACGAACACTGGAAACATTTTGGTCTAGGCCTCTTCATAGTTCTGTCCTGACTAAACTAAAAAGACGCTATTACAGATTAAACAAACTTGAAAACAACTTTTGGCAAATTTCCAAAAAGTAAACATCTTAAATTCTGCACGAATGAAGAGAAAATGACGTTAAACGAGAATAAGAAAATGATACCCTCAATCCTTACTAATTAGCACTTACATTCACTTTACGTATTTCCCGTGATGTCAGTATCATAATCGTTCACACCAACGGCGGAGAACGTACGAACTACTCTCAATTCTGCCTTTCATTCATGATTACCTGAACCACAATTACTACATAAATTTCAACCACGCAACCTTTAATTAACAGATTAATCTACGAAATCATTAACGGTCACCGTTGTTGTTGATTCAATAAAACGACCTCCAAAGGGATAGGAAAGAAATAAAAACGAAGACGAAGGAGAGGAGCCAATAAAACGAGCAAATAAAAACGAAACAATAAAGGAGCAAACGAATCCAATCCAAAATAAAAGCGAAATAAAAAGAAGGTATAACGCTGAGGCTGTCCGCAACTATACGTAAAAGTACAAGTACAGCTTGTGCTAGAAATAATGTCACCCCGTTGTATCAGAAAATAGAGGAAATTAAAATTAAATAATACAAACAATGTGCTTCAGTTATAGTTTATTAACACCAATTCCGTCTTGTAAGTCCAATCATTATTAGCCAGAAATTTTATGGAGTTTATAGTATAAAGAGGACATTGTTTTTGAGATAAGCTTCACAAGAAAAAGAACAGCAGTTGAGAAAAGAAACAGAGTAAAAAGCAACAAGCCATCGAAATGGGGACTGGATGGAAGTAAGCAAGGGACCTGTGATGCGGTGGAACTGTACCTGCCGCGCGTGTGGGATGGCAGAGCATCTCCATCTAGAGTCATTAATATTACCACTTGTCTGCACAATTAAAATATATAATCGTATTCGGACAATTTATATTATTGATCGGCGATTAACGGCCAATGTTGATCATTTATCTTGTACAGTTTTGTGTGTGTATTGCCTGTCCCACTTCATCGTTGTTGGTATTCCTTCTTTTATTATTTTGTTTTTTTTTGATCTGTTTACCTTGGCATTGTGTGTATCGGCCACGATTACCAAACTGAATGAAACAGCGTTCTGCGATGAATATTTACATAAATATCTCTCAGGTATACGCACATTCATACCTGCATGCAATATTAAAAAGTTTACAATATTCTGGACGGAATTTTATTTGTAATAGTTCAGTGTGTTTGTCATTTTCAATATCTGGGCTGAATATCAATTGGTGCTAAAAATACTTGCATTCAGAATTAGTACTGTAAGGACAATGCAACATAAAACCAAATATTAAGTGCAAAATACTTCACGCATAACAGACAGGCATACATACCAAAGTAAGAAATAATACCTAGCCAGAACTTTAGCAACACTGCTTGTTCAAATTTGTAAGATTGTATATCAGAGTGTGGCTCAAATTCACAATAAATATTAATATTGTGATTTAGGGAACAAACGGGCATAATTCCCAAGATAAGGTTTTCTGAACGGCTTAGCTGATTTGCAATCGAACTAGATATGTCTATTCCCAAAAAAAAATCCAAGTCGACTGGTTCCACAAAATACGTCCTTGACACTTTCGCCCAATGCTCCTTAGAAGTTTTGTCGCGAAAATATAAACATTCTGCATCGTTGTCATCATCGGATTCATCTGTTCGTTTGCAGTGTTGATTCAGGATTTCTTAATATTTTTTCTCTGTAGTGGTAGAGTAATTCTACTCGTCAACTACTTTCCGTTTCATAGCTTTTTCCTTTGGTGTCCTCTGCAACTTTGTCGTCTAACATATCATTTTTAGGAGGACTTTCTGAAAACAAACCAGCATATTCTTTCTTCAAAGTATTTCATGGCTGATGGAGAGTTTAATCTAGAACAGGGGTGAGCTTATTAAGCTACAATACGGCTTAAGAATCCAGCTTCTCATATGGTATCAGAAGTAAATGTTATAGAGTCACCCCCCATCCACCAATGCAGTTGCCAACAACTGGTGGAAGTGGTATTTCCATTGCTTTTGCTGCAAGAAGGTCTTCGCTTGAGAAAATGTGTTAATCAACTAAACCCATCTACAATTGAATCACCGTTCGATAGTAATTGTTCCTTAAAAACTGTTCGATTGCCTAAACATGAAAACTGTTCAGGCACTGCGTGAAATACACGTCTAAGTGCTGCAGTTCTTCCTGGGTTCTCTCGCTTTTTATGGGTCGGACTTGATGTCCTTTGAACAACCTAACATTCAGTAGAATGGCCTTCTATGCCTTTTGATGTTTAAGAATTATGTGAATCGTCCATGAAAACGTGTTCTCAGCAAAAGGGGGAGAATTTTTACTGAGTAGGACGTTTATGTGGACTACAGTTTTGCATGCGGGGTGGTTTTCGTAGGAGGTGGTCGGTCTTGCGGAACAACCACATTAAGCAGTAAGTAGTTTGTAGTCCGCCTTATCTGTCTAGGGTAGATCTTGCCGTTTCCCTCAAATGGTTCTCCAAGCTAGGGATCTGTAGATCTCTGCGCAGCTGGGCATTATTAATAAAATAAGGTGAATTGCACAGCATACGCAGAGTCTTATTCTGAACGATCTCCAATTGATTCAGATTGGTCTTGGAGATGGTAGCCCAGTCGAAACAGCCGTACGTTAGAATTGGCCTTAACACTGATTTGTACAGGATCATCTTATTTCCATGTTCCTGGCGGTGAAGAATCGTTCTTTAGGAAACTCGGTGTGACGTTTTCAGGTTAATTTTTGATCGAGGATCAGACCTAGATACCTTATTTGGGGACGCCGCTTGTAAGTAAACCTCATCGCTACGCAGTTATTTGCATCGATTTTCAACCGCTAGGAAGTGGCCTACCTCAAAATTGAATCAACCACCCTCTGGAGGCGTAAACGGAGGAGAGCCTCATTTCTGCATGACGTATAAACTGTAGTATCGTCAGCATAAACAGTTTGGTTGCATGCAGGTTCAGTTAGCAGATCTGCAATGTAGCTTTTCAACAACCAGATCGTTTGGTGGATCGTTAACCGGATTTCCCATAAATACATTTGCCAGATGGTCAGCGTGCAATTCTACTTTTTCCTTGGCTTTGTAGACCAGACCACTGGGCCCGACAAGTGGGCACAGAGAACCTTTAGCCCCTTTACGTCTGAGAGATTTTGAGATGTTCTACAAGGAGAGGTATTTAATGACTATAGCTTGTCCTGCCACACCGTTTGTATATGCTCGTCTAGAGGTCTTTTAAGAACTTTGGCCAAAGTAAGCGCTGTCTACACTTTGGGCTATGTCTGGAGTTTCAGAAATTGCTTCGACAGCGGCGTTACACTTGGCTCTAAATAAGAGCCAGTTCACCCTTCTGCAGCCAGGAGCGGGAACCATGAGCGCTTTCCCAATGTTATTCAAATGGGGTTGTGGTCTGAGGATAATTCCTCCAGTGCTGCAGTTTACAGCTGTAGTGAGGTGGAAGACACACCACAACTGTATGATTAGCCAACACCCCGCTAATTAACTCAATGTTTTTCGTACGAGTAGAATAGCCATCTAATATCAGCAATGCAAGACTATCTTCTATAGGACGAACCACTTCAACACACAAAACATCAAAAAAACTCCTTACTAAAAACCGACGCGTTTCGACAGAAAAGCTGTCATAATCAAGGCCATAATGCAACTTTTTTGGAAAACTTTTTTGGTGTTTTGTGGATTGAAGTGGTTAGTGTTCTACTTCTGCACCAAGATATCCAATGAAGAACTTCGCATCTTCTATAGGTTTGACATGTAAGATAAATGCCTAAACCATTGTACAAGTATCACTGTCTGCATCCATCCGGGAGAGTGGCGAGTGAATGCATTTACAGAAGAAATTTGGATGGTGTCTTCGAAAACGAGCAATTCACTCTTGTGTGAGCCACTCAGGTGTCTCTATTAAATGAGGAAGATTGTTCTTCTGATCAAGTTGAAATGCTGAAGTCCGAATATACTTAACAGACATACAGAAAAATGTAGTCAAGAACATGAGTAGCTGTTTATAGAATTGTAGAAGGCATTGAAAAGAAACCTTCCCGTTTAAGTTGACAGGACATAATACGTTAACCTTCTGTTACTCTACTACTCCGCCAGCCCCTGAACAAGCTCCTGTAGTATCAGTTGTTGGTGAGAAGTTAGAAATAAGCGATCTTCTCCGAATTGTCCAGCAGAATTGCTCGTCCATCTCTAAATTTTCGGCACCAGATGTAGACTCCTTTTCAGTTTAATAAGTTAATAATCAACTAGTTTTTAGAAATTCAAAACATCGACAGCTCTGTCAGATTGTTCCAGGTTTCTTCTATATTGTTGAAAGTATGCATGAAATAAGTCTAGATCTTTGGTACAATATAGAACGTCAGAAACTCGGAGAACAATTGTCAGGAGTTTCTATTTTCTAGAAAAAATGGTGTGATAGGTCTAGTATAATTTAGATTTTCTCAATTATTTCATGAACTAAACATGACAGAAGGCAAAAATTTCGGCAAAAGGTTCAGATCAACCGGACAATCTCGAATTCCTTTCAAAATTTCCAATTTCAAAAAAGAGGGTGGGTCATCCCTACGTGTTTTATTCTGTTCTTTTATCGGCTCATTTTAAATATCATCATGATAAAAGTCTAGAGACTTTCATAATTCGAATATCTAGAGGAGTCACCCTCTTCTAACTTTGCAATCAATGCTCACACCTTAGAGTTTGCATAATCTGTGATTCGACACGTCATATTTGTTTGCTTTTCACTCTTTCTGATAGCACAATTTTTTTTTCGAAGAAAACTACACATTCTTAATACAAAGGGTACTATGAAAGTTTTGCAATACAGGTTTATTTATTTAAGTTTTTCGAAGTAATCTCTGTCACATTCAATACATCTCTCCAATTTTCGAAACCAATTCTTAAACCAGCTCTACCAAGTTTGACTGGGGACTAAAGCAAAGCTGCTTCCATTTCAGCTTGATTTTTACATTACTGTAAAGGACTGTATGGAAATTACCGAAGAAGATTCGATCCTGTAGTGGTCGAATATTGGGGCAGGGAGCTAGAGCATTGTCATAATGGAGAAACCAAGCGTCCATTTTTGCGCAGATTCTTCATCGATTTGATAACTTCAGGCTGGCACTGTTCTGTATATCACTTAGCTGGAGCTGCATTTTATGTGTCCAAGACCACATGCTCCACAATTCCAGTCGATCTCTAGATAGGAATCTTCTAATAGCTACAAGCTACGTCGTCATCATGACAGATCCAAACTTTGTTTTGAGTATTGGTTGGCACATCATAACAGTATAGTGATGTCTTGTCACCTGTCACGATGTTGTTCACATATCGAGATTATTACTTAGCAAACATTTTTAGCAACTCCCGACACCAAGTCACATTTCGTCACATGCAAATGATCATGCGGAATCGATCGAATTTCCGACGGATTTAGGTATAGGTTGTCCTCTATCTGCTAAGTAAGCAAGTTAAATAAATATCTGCAGTTCATTTACATAATCCTATCTTTATATATTACTATCTCGTTTTATCTTAACAGATTATCGTAAACTGGTATTATTAGAATCCTCTGGTATCCAATGTATTTGCGAATATATTGGCAAATACTATCTTAATTGATGGTTAAACGGCTGGCTTTCTTGAGAAAGAAGACTGACGAGTTGAAGATGACGCAAAAACTAATCTTTATTACCAAATAGATTTGTTCCTTTTTGTTTCTGACAACAAATGTAAAGATATTTTTCTTCTCACAACCTGGTGACTCAACTAGCACCATTATATTATAAATCCTGCCCGGAATTCGAAGGAATTAATATATTCAAATACCTTCCCATAAAGTACACACAGTATACACCAAATATACCGAAGAAAGTCGACTGTGATAGATAGTAATCAGTTATTGTTGTTTTCGGAGTACGTTTAACAGTTGGTGGAATAGTAATAAACCTAGTAAGGTCGTAGCAAGCAGGGGGGCCACAACCACCCCGCGCAGAACGCACCACTCGCAGAGTAATTTATGGCGTTTTCTTTCCGACTACCTTATTGTTTGACTAACTATAACCTTTGTCACTTTTATCTAGAGATGTATCTCTGTTTATCTTTTTTGTAAATTTTGTGTTTAAGATATTTACCATAATATGTATACTTCATCTCTCTCGCTTACCTATTATTACCGTTGTTACTATATAATAATAATTCCTGTTCTTCCTTCTAGTTATCGTTCCCTCTCAGTTTAGCTTTATTCTACGCTTTCTCATTTGTGTATTATTCCGTTAAAGTTTTTATTTATATTGTTGGTTCTCTATTCCTGATCTTTTTTTTTTGTTGGTTTTAGTTCTTTTTTGTTAACGCAAAGAAACCCGAGTCCGACTATGACATTCTTGATTTATACTTGATATTTTAATGGAAATGTAAATGCTGCGCACACTTGATTTATGCTCAATGAGGCGGTAATATATTTAGTGGAGAGATGGAGTCGTCTTATAAATTATATTTAGTCCGTATGGGAAGTTAAATTGTGTAATATGGTTTTTGTGTTCCATTCTTCTATTTTGACAATTCCGCGTGCGTTCGTTGGGTGTTTGGTTTACATATTCATTATCCAAACAACGTAAATCCCGACAGCTGGATCATATTTCTTATTAAACACAATAGTTTTAACGCGATAATATCACTGGAACTGGATAGAACATTAACGTAACCGCATTCCTACTAAATTTAAGTAGAATAATTTGCATTTTTGCAAATTACGATGTAGGCATTCAATTATTTATGTTGGTTACATAAGTAGAAGGCATGTGCGTGTTAGTATTTCATAGAACCAGATGGTGATCTTCTAGCAAAAGTGGAATCGACATGACGATATTGTTCAGGATCCTGGCTAGTTTTCATTAATCATTTTTCTATAGTTAGCATGATTTCTTCATATCTCAGAAAAAATCAGTATTTGGATAATGGTTTAATTTCATCCGTTAACCTTCAATCTGGCACATCGACAATAATCATTATTTCAAGGCCATTGACAGTCAGTTTCCTAACCAATTAGTGATTTTGAACGGTTACCTCAATAGGTATTTTCAGCCACAGAATACAGAACAAAAATTTATCCTCCAAAAGTATTTTCACCAGACCTAACAGGGGATCTGATTCAGTTCCAACCATTGTAGTATCTGTTTCAAAATGATTTGATAAGAGGCAGTTGGCTCATTCTAAACGCAATAGAACTGAAAAGCTAAGCATTAATTATATTGATCAGTCCAGTTTGGTTAAGATTAATATAGACGGTGCAACAAACAATTCGATTGATCCAGTTATCTATCTACATTGCACGGGTTTGATATTTGAATATGTTGCTAAGTTAGAATTTTAAGCTTAGTATATTTATTGCCTTGATAATAATAGCACAGCTGCTGAAATGTGTTGGCGATATCGAGTGTTTGATTGTGTAATTCTACTAATAAATGTTCAGAAATCTATAATAATCTATAAATTGCTTCTATTAAATCTATTCTAGAATTTGATCCAAAAACTAATCTGATAAAGAAGTACTCCTGCCACACTGGTTTTTGAAGGTGTTCCCAATGAAAGCCTAGATTTTTTTTTAATCTGTTTCAAGTTGTTGCCATTTTACTCTTTGTAGTTCCCTCTTCTGTTCTTATCATCTGCCATGTTTAAGAAATTCGTAGATGTTTGGTGTTTATTTGATACGAAGATTTTAGATTTGTGAATTGTTATTTCATTATAATGAAAAAGAAATATGTTTTTCAAGCAGTAGTAAGTCCTAACATCAAACAATTAACCAGTTTCTTCAATTAATCTGCTCCGGATATTTTCGAAAACTAATCTTAGAAGTTCAGAAGTATCAATACTACTCAACAAAAGTCGATTAACCATCACGAATACATGTTTGTCATGGCAAAACCTTGTGATATACATAAAAAGTCTTAATTTAAAATGAACTAGGTAAATATATGTTTACATGACGACCTTCAAAATAATTAGCAAAAAATTCTAAACATACAAGTGTTCTATTTAAAGAAGATATATGATAGAAGGTGAACCCAGAACAACTGCAACACGTCACAATATTATAAAAAAATATATTTTTAGGTGCCATGCAATGTCTTATGGCGTTATGATTGAAATGATATGAATTTTATACTAGTGTTTGTGGTTCTGATTTTGATGTCGTATGTGTCACCGAGACATGGTTATCAGAAGATATTCTTAGTAGCGAATTATTTCCTAGTAATTATCAGGTTGTGCGACATGACCGTCAGTTTAATATGGTGAACAGATCGCGAGGTGGTGGTGTGCTGTTAGGTTTTAAGTCTAGTTACCACATCGAAAAACTCAATCTTAATTTTATAACTGACTCTTTACCTATTGTTGATATCGTTGGATGCATCTTTCATTTGGTATCAGCCAAAATACTTGTAGCTGGTGTATACATTCCTCCGGATATTTCCTTTCATGATTTTGAAGATTTTTTCTTTTATTAGAGGAAATGTGTGTTAATTTCGAAAGTAATATATTGATACTAGGTGATTTCAATGTTACTCATTTCAATAGCTCTACAATAAATGATAGTAGAACTCACATTGTTAACAATTTCAATAACTTTGTAAATTTAAAACAAATTAACTCAATTGTTAATCATAGAGAAAGACTACTTGATCTTGTATTAACTAATTTAAAGTCGGTAGTTATTCATAGAGAATGTGCGCCAGTGGTAGATGAAGATTTGGAACACCCTAGTTTTAGTTTATCTGTAAGTATTAGTAATCATAATGTACCGAATCTAATTCCTAGTAGAAATAATATTTATAATTTTCGACGAGCTGATTATATTAATTTATATCAAACTTTCCTTGATACTGATTGGTCTTTTCTTTCTGGATATAGCAATATTGACTTAGCCTGCAATGCATTTTACAACAAAATTTATACCTATTTTGTATCCTGTACCAAATACATATCCCATATGGTTTTCCAAGGAGCATATCTATGATATACAAACCAAGCATAGGTACCGTATAAAATATAAATCAACAAAGTCTATTTATTATTTCAATAAGTACAAAACACTACGTAAAAAAATAAAGAGTAACTCTAAAGCACTATATAGAAACTATTTGAATATGGCACAAAATTCCATAAAAAATAACCCTCCGTTATTTTGGAGTTTTGTTCGTAGTAAGTCTAATCAATCTGCTTTGCCCTGTGTACTAAACAATTTAAATGATGAGCAGCTTACAAAACCTGGAGCTATTGTAGATGGATTTGCTGATTTTTTCCTATCTGTATATATTCAGCCCACCCATAGTCTTTCAAATGGTGCACATCCAGGTGTCGACAGTGTGCGAATTGACGTCTCCTATATTGATGAATCTGATGTATTGTATACGTTGAAGAAGCTCAAGAATTCCAATACAATGGGAGATGATTGTATCCCTAGCTTCATGCTTAAGGACTGTGCAGGTGCTCTAGCTGCTCCACTGAGTATTCTGTTTAACTTGGCAATTCAATCATGCACTTTTCCCGAATGCTGGAAGATTGCGAGACTAACACCCGTTTTCAAGAAAGGTGATATAAGATATATTGAGAACTATCGTCCAATTGCGATTATTAGTAATTTTGCCAAGGTATTCGAAAAATGTCTCTTTTCCATCATTTCTCCGCAGATAAGATCCACAATAACTACTTCCCAACATGGTTTTATCAACAAACGATCGACTGTTACAAACCTCACAGTTTTTACTCAATATTTGTGTGAAAAGCTGGATCATAATATTCAAGTAGATGTTGTTTTCACGGATTTTGCTAAGGCATTCGACCGGATAGATCATGCGGTACTCTTGCATAAGCTTGCGAATATTGGATTTTCACCAAAACTTGTGTCTTTGTTTGTCTCGTACCTTTCGAACCGACAAAATTATGTTTATTACAAGGGACATAAATCCAAAACCTTCTGTTCAACATCTGGTGTCCCACAGGGAACAAATCTAGGACCACTTCTTTTTACTGTCTTTATTAACGATATTGCAGAAGTCTTGGACTGTCATAAATTGCTTTATGCCGATGACTTGAAAATATTCCAGGCTATTAACGATACTAGCGACTGTCTGCATCTTCAGAAACAATTGGATGCACTCCAGGCATGGTGTATCGTCAATAGGTTACATTTGAATGTTTCTAAATGTAGAATTATGACATTTACGAGGAAAAGTACTCCGACAAATTTCAATTATATTTTGGATAACACTCAACTTGAGAGGTGCACTGAGTTGAAGGATCTGGGTGTCACCTTTGATTCTAAACTGTCATTTACGAGCCACATCAACAATATTTGCGGTGCTGCTTTGAGAACTCTGGGTTACGTAATTAGAACAACTAGCTGTTTTTCATCGATTGAGTGCATATTGCCATTATACTTTTCCCTTATTAGATCAAAATTGGAATATGCATCATTGGTATGGTCTCCGTTTTACAAATTACAAGCACGTTCGTTAGAACAAATACAGAGACGTTTTCTAAAATATTTAAATTTTCGCTCCACAGGTGAATATGCACCTCGCGGCTTCAACCATGTAAGTCTCTTAACTACGTTTAATATTGAGCCCCTAGAACTTCGTAGATGTCAAGCAGACTTAAAATTTCTGTATTCCCTACTGCATAATATGATTGACTTGCCTGAAATATTGTCTAGATTGAATTTCTTAGTTCCGAGACAATTTTCTAGATCGAATAATACCTTTCAAGTCCATAGTAACATTATATCAAGAACTAACATTTCTTCAATTAGGATCTCCCGTATCTAGAATAAGTACTCTTTATAATAGTTTGGCATGTACGGATGTAGACATAAATTACACTTCTCTACCAACATTACTCCTCCATTGTACTGGCAATTATAATTACATATAAGGAATCTAATTAATCTCTCTGTTGTCTATCACTAGTTAGTAGTTACTAAATTTAGTCTAGTATTAAGTATACTTATATTTATACATATCACATATGTTTTCGTGATGTATTCTATTTTGTCCTGTAATAAGGATTTTATATCTGTTGGGCAAATAAAATATTATTATTATTATTATTATTATTATTATGATGTTTCTTAATAGAGATTAGCTGGACGATTTAGCTTTATTAAGCGGATTAGCTTTATTTAAATTTTTATTGTCACGGTGCACAGTTTCGATATTGTTAAAGTAAACAATGCGGTTATGGGTTGTTTGGTCCTTTTTAAAGGAAAACATATTTATGTTTATGTTGATTAATTCTGTTTTGTAAGTATTTTTTCGTTTGTCCTAGCTCAGCGGAGTTTCGGTGGACACAAAGAATCTTATAAATGACATTGGGCCTCTTGTTCAAGTTTTTGATTTTAAATTAGTGAAAAGGTGTTTAAAATTAATTTTGTATTCATGGGCAATGGAAGTATTATAAGAGGGAAGAAATCTATTACTCTAATAAAGTCTTGTGAAAAATTCTTTGTCTACTATAGACGATATCAAAATTTAAAACTCAAAATATTTTATTATTCAACATACTCTCTTCTTAATTAGATACATTTATTACAACAAATTTGCAACGTCTGTAGCCCTTTCAAAAAGAAATCTTTATCTTGCTCTGCTTGCTAGGCCTTTACAGCTTCTATCATCTCTGCATATATTTTAACACGAAACTTCTTAGGTTTTGATGAAACAGAGTGTCTCCATTCCATCGATTATTGTTTTCTTTCTGGGTCGTAGAAATGTACCCAAAAGTTTCATCCATACAAACAATATGGCTAAAGAAGTCTGCATGATTTTCAAACCGAGCACAGATCGAAAGTGATGCTTTCGTCCTCGTACGCTTTCGTCCCTTCTCTAAAAATTTTTCTCATGTCGAAATCGAGCTATGTGATAGACGTGTTCATATGAAGTAATCAGTATTTGTTTATCCCAATTCGACGATCTGACAAGATCATGTCATGAACTGCATCAACATTTTCGGGGGATGGATACAGAAACCAGCTTTCCTGATGGGTGTTGATCTTCAATGGATAATTTACCCCATTTGAACCTTGTAATTAGTAGTAATTTATTATGATATGAATTAAACAATTCTAGTTTTGTCTTACTCGTTTTTACTTAAACGTGTACTTTTTTCCATACGTGTCATTTGTTTTGTGTGCGCGTATAAATTTTGTCGTTTACAATTCGCCACATCCTCCGCTACTACAGCCTGCGGTTATAGTTGGCATTTTTGCTTTTTTAGCTTACGTCATCTTTCGAACTATCCAGGGTGTTAAAAATAAAACTACGCACTTTACACAATGAGCAAAATTAGATAAAAATTCTAGAGATATTCATAAAAATATCGTGCAAATTTTGCAGCGGACCATGACCATGAAATTAGGTGATTCCCCAGAAGGAGGAAGATAAGATGATCATCTACCAAGGTCCGTGGAGTCTTGCAGTATTCGAATTTGACACCTCTCGGTCGAGTACAAATTTTATTTAATCGCTTGGCTTGTCTTCAGCACCACAGAAATAGGTGATAGCGATTTTCAGAACTTCAGAACAAAATGTGACGCCCAACGCGGCGCCATATCTCATTATTGGGGATTGGAAAAAGGTAGAATCATTTTTTTGAAAGCTGGTGTCGCAGTGAACACCGACAAGATTTAAAAACTTCGCGAAAGCTGGTGCCATTAAATGGGAGATTGTCTGTGTTATGTTCTATCGCCTATTGAGTTTTTTTATTTCTTGAGCTTCTGCCTCCCAGGTGAGGTAATATAATTTTTTTTGAAAAAAAAAATGCAGAAAGACGTCAAATTTGAGGGACTACACTTTCCTTTTCATAATAGGGAGCTGAGGTCGAGTAATACCTCATTTGAAAGGCAATTAAATTCTCTTTTCAACGACACCACACTTACTGCCTTCACACAAACCATGGGTAATAACATGACGGAGTATGTTTCTGTAAACAAGAATTAAATGTTAAATAAACGGTTTTCGTCACATTATTGTCCACTGTTTAAGTGAAGTCTAGTAAGTAAGGCGTCGTTCTAAAGGGAATTTAATTGCCTTTCAAATGAGATGTTATTCTCAATATTTATAAAATATAAAAGCAGCATTTTTGATGTGAAAAATACCTCAAATGTTTCAGTAGTTTTTTTACTGTGTAGAACATTACAAATTTCGGATAACTGTTAGGTTGTTGAAGTAATTGTTGAATCTATTTGGTTTTCCCCAATTGTTCAAATATAAAAAAATTGCACTTGTACGTTAAAATTACACTTCCGCTTTATGATACTACTTAATAATAAGTATTTGTTCATTATCATACTAGGAAGATCTCCGAAAAACAAATAGGCAGTAATCAAATTAATTCGAGTAACTCACACTGTTTTATCTACCTATTTTTCTTTGGGCATTTTATTGCAAAATATTCTATATTTTTATCGTTTAGTCTTTCTAACTCTTTCATTATAATGTCAAGTTATCGAACTGAGTCATTTTTTTTTTTTTTTAAGAAGTAAAGATAATTATGACCGCATACAAATTAAATCTTGCGCCTCCTATAACCATCGACTACATTATAACCACACAATTAGGTCAAAATATTCTATGAACATTTCCTACCCAAAACAACACTTTCTTATTGAAGATAACTGTCGTTTGCAGCATAAATATTCTGTATCTAAATATCCTCAAGCAGGTAATATGGTATTATAACTAACTTAATAGTTTATCGCCTGTCCAGTGAAGCTAGTTATCGTGTACGAATAATAGTTGCAATTACAAGATATAAAACGTTATAAAAAATATTAATAGACGTTTTACGAGAGTTATAAACAATTTAGACGACGTTTATACAGCCGTCCATTTCTCCTAATACAAGTTACCGTGCGTAGACACCGCTAAGAAATAATTGCGTCTAGCGTAATAATATTTATTCTCTTTCGATAATAATTAATGGTCGACAACACACAATAAACGGTACGTTATATCAACTTATCAACAAGTTATAATGTTAACTGTACCAGTAACGGTTGAATAGAATTTAAGATATTTCCAATAATAATTACGAAATTGTGTAAAACCTGTAATGATAATCTCACTTGGCTGGATTAAAAAGAGGATTTGCTGGAGCAGATAAACGAATACTACGATGTGGTTTAGCTATCTTGATTGATGCTGTCTTATATACTATGTATGTTAAATCATACATTTTAATGACTTTATTTCAGATAATTGCGAATTAAATTAGAAATTCAAAGTAATCGAATTTCATACATCAGTATATCAAGTATTGTAACTATAACGTTACATCTAGTTTTCTAGCTTGTTATACTGCATAATAAGTTAATACGTGTACATTAAAGCAGGAGAAGTTTTACCGATGAACCATATATTATTCACTGATCAACATACTGTTACAATGCGGGCATTCTAGATTATCTTCTTATTTATAAAATAATTCTTGTCTTTATTTGTTTTTTAACATATCTTCGCATAGATAAAAGATACCGATGCCTAATTTTCGTTGGTTTGTCGGTAATTTAGTCTACTTTTTTAATTCGTTGTCAGAAATCCATGTTTCCATTTAATATTTTTGACGAAAAACTAAATTTCTAGGAAAATTTAAACAGCGACCTCTGGCATGCTGGTCACTTATTAAATTCATTAAAATTGGTAAGCATTACATTGATTCTCCTCTCCTCCTAGACAGCACCGGACAACCTATAAACGTCCTTTTTATATCCAATGTAAATCCTGATATTCATGGATCTGTTCTGGACATCGTAAGAATGTCCAAATATCACTTAAAAAAATAGAGATTGCCATAAATAGTTTGTTGAGATATTTTGATGTGTTTCTTCTTTCTGTGTACTTAATGAATAACTTTGTTATTTGAAAATTATGATTTCTGAAATTTGGTATGGGGGTATAGTTAATATAAATGCATTTTATGCAATACAGTTTATATTTTTTTCACTTCCGGTTTAATCGGCAATACGTCCAACTTTTCTTTTTAAACGGAACGCCCAGATTTTTTTAACACTTTTGAATGCAAAATAAAAAACTACGTTCAGGAAGTATTAAGATGTTTATTTTTATTCACAAGAAAACATTTAAAAAATTAAAAAAGTGTCCTAATACAGAAAAATCAAGATACCTGTCTATTCAGGTTGCGATTACAATAATTGTTCAAAATGCTCTCCATTTACAATTTGACAAAAATGTAAACGGTCAGTAAAATTTCTTATTGAATTTTGTATTTGTTCTGGAGTGATGCGATTGGCTTCTTGAACTGTTCTCTCTTCCAATTGTTCAAGATTATGGGGACGATTTTTGTACACTTGACATTTCAAGTGACCCCAAAAGAAAAAATCTAATGGCGAGAGATCTGGCGAACGTGCTGGCCATTCGATTGCTCCTCTACGTCCGATCCAACGTTCCGGAAAAATTTCATTCAAATAATCGCGGACTTTATGGGCAAAATGGGGCGGGAGCTCCATCTTGTTGAAACCAAAAATGTGCATTAGGGTGATCACCTATGTTTGTATTTGAAAAGAGGGCCGCAAGTGCTGGAACAACCTCATTTCGCAATAAATTTAAGTAGACGTTGCCAGTTAAATTTCCTCTTATAAAAAATGGTCCTATTATGTTGTTTCCAATAAGACCAGCCCCGACATTCACCTTTTGAGGACGCTGTGTATGGACTTCTTCAATCCAATGAGGATTTTCAATTGACCAGTAGCGACAATTATGTCTGTTCACAGTGCCGTTGAGACAAAACGTTGCCTCATCTGAAAAAATGATGTGATCTAAAACATTAGGCTGCTGCTCGATCAATTCCGTCATTGTTTCGCGCAAAATGTATTCTACGATCTGGATCATCTTCAGTTAACTCATGGACGGGATACATTTTATGGGCTTTCATTCTTGCTGATTTAAGAATCTTATGAGCAGATTTTTGAGAGATCTCATGAATTTGACCTAATTCTGTTGTGGACACGTGATGATTTTCTTCCACTGTAAGTAACACATTCAAACTAGTTTCTTCATCTGTTGCTGTTAATAGACGTCCTCTTCTAGGTAAATCCTTCACGTGACGAAAGACTTCAAACTTTTGAATTGTTCGGCATACCGTACTTTTACGATCCGGATAAACAGTATTAAACAAATTACGAACCTCTTCAAAAGAACGTTGACGATCACCGTACCCACGCATCATTAATATCTCAATTTGTTCTGATTCACTAAGTTTTACTGCCATTTTCAAATGTGTCAATGTCTAAAACAAGTAAATTTATAGCGATGCAAAAGTTAAAACGCTTTTAAAATTGTCAAATGTGACGGCAAAAAGAATGCAAACACTAAACAACAACTTTTTCAAAGGTACCCTGTTTTTTCTGTATTAGGACACTTTTTTAATTTTTTAACTGTTTTCTTGTGAATAAAAATAAACATCTTAATACTTCCTGAACGTAGTTTTTTATTTTGCATTCAAAAGTGTTAAAAAAATCTGGGCGTTCCGTTTAAAAAAAAAAATTGGACGTATTGTCGATTAAACCGGAAGTGAAAAAATATAAACTGTATTGCATAAAACGCATTTATATTAACTATACCCCCATACCAAATTTCAGAAATCATAATTTTCAAATAACAAAGTTATTCGACCGTTCCGGGACTTTTTACTAACGCTGTATTTTATAGGATGTCTTTCTTTAGACAACCATACAAAGTCCTGCATTTGACATTCATAGAACGTTCATCATTGGACGATTTCAACATATTTATTCAAATTTGTGACAATTGGACAAAATGGACGTCCATAGAATGTCCACTGGCTGGAATTTGGACGTCCTATAGACAGATGCATGTCCAAGTTTAGATACCCTTAGGACACTCATAAGACGTCCATATGCTGTTTGGACTTATTCGACAAAATAAAAAAATTTGTCCAGTGTGAAATTTTCAAAAAATTTGGCTTTTCATATTTGTGATAGACCTTAAGGTTGTCAATTTTGTATAAAATAATTAAAATTGCAGGTGTTCACTTACGCCATCTAGCAGTCATGGTACAATTCCCTAAATAAGTTCCAAATGTTTCTTGGGGTCACTCTAATAAGTGGTATTTTTTCCCGAAGCTGTACTATAAACCGCTTCTAACATACGGCCGAGTGCCATTCTTAGTTGGCCAACAAGTTCATATTTCACTTGAAAGTATTCATCAAAAGATGAAACTAAAAAAATACAACTTTAGACAAGTTGATTGGACATTTTTATATGAATTTATCGAAGTTAATCGACAATATGACACTTTCTTCACTTCTGGAGATTTATCAGCTCTTCTAACTATTCTGGACTTTCAGTCGTTCCAAGAAGACTAATGCCGGATTTTCTACATCATTTAAAAGTATAGTTGGATTTTTGATACGTTCATTCAAATTAGACTTTGATTAGTATGGTCAACTTTTGGCACAATGAGAAATGATAATGTGTCCAGTTTCCTCAACAAGGATGCAAAGATTTTTGAAAAATGTCTGCATGATTGAGCTCAATTAAGTACAAAATTTCTGTTTATCAGCATAGGTTTATTAATAGTAAACGATTCAATATCTGCACGAGAGTTTAGCGACCAAATCGATCATTATCCCCATTAACCCATATGGGTGTCACATATTTGCTCATATCTTCAAAATAGAAAGTATGTTGGAAGGATATTTGGATCATAACTCAAACTCGTTCTACCCATTCTCCGGCATTCCTCAAGGAACTAATCTGGGACCGTTGCTCTTTTTGATTTTTACGAATGACTTATGTGACCATCTCAAGTGCGAAAAAGTATTGTTTGCTGACGATTTAAAAATGCATTGACATGCAAAGACGATTGTTGTTTTAAAACCGTGTTGTGATCAAACTAACTTCAGATTATGTTTTCATGCGAAACAGTTGTAATAATCTAAAATATTGCTCACATCAAATACTTATGTTTGACCTTCAGATTGAAAAGCTGCCTTTATGTGCGCACATAAGAGTCTGAAGCTGATTCTAACATTTACTCGGCACTTTCCCTCACATCTATTCCTAAAATTAGAATAAATGGTACTTAGAAACGATGGCTGTTGCTTCTAGCCTTAAAAGTGTTAGTTTTATCTTGGAAAGGAGAAGCACTCAACTTTTATGGTGGTAAATATTACCGCAAGGATAATTAACATTATCCTAAACAAGTGTGAGACTTTCTTCCTTGTCCAGAAAAATGTTGGGTACTTCTTTCTCGGAGAAAATAAATCTTTTTCAGAAAAGAACAGTTCTGAACAGGGTGTTCAGAACAAAATATTTCGGCACTTTGCGAGAGTGTGGCCGAAACTCCAGAGGCGTCGATTCCTCATCATGCACAACAATTGGAGATTGCAACAATCACTATTCTGCGTATTGTCACTCCCAAATTTGCAAAGTCCAACTGACTCAAAACTCCAACTGACTCAACAACTGGATCCTTGGGCAACCAGAAATAAATGCCGATTTTGCGGACAAAATCATTTTCAGTGATGAGGCTCATTTTCACCTCGATGGCTGTGTTAATCGGCAAAGCTGCCGCATTTGGGGCTCAGAAAATCCACGAAAGATTCATCAGAAAGCAATGCATCCAAAACGTGTCACTGTTTGGTGTGCATTGTGATCTGGTGGAATAATTGGGCCGTATTTCTTGGAAGATGAGGAAGGTAATACAATAACGGTGAATGGCAAGCGTTATCGTGCTGTGATAACGCAGTTTTTTTGCGCCTCACTTAGATGATATTGCTCTTGACGATATATGGTTTAGTCTTGCATGAGTTAGATTCTGATCGTATTATTTCCTGGTTTGATGACCAGAATTGGCTACCAACGTTCTTGCGATTTAATGCTTTTGGAGCTCTGACCGTGACGTTAGCTGAAGTCATAGGTTTATGCCGACAATCCTGCCATGACAGGAATGCAAGAATTGAAGCCCAAAATTAGACGCTCTATCAATGAAATGCAATTTCTTCCAACGCAGATAAAATGTTTAACTGTATTGTGACTCAACATTTTCAACGACTGTAAACAGTGCGAAAAGATAAGATCAGAAAGAACAAAAAAAATAAAGTCATTGCTGAGTCGTTAGTTTCTGGTAAAGATAAAGTTTAAAGATTTTAATTTAATCTAAAAGCTCAATCCCTGCATTGGCAATTCTCTTGTCGAAAGTAATATCAAAATAAAAATAAGCAATCGATATCTTTGTTCTGATTTAGCCTGTAGCTATAGCATGATTAAAACTAATCAATTGAATATCTTTGTTCCAACTTTCTTATCTGTGGTTAGTGCAAATAAATAATACCAGTCTATTACAATTATTAAGCATTTAAGAAGCAAAAATCAATAACATATACCGTACAATACACAGTACATATTCACGCAGATCAATCTTACAGCCACTAACACCTCTTTCCATATAACGCTTACACATATTATATCATTAACTGGGCGTGTCTCTTGTGTTTGACAACCGTATACCCTTCGACATTAATAGGAACTAATGATCTTTTAGAGTCAAGTAAGCGAAAGAGTAATTCTCCTACGCGTTTCTGCGTTTTTATTATCCTTATATCGGTAAAATTTTCTTGTGATCTATACACAAACATGACACTGCAAGATATCTTTGCCGCAGACTCACGTTGATAACTTTAACTAAACCGATTTTATTAGATTGTTGTCCTCGTTCTTAATGTCAAATCTCAGTGGGTGCATAGTTTGCAATTTATAATAATGGCGCTATAATAGCACTGGAGGAATATAATTAGATTTTCTTTGTTGTACAAGCACGAATTGATTAGGACATTTTTATTTATTAAATTATCCTTGTATAAGAGAAGTATATTATGCCTGTTAATAGTTTCCCGTTTAAGTAATGAAAGAATGCAGTTAGAAGGTAATATGTTTAAGAAAAAAATTATTAACCTAGAAGAGTTTGATACTTACCCATATCTATTATCTTTCTTGGAAATGAATAAAATATATGTTTCGTTTATTTCTTCAAGATTCATATTGAACAGTTTATTTCAGATGAAGGAAGTCACAACATCATCCGCAATATCATTTAGATAGGAAGAATTTATAACTGTGTATTATAAGATACTTTACATACTTGGACAGAATTTAGCAAATCGTCTTCAATACTTCTGTGGCCAATTTTTTTTTGGGGTCTGACCAATTATGTGGCAAAATGGTGAGAGTCTAAAAATTTTATTATACAACATACTCTCTTCTTAATTGGACACATTTATTACAAAGAATCTGCAACGCCTCAAGATCTTTCAAAAATCAATTCTTATCTTTCTCTGCAAACCAGGCCTCCACAGCTTCTATCACCTCTTCTTTGGAAGAAAATGTACGACCTTTTAAACTTTTTTCAATTGAAGAAAGACGTTATAGTCGAACATGGCCAGATCTGGTGAACAAGAGGGGTGGTCGAGAATTCAAACCCTAAGTCACGAACATGCGACTTCTATGCAGGAGCATTGTTCTGCAAAAACAAAACAATTTTGGACAACTTTCTGCGTCTTCTCTCCATAATTTTTGCTCGCAGCGTGGTAAGTAATATTGAATGAAAATTCCCAATGAATGTTCCAGCCTTATCGAGAAAATCAATCAATGATTACTCCATAACAATCCAAAAATACTGAATACTGAATACCATGAGCACGAAACTTCTTAGATATTCGTTCTAAACAACTCGGTGGTCTGCCAAAATCATGTCAGACACAGAAACTGGTATAGCTTCAGTTTTATAATGTTCATAAAAATATTGTCATTGAAGGGTATTCATTAAAACTCAGATTTATAAGATAGTGTCGATGCTAGTGTTGGATTTTGACAAATGAGGTTAGATTATATAATACAAATATGTCCAGATTGCATTCTCAAGCATTGGGGAAACCCTTAGTATGAACTATATATTTGGGGCTTAATAATTGTCGAGAAATGAGAGATTAGGAGGATTACCACACTCCTCAATATGCTCAGGTATGGTTCAGTATTCAAACCTCCTTAAGAAATAATATGAGAAAGAAGGTCCATCAACAGATAAAAAACATTCGAGCAAAATTTGCAAAAGTTTCTGACTCAGATGGATTGACTGTAGCAAAGACATGGTCATTGGGCGATTAAAAATGGCTTCGTGAGAAGAATTCGATTCGTTTGTCCAAGAGATTTATTTCAGAGAGCGCTGATCATTTTTGTTTCTTAGAAAAAGCAACTGAGATCAGCTTGGTTTACTGCCGCAAGGATGCAGATCTTCCAAAAATGTGAACTCGACGGTCAAACAAAACCATGTCATGAACAGCATCAACATTTTCGGAATGGAGATAGAAACTGGCCTTCCCGATCGGTATTCATTTTCAATAGAAAATTTGCTCCTTTTGACGCTTGCAATTCAATTTTTCACGATCACATACGATGGGCGTTGATCGCCAAGAGTATGAAGCACACCTTCCTAAATCTGCTTACCTCTTAACCCCTTTAAATGCAGGTACTTAATGCTGGCTCGATACTCCAATTTTTTAATTTTCAAAATTTCGGTCGACATCTTTTTTTTTTCAAATTTTATGGCGCAATTTTGGTTTGAATTTGTGAGGTGAAACGTTACCTGCGAAACCAATCTAAACCAACTAGATACCAATACGTCCTCGTTTGCCTGAATAAAAATCTATAAGAAATAGATAAGGAAGATGAGGAATTTGAAGGTTTGAAATAAAAACAACATATTTTCTTCTTTATAGTCTCTGTTAATGATTTTTAATTAAGACAATGATATAATTATATAATAATATCCTTCTATACACACTGAACTATATACAAACAGATAAAAGTTAATGTACAATTTGCGGCCTTAAAGCCCATCAAAAATAGAAACTAAAAAAGAACTGTTAGTCAATAATAATATAATAATTATAATAATTATACAAATTCATGATATGATCTCTTTATACACAACAATTCATTTATCATCAATAATTATGATATTTATCATTATTCACATTAATAATAATAGTAATAAAATAACAAACAGTTTTAAATAAGGAAAGGGTGGGATCTGTTTATTTATTTATTTATTTTTTTAATTTAAAAACAATTTCTTTCATATTTTCATTTTAAGTGTTAGGTATTTAATGATTTTTCGTTTTTGTATGCTGCAGAGGAAACAAATATCGCTAGAAATCAACTATAGCAGATTGTGATGCACAACAGATTTACAAACAAGGGTGGGTGCACGTTTCTCTATTTCACTCGCTTTTTGTTTCCGTCGACTTTTCGTATTTTCCACTTGTTTCTCTCGTTTTAAGTACGGTTGAAGGATCGGCAATCACAACTTGAAGAACTCCCCAAGGAAGTTTGTTGAACTCACTCCGGTCCGAATATATTGCGCTAGTACCTTTCCTGTTTGTTTACTTTCACAACAGTTTACTTTCGTATTTTTCGGTTTTTATTACATATATATATACTAGACGGGTAATTTCATCAAAATCTCCAACAAATATAGACTTCTCTTCCACTTTTTTTATTTTTTTTTCGGGGGAGGGTGAACAATTTAACACTAATTTTCTTGGACAGTTCCGCTTCGTTTTTTTTTGTTTATTTTTATTTTACTTTCTTGTTAATATTTTTTTTGTTTGTGTTGTTCTTTATCACAGATACAAATAAATGCATTTACACGAAATTTACAACTGATTGCACACCGGTCTTTTATCATTTTCATATTTTGTACACTCACACAGCGTATTTTACTCGTTTAGTTTTTTTTTATTTAATTTTATCATTTATTATTTTATGTATAATATATAATTATTTATTTTAATTATTTTTTTTATTAATTTGTTTTTGTTTTAAATTTATTTAAATTTCTTGCACTATGCCCAGTCGTACACGTTGGTTATGTTGAACTAGCCGTGATTTTGTTGATTGCTGAGGTACTCCTGAAACAATAGAAAAAACATTTTTAATATTTAATATGATATCTATAAATTATGTCTATAAGGGCGCCCAAACTATCTAATACGTAATATTTATTTATTATTTATTATTTATTTAGTACACAAAAAATAATGGATGGAAAAGTCTACACTACACTGCAAGGATCAAATGTAAAAGTTTACAATTTTCCACCAGAAAGTTACAGTTAGGTAATAAAACGCAAATTTTTTAAAGTAGTTTGAGGACGTACCATGTCACTGAGCTAGAAAAAGAATTAAAAATTGTGCCAGATTATGCTTTGTTGGCGCAGAAAGAAAGCCCTTGTGATCTAAATCTACGATCTAACTGATGTAGCTGTCAATTATTTAAATAATAGTGAGAATAATTCATAACTTCATAAATTATCAGATTGGACAAGCATTGAATCCTGTGGTAAGTCTTCAATGAAAGACATGATGATGGATCACACAGTTGGTACCCAAATAACTATAGGAAAAAGAAAAGAAGAAACGGTAACTGTTGTTACTACAAAGGCACCAGACTAGTTAATAGACGATTTCATGGTCACAAACATGGTCACAGAGCAGGTGAGACGCAAGAGAAGGCTTCTCGTTCAATTTAATGTTTTTGGCAGTTACATTTAATAATTATAGGGCTTAATAAATGTCAAGAAATGTAAGATTAGGAGACTGCACTCGTTAATTTCAATAATCTAACTGTCTAACCAATTTGTACCGAGACATGGACGTAGGTTCTTGGGACACTCGTAGTTCAGACATTCATCAACTCTTCGTCACATTCACATTCAGGTTATTCAACTACTACCAGAATCCTCAGTATGTTCAGGTATGGTTCCGCATTCCTAGCAAAATTTGCAAAAGTTTCTGACTCAAAAACATGATACAACAAATTCGACTAGTCTATCCGAAAAATTTATTTCAGAAAGTGCTCATCACCTTGCGGTCTTGCGTAAACGTGAACTTGTAATTGGATAATTGCAGTGTCCAGGCAAGTATTGGTCAAGTTCATTCTAGTTAATTTTTCCGGAGGATACAAAACCTTTTTGGCTGGTGATTTATGTTGAAAAATATAGATAAGCATTGTGCCATGTCGGATACTGGTACAAAATTTCCAGTCAACGTTACTGTACAGTGCATTCGTAAAGTAGCGGATAAATTCAATAAAAACTAAAAGGTGACTCTTCCAAAAACCCCTTGGACAGATCAATTTTAATTTTTAGTTTAGAGTTTTGTTTTTACGTGGACCCAAATATACAGGGTATTCTAAAAACAATTATAACGTCATCGCTAATTTTTTAAGTAGAAACTTTACTGATGCAGAATTAGATTTTTTTACAAACAAGGTCAATTTGGATGGTGGTTACCTAAGAAAGTTTTGAAGAAAAATTATCGTACAAATTGAAAATTAAACATAATTATTTAAATTAAATGTTCGAACTGAGCGCCGTTAAAAATCTGCCAATAGAGACGACGATTAAGAAATTCCTATTGAACGTTGTTGATGACATTTCCATTTTATTTTTGTCTTTCAGTTATCTGGCAACAAAAGTCGTGCTATTGTCGTCTTCTTTAGTATTGCAAAGACTCAAAGCAGCAACTATTTTATTTTAGTAAGCAGTTTATTACATATCTGGCATATATCTGACAATGGGATTGAGTTTTTCCTCCGTTAATAATTTGTACATTTCAAGTTCAAAAGTGTGCAAATAGAATTCGTGTGTTTTTGGGTATTTAACAATGACCGTCAGCTGATTATTGCACAAGACCACATATCTTGGAAAAGACTTGGCTGCATGTACGTATATCTATATTTTATCAACACAAAGATTTGACTGGTACTTGCACTGGGTCCCTCAATTGTTTGAACGCTCCCTGGATGGAATACCTACCCACAGCACTCGAAAACTGACACAATAAAGTATCGAATTGTCATTAAATATTTACTTTTGAAAGGCAATACACCAATGCAAATTACAGATGAGTCGGATGCTGTATGCGGGCGCTCTGCGTCATCATCTACCACAGTGAAATTTTGAGCAGCAGAATTTAAACGTGGCCGTACAAGCTTGAAAGACAATAGGCGCTCAGGACGTCCAAAAACTATAACCACTGACGATACGAGGGAGCGTTTTTATATTCGCGGAATGGAGGATAAGGGGTGGAAATAAAAAAACCAAATTATTTTTCTTTTTCAATATATTCACCTGCAAGACGGATACATTTTTCACATCTTTCAATTAATTTATTTATACCCTCATAAAAAAATGATTTCTCTTTATCTGCAAAATACGCCGAAACTGCCTCCTTGACTTCATCATCGGCAGTAAATTTTTTACCCCGCAGCTCTTTTTTCATTTTCGAAAACAGGTAATAATCACTCGGGGCCAGGTCTGGGCTGTAGGGTGGGTGATTCACAATTTCGAAGCCCACCTTATGCAGGGCAGCTAACGCAACGCGGCTCTTGTGGACGAGCGCGTTGTCGTGCAAAAGCAGCACACCTTTCGTCAATTTTCCCCGTCTTTTCTCTTTAATGGCTTCTTTTAGACGCTCTAATATTGAAGCGTAATATTCTCCGGTTATAGAAACACCTTTATCTTTATAATCAATCAACAATATTAATTTCGAGTCCCAAAATACCGTTGCCATGAGTTTCCCAGCTGATTGTGACACTTTAAATTTCTTGGGAGGTGTTGTGCCTTTTTTATGCCACTGCATGGAGTCTTGTTTGAACTCAGGTTCATAATGATGAACTCAAGTTTCATCTCCAGTAACAATTCGACTCAATACACCATCCTTGTCTTCATTACCGAGGTCAAAAAATGCACGCGAACACTACGCGCTGTTGTTTTTGGCACCCATCTTACGCTGACCTTAGACATGCCGAGATGATCATGTAGGATTTTAAAAATTGGCGTGGTCACCTCAATGCTCCTGCCCGGCCTCGGGCAGGAGCCTGTCTAATAACAATGAAACTTCGTATTTATACTAATTATGAGTCGCTGCACAGGCCACGCCCCCAATGCGCCTAATCACCCCCCTACAACCCGCTCATTCCGCGAATATAAAAACGCTCCCTCGTAACATCGCTAAAGTTCACAAAATCGTGCTAAACGACAGCAGAGGTTATGAGCATGTCCAAATAACGTGTTTGTCATATATTGAATTAAAATTTAGGCAAGAGAAAGCTGCCTGAGCGTTGTATGCCGCGTTTGCTCACGTTAAACCAAAAACGTGTTTGAATGAACAGTTCCAAGGCTCTGTTGGCGCAATTTAAGCAATAAATCAGAATTTTGGCACCGATTAATTACTGCAGATGGAATTTGGATACACTATTATATGGCCGAAACAAAAACACAGTCAAAATGTTGTTGGTCCACAAGGGACTTCATTTTGTTCCCTAATCTAAAAAGTTGCGCTCGGAGGACAGAGATTTTCGTCAAAAGAGGAGGCCATCAGCTTTGTAAACAGTTATTTAGCAGAAAAAGACGCTGAGTATTATTTAGGCTGGTTGAAGAGATGTGAGCTAGCAGAAGTGTGTACACTTGAAAGAGACATTGTAGAGAAATAAAAATAAATTTTAGGAAAAAATGTCTTGCATCTTTATTAGGCCGGAAATTTATCAGTCCACCCTTGTATTTTCTCTTGCATTTGATAAAGATATTTAAAGGAATTTGTTTGAAATTATCTAACAACTTGTAGTTCCTCCTTGTTTTCCATCTATGCCTTAGATGTACAGCCTGAACACACCATGAATATCCCCGAAATGAAATACAAATGCATTCATTCCCAGTTGGATATTGATTTAAAACAATGAAAGCAGTTGGACACACAGAATAGAGAGAGGATCGCACACTCTTTGGTCAAGCTTATCGGACGCGAAAGGAACTGAAGTGGAAGACAAAAAAAAAGGAGCTACGCTGCGCGCAATGTAGCGTTTAGAGGTGTCGTTGAATAGAGGAAGATAGCGATAACGGTACAATACGGTTACACAAGGTGGGAAGAACAGAGATAAAGAGAGTACTCGTAGGAATCGAAAAGTGGGCCTAACTCTATTTTCCGTCTCTGTTAGACGCAGGCGCAACGTTACGGGCCATGCGAACTAAGACCATTCACTGATCGGTATCTACGGTCATTTGTCAATGTCAACCGAGGTGGCGATAGCGGGCATTCCTTCATTGAGCATAATTTAGCGTGGGCACCTCACGTCTTTTTATACATATACGCTGCCGTGTAGACAGTACTTACCTTGGTGGATGGTCCAGCTTCACTTTCCGGCGATGAGGGAGCGGCTCAAACCGGTGATACGAAACTCCCGTTCATACTTTGAGGACTGTAACAGAAAAAGGAGGAAATTCACTCTCTATGCAACCGGACGAATCATGTAATTTTCATTTATTCAAAGATTTTTATTCCAGACGACAAAAAAATAAAATAATTGCGTTTATGCAGATTTTATTTTATTTAATTCAAAAGAGAAGACTTCAAACGACCTACCCAAAGCATGCGTGTTAATACTTCCTTTCTGCACACCGTAATTTGTACAAAATTAATTTGCCTATAACGTATATTTAAAAGAGATTAAAATATTATCTTTGCGCACTGTTTGTATCTTTCGGAAACAATAAAAATGTAAATTTTAATGAATCTAGACCGAAAGTGCGTAAAAATACCTCATTTGCAACAGTTGTTATAAACACATCGCATGTTATACATCTACACAGGGATAAGTTTCGACATATGTGTAGGTATATTCAGACCGTTTTTTCTAAATTGCCGTTTTCCTGTTTTTCTTTTCATTTAATAAAAAACCTAATTTAAATTTTTAATTTTTAAGCAGAACGACGCTACTGAAGTTACACCAATTATTCCCTTTCCATCTCAGAAATTCAGTTAATAATAACTGCAAATGACTTATTTTGAAATAACTTTATTAGTTCAATTAACATGTTTCAACGAGAAATATGTTGTCGGCTTCGTGCATCTCTTCTTTCTAAGCCACGCACATATATTTCTTGAATTAACGTCAATCACAATTGATCTGCGGTTATATTTCCATCATTTTTGCAAATTTAAAATGAAATGTACGAGGAGTTATTGAAAAATTCTTTGCCTACTATAGAAACAAACAAAATTGAAAGACATGATAGTCAGATGGTGCCAGATCTGGTGAATAAGGGCGCTGTTTGAGTAACTCCAACCTTAAATCAACAATTATTTATTTGCATGACAACATGGAATTTGTGTTTAGGGGCATTGTCCTGCAAAAACAAAACAACTGGACAACTGAAGCAGGAACTTTTCCAGCAGATTTTTTGTTTCGGGACTTCTGAGGCCTTGGAGAACCACATTTCATCCATAATACGGCTTAAGAAGTCTGCATCATTTTCAATCGGAACACAAATCGAACATGATGCTTTCACGCTTGAACGCTTCTGATCAATATTCAGACAGTTGGGCATCCGTTTTGACGCGTTCATATGAAATATACAGTGCCTCAGATATTCGTTTTAGCCCAATTCGACGGTTTAACAAAATCATGTCATGGACTGCATCAACATTTCCGGGAATGGGCACAGAAACTGGCCTTCTCGATCGGTACTCATCTTCAATGGAAAATTTACCTCTTCTGAAGCTTGCAATCCAATTTGCAGCATCAAAAGTATCTAAATCTGATTTGATCTAGTTTTTGAGTAGCGTTATATTGGCCTATTTTCCAAGATATATCTGCTCAAACTGTCACTTAGAAAAATAAAAGTACGAAGTAAGCTCAAAAATAGTCGACAATTATCGACATCCTTTCTTCCTTAATAGTCCACAGTTTTAATGTCCGAATGTAATCATTACTTCTGGTTTGCATTAAGATCACCTACGTTTTCTGGAAACCGATTCAAGTAGGTGTGGAGATAATGAAGTGTTATGATCACGTTACAACTTTTTTTTTATGTGTGGTGGGCGCTTAGTTGCAGTGACTCCGTAAGCTGTATCGCTTGTCTGGCTATCGCTGCAACTCTCGCGGTGTAGTTTTGTGTGTGTAAATTGTGTTCAATGGCTTTGTGACAGCACCATATCGCCTTTTATCATGCCGCGCTGTTAATCACTTTGCTCCCAACAGCGAATGGCAAGTCTATCCGGGATTAAACTCTGAAAAAATGTCACCGTCCCTCCAGAGAATTGAACCCCGGCACCTATCGTCCTCCCACAACGATAGTCAGCCGCCTAACCACTGCGGCCATCGACCCGTTTAAACTTGAGAATATTAATGTTGCAAAACATAATTTTTGTAATAATTCTGTGTAATTCTTGACCTTGTTTATTGATTCGGCATATTCCAGAAATTTAATTAGCTTTACTAAAGTAGTTCCCTACTTACAATTAGTATGCATGGGTGGAAATAGAATTTTTTCCCTCATAATCAAACGTTCATCTATTTTTTGTGAATCCTGTGTTGAATCTGATCTCTGCTGTCCCAATTATTGAGTATGGGCATTGAACCATATTTATTACTGATGTGTGAAAGGAAACATTTGAACTCAATAATAAAATCAACCGAGTAAAAGCGAAGCAAGCACAGAATTTCACTTTTGGCTTTTACAGATGTTATCTCATCAATTTTGCCTTTTATCAGAACTAAAATCGATAAACCTGTATCTCAAAAATTAAATCTGCTGCGGAGAATAGCTATATGGTCTCGATAATGTCAAAAATTACAAAAATAACAAAAATTTCATTTTGTTGGAGGGTGTTATCTTTTTTAAATTTAAAATGATATATTAACTGCCATCAGATGGAGTTATGCAAATTATAGCCACTTGAGAATTTTGGTCGCCAACTCCCATTGTTATTATTTGGGGTGTTCATGAACACTTTCGTAATTCTTCACGTGATAACTGAAACTCTCTTTTTTGCCTATGTTGGCTACCACTTTTTGGGACAGTCCGATGTTTCGGTTTCCAGAAACGTGCAAAACTTAATTGAAGTTTAAATGAGTCTATAGCCGCAGTGGTTAGGCGGCTGACTATCGTTGTAGCGGAACCATGGGATACGGGGTTCAATTCTCCGGAATGACGGTGACATTTTCTTGGAGAATTGAATTCTGATCGATCTACCATTCGCTGTTAGGAGAAATATGATTAACAACGCAGCATTATAAAGGCGATATAATGCTGTCAGAAGGCCATTTGAACACAATTATACAAACACAAAACTATACAACGAGAGTTGCGTTGATAGTCATAAAACCAATACAACTTAAGGAATCACTGCAACTCGTATCCAAGCACGCATAAAAAGTAGCCTCTGGCAGCCTTTCGTCATTATAGAACTACACTTGACACTACAAACTAGGATCAAAGAGGAAAATGTCGGGATACAAATATGAAGCTATGTGCAATTGCCACCACCAAATATTGTATAATACTGTAGATTGAGAGCAGGAAAATGCCTGCAGAAGGAAAGCAAAATTTTTCTATAAAATCTTCATTTAAAGGATTATTAGAAAAAATTTAGAACAATATTATTTATCCTCTGAGAACCGTTCGTTTTTTGAGGCCAAGATCGTATCGAGCGTCTTCCAGATAAAGTATTCTGCATTGATCGAAGCAAGTAGTAATCAGAAGGGATAATCTTTGGGCTATGCGACGCATAGGATAAGGCTTTCCATCTGATATCTGGTCGCCAATTCTGGCCGTTTTTGCTTCAAGCCTCGTTTCAATTTAATGAGTTGTTGTCAGTAGTGTTCGCCATTAATGGTTTCATCAGGTTTTAGCAGCTTATAATACACCACACCCTTCTGATCCCATCAAATACACAGCATCACCTTCGAACTATGGATATTCGGCTTTAGAGTCGATGTATTTATACATAGATCTATTTTTCATCCACAGTAACGATACAATGCAGAAAATACTTCCCTTTGTATCGTTAAAGAAGCATTTCAGAAATGCAAAATTACCTTTCGATATCTCTTGGTTTCAGTTCATATCGAACCCAATTTCCCATTTTCTGGATCATACGCACGTGCTTTAGACGCAATGAAATTGCTTATCTGATCACTTCCAAAAATTCGGCAAGCTCCTGTTGAGTTTGACACGGGACTTCGCCCAATAGTGCCTCTAATTCAGCGTCTTCAAACGTTCTCACGCTCTTTGTCGTCTGTATCAGAATCACCACTTTGCAATCGCCTAAAACAATATTCATACTTTGAAAGTGATGAAGCTTGTTCTCCATAAGCGCCACACAGCATGAGATGATTTTCCGCTGCACTTTTCTTCAGATAAAAACAAAAATGGCGAAGCTTCCCGCGAATGGAGTAGGATGGAATAGGCGCAAAAAAACTGACATAGTCGGAGCTCAAAAAACAATATTGCACTTTAATTATGTCCTAACAGTGAATGGTTTGCACTGAAGATGAGTTAAAAAACTAAAGTTTTGTCATGTTTTTCCATTATAAAATGTTCTGCTCAGTCACTCTGATGGAAATATAATAAAACATTGAAAGCTCGAATTATATTGTTGATGGTTATGTTTCACGAAATGCAACATTATATTAACTTCTCCTTTTCACGATTGCAAAAGAACGTTTCGTTCCCCCAAGATATCTACAATACTAAATATAAAAAAGTCAAGAAAATTTCCATTACAACAGCGATATATCAACATTGACCTTTTAAAATATTCCATTCATTTTACCAGCCTAATTGAAATTTATTCCTTAACTTATTATCGTAAAAGTACATAACGTCAGTCAATAATTGTCAGCGATAATACGTATTCGTTACAAAATCGCTTACCTGTACACGTATACACCTTCACCAAGCATGTATATTGAGTCTAGATTATCTAAAGAAAGAAGGAAATTAATATAAACGACTTAACTATTATATTGTCTTCGGTTTCGAGATAAAACTAATAGACGTAAGGTAATTTCCAAACACACATTCGAACTGGCAGATAAGCTAGGAAACGGTACCAGCGAAGAACCGATGAAACGAAACGAGAAAGATGGAAAACGAAAACAAACGATCAGAAACCGTTTTTATCTAAAACCGTATCTGAAACAGCATCTTCGGTCAATTAATTCCGTATGAATGGACTCCAAAAGGAAGACAAAAACGAGTTTTTCGCTCCGAGCCCTTTCTTTTTGTGTTCATTTTATTCGTTTTGTTTTTTTTTCCTGCGTGTTGTCGCCGAATGATGAGAGTATGTTCTTAACTGTTAATAACCTGCCATCTTGTATTTTAAGGACATGCCACCTCAAATTGTAACAATATCTAATAACATAAACTTAATGAGCTGATCTTACCTTTTGTAGAAAGGTTTAAAGGCAGCATTTTCCGAACTGTTCGCACTCATTTGATTCGATTGCGGAACTTGCGGCCTTTGCGGCGATTGTATCCTACTGAAACCACCAAGAAAATTGGACTGCGATGAATAACCACCGTTCCCCGCCGTGGACCCTCCTATACACGATCCTTGTCCAGGTAGAAGGTTCCCCGCCACGCTCGGTAACTTCATACTAGGCGGTGTCTGTGGTGGTGTATCTGTTTGGACATCGGGAAACCCCTGCTGACAATGGCTAGGTAAGAAATTTCCTCCGCCGTACCTGGAGTTTGGCAGGGCGAAAGCGTTACTACCTAGCCATTGCTGCTGCTGGGCAGGTGGTGGAGGTGGTGGCGTTTTACAAGCGGCCGTATCCGCCAGCGACCAAATTTTGGGTTTGGAAGGTGGTAAGGGTACACCGCAGTCGGAAGATTTCATCTCGGGTTTAAGGCCGAAACCGTTCCCTAAGATGTGGTGCATGTGGTTGCCTAGGATGTCGTCTTTCCTGTCGTCGTCGACCATGTCTTCGTCGTCGAGGTCTTTACCGTTTCTTTCTGATTTTATTCGGCCGTGCACGTCTGCAATGAAAGAGAAAATTGTTAAAGTAAACATCTAGAAACACATTTTTCTGTGACAGTTATCCATTGAAGCCAGGGCTACATTAAATGAGCTACAACTTCCCGAGACACAAAATCTATCTAACCCATCACAGTTACAGCTGCACGTCGAGTTTCCGTGCCCTTCCCACTTTTCGAAATGTTTTTGAACGAAGAAAATCGTCCATCTCCTCTTGCCGAGTTACCAAACAAAAAGCATTTTAGTCAAACTTAACAAAACATATGAACGAACTTATTTTAGAAACTGAGACACCACCCATTGACTTTGTAATTGAGACTTGGAGTCTCGGTTTTCCGATTTTGATATAATAGCAAATGAAATTAAAATTTTTCAAAATCCCTTCAACACCAACAAAGAAACTATTATCCCTGATCTTCAAGTGGTAATTATTGATTTGTTGAAACTCATCTCTGCGCGAATTTTATGAATCTTCCATGAGCACAATTTGATAAATTGTTTACAGATCCAAGTTATCCAATGAGCATCTTAAATCGCTTTTGATAATTGGCATCAGTAAATTTCATCCACAAGTACCATGTGTTTGATCAGAACAAGCAACTACAGTTTAAGCTTGGACGTTATTGGATTTTTTGAAAGTTTAAGGTTATGTATCAATAGGTTAAATTAAATGTCATGCAATTTCATGAACTCAGTGGACACAACTTCAATGTTCTCCAAACCGTGTAGGTATAATGTAGTCTTCAGGCTTTCACGGCCGCTGTTGATGGCTGCTCTTCGTTTCTCGGGTTCTCTGCCGTGTAGAAAAGTTGTGGTACTTGACGTTTCGATCATCTTGTCGTGATCTTCTTCATATGAGCCATGTCCTGTTAATAGACATGTTGCTGCTCTAAGCTGAGTCCTGTTTAATGCAAGTAAGTCAGCAGTTAATCGTTAATTTTGTTGGCTGTGCTAGGATTTTTTATTATGCTGCTCTTCATCGAGCGCTTACTGTAGATGCTGGAAAATCCTTCTGGTCTTTAGCCGTTGTGGTATTTTCAAAACGATACCTCCGTAAAAAATTTACCAACTCCGCGGCTTGCTCTGCCGTAGAAGCCCTTTTCCGTCCTAATCCTTACTTCCTAATGATTGTTTCAGTTTTATTTTTGGCCCGCAAGACGGTGCTAGTACTAACATCCAGTTCTGTAGCAATATTTCTAATGCTCTCACTACCATGTGTTCAAGTGTGAAATGGTTCTCTCCTTTTTAACCGGCATTGGCGGTTGTCACAATGACGGCATTGCCATTATACAGGGTGTTTTTAAAAAAGTGTCGGATACCTTACCAACTTATAGTTCTCGTCAAGGCAAAAAAAAAGTTTTAATAAACATAAGTCCGCAAATCAATTCTTTCGTAGATAGTGGTGATTCTAGTTTAGGCTGTAAAATAAGCATTTCCTAATCGTGCAATTCCATCTGATAAATTGTTTTCACGACCACATCAACGATTAAGTGAAAATGGTTCATTTATTGTTAAGAAGCATAATGCCGGACGACCAAGATCAATGGCAACTCCAGAAACTGAGGAAAATGTTCTAGCAAGAGTAGAAAAAAATCCGAATATCGGTACCAGAACAACAGCTAGAGAGCTAAACATCGATACTTCTTTAGTATGGAGGATTTTGCGAGAACAGCTGCTATATCCTTATCATTTGCAACGGGTACGGGCGTTATTACCTCCGGATTATGTTTCCAGACTTGCTTTCTGCAGACTCATATCAGAAAAACTTATCCAAAATCAAAACTTTGTTGCTAATATTTTATTTACTGATGAGGCTATATTTACAAACAATACAATAATGAATTTCCACAACAACCACATTTGGGCGGATGAAAATTCTCATGCTGTTAAGGAGACAAGACATCAACACCGATATTCTGTGAACGTTTGGCTGGGTATTTTTGGAAATTTAATTAATATTTTATCCTCTAATTGACAAAGTTAACCAATGGTTTTTGCACGATGGTACACCACCACACTTTACTGTCGCAGTAAGGCAATTTTTTAATGAAACATACAACAACAAATGGGTAGGACGGGGAGGTCCTGTGCCATGGCCGCCTAGATCCCCTGATCTAAACCCACTTGATTTCTGCATCTGGTGATATTTAAAACAGCTGGTATATTCAAGGCCAATTAATAATGTGGGTGAACTACAGCAGCGAATAGAAAACAAATGCCACACAATCGGACAAAATCCAGGGTTGTTTGAAAGAATACGAGCTTACTTTCGGCGAAGATGTGAAGTATGTGTATACAAAGGTGGACATGTAGAACACTTTCTTTAGGCTGCTTTTTTTGTGAAAATATTTAATGTAGTAATATACTGTTTGTTTATAAATAGGTATGTAATTTTTTTATGAGAATAGAAATTCACCTCTAGCTGTGAAACAATTGATTTGCTGACCTATGTATCTTAAGACTTTTTTGTTTGCCTTGATGAGAAATATAAACGGGTAGAGTATCCGATACTTTCTTTAAAACACCCTGTATAAATAAATCGGGTTAAAATAGCATAAATGTCTAGTGCAGTCGTTTCTTTTGATCGCAATGTGCAGCCAATTGATTGATGCGTATACGTCTTGACCCACAGGCCAGCTGTATTAAAGGATATTTCACTTGCGTATGTTTGTCCCAACACCACTTTAACACTTCTATAATCAACAGTTTTATAATCAACCCTTAATAGTATAAACGACCCTAATTCCTCGCATTTGCAATTTTCTATTGACTTAGGTGGGAGATTCCACCCTCTTACGTCAGTTACACCATTACCTACCACCGCCAGCGACCGTGTGGACTTTCTATTTTTCTCCACTGCAATAGCAACCCCGCGCCCCTATGCGTTAAATGGCAGTTTGAGTGTCTCGCACATTAAGTCTCACCCCTCGTTTCACTTAATCGGATCAGCAGTTAATGCTCATAGACCCGAACCGGAGATACCACTCTATTTGGAACGCGCGCGCGTTCACAGCGACCCCTACCGCCGGCCGACGGCATCGTTTTAAATTACCTTCTGGGGTCGGCCCTAAGATTTAATAATAATTGTGCTACGGGAGATGATTATCAACTAAACCGGGTGAGGGTAAATCGTCGAAAAGTTAGAAGAAAGAATCTATAGAATTAATATCTTAATATATGAGTCATTTACCTGTTTCGTCCCTTTTGTCATCATCATCTTTATCCTTATCGTCGCTATCCGAGACCAACGCATCATCGTCGTCGTCGGTCTTGTTCTTCGGCTCCCACGTCATCTTGTTTTCCTTTTTTAATCTTCGTCTGGCGTTCGCGAACCACGTCGATACTTGCGTCAAGGTCATCTTGGTGATAATCGCCAACATGATCTTCTCTCCTTTGGTCGGATAGGGGTTCTTCTTGTGTTCGTTGAGCCATGCTTTGAGTGTCGCTGTTGATTCTCTCGTGGCGTTTTTTCGTCTGGCAGCGAGGTCGTAACCGGCACCATACCTGTAACAAAATCTTTAATTTAATCCCATAATTCCCATAATACTTAAATATATATTTACTTCATGTGTGGGCACGTTTATGAGTTTCCTAAATACGTCGCATCTTTGTTTATTATATTTAAATTATTCATAGCCTTGATCGAGAGTCATATGCAACACATTTTGCCCCTCGCCTGTTGTAATACAACGCAAGCGGTAATGAAATAATTCATTCATTATAATTAGTTGTACTGTATATTTAGTAATAATAATATTTCTTATTTACCACAAATCCTTGGTAATATTAATTCTGAAATGCGGTTTCCTTAAGCAACAAAGTTTCCATTTCATAAGACAAGTTATCAGAAATTATTTAAGCACTAACTACGCACGTTTTCTTGTTAGAATTGCTAACTAAACGTCAATTTAGTTCATAAATAGCATAAACACAATATTTACGATCCTATATTTTATAAGACCAATGCCCTGGATGTCGACTATACTATTCATTCTTCTCTATCCTCTTCCGTTAACTTTTTCTCTTATTTTATTTCTATCCACAAAAATAGTAGCAAATAAAAAAAAGAGGAATAAAGGGCGGTAACACCAGCGGTATGGTGGTTGAATTGGTGAACTGATGACTGTTGCGTGACTGTTTATATATGTAGACAAAGCCGCCTATATTTACGTACTATAAAAATATAGTTGTATGAGCGGTGTATGGTGCGAAACAAATCCAGAAGAGCTTTTATTGCCGTGATATTCAGCTTTTTTCCGTGTACGAGTTCGCGTGAAAAACGAACGCTCGTTTATGGAAGTGTAAATGATGTCAGACACCAAAATAAAGCGAACAAAAAAAAGGGAAAACAGAAAAATGCGCGACATTTCACGTGAGCGTCGTATTCCATAGTATGCGTATGTTTATTGACTATTCATTCTGAATACTGAAAAGGTATTCTGCGGTTTTTTAATTACAAGCAGTTTATCTCTTGTTAGCAGAAATAAACAAATTCTAAAGGATAAATTCTGCTTATTCCTTTTAACAGAATCTGTTTTCTATACATGGCTATTATAAGGCAGAATCTGTAATTAAATTTAACAAAATTGTTGCCGAAGGTGGATCTTCAAACAAGTTTTCAACAAGGATGAAACTGGTCTCTATTTACAGGAAGAACTTCCAACAACAAGAGAACAAAATGCGCTGGTATTTAAGGGATATAAAGACGGGTGAACTTCTTTTCTTGCTAATACAGGGGATAATTACCAACACAAGCCTGTTTTAATTAATAAAAATCGAAATGGGTGGAACAGCAAATGATGGATGAGAGCAACTCTTTCCCACGTACGGGTAAGAGATATTGCTATGCTTTCTCATGCAACAGAAAAAAACCTTTTCAATTGTCCAATAACACAATAGCCGGAAAAAAAAATCATGGAAACAATTTAATATTTTACAGGCAGTCGAAAATATTGGAACATCATGGAAACAATAACCTGAACAAAGTCGTTTAACCCGAGATTTGGAGTAAATTGTGGCAATACAATGCAAATCATACTGAACCAACGGATAATAATGATATAAAAAGTAATACTATTGCTAATAATTCAGTGAACTAACTACGCAAGAAATAGATCAGGCTCTGAATGATATACAGGAAGTGATAAACTAAAATGAAGAAAAGACAACAACAGAAGCGAATGTAGGAATAAGCAACCAAAAAATGCCTGTACTAAGCGCTCATTGTATATTGGTGGTGGCCAATGTTGGAAGTAGCATTCCCTGTCTAGCTTTTCTCGATATTCTAAGCAGCCTAGTGATGATTTCAACTACGGCTTACGGCAAACTAGATCGATATCTGCTGTACCGACCTGGGCTGTTTTGTCACTCAGCAGTGCTACTTTCAATCTTGCCTACTAGAGGGAAGGGGTTGGAATTAGTCCATGATCGAAGGTATTGTACAACACAGATTGTATAGGGAACAGTGATGTAATTAGGTTTTGCATTCGGAGAAACGCTGACGAGACCTAGGCGGTCGAAACCACGTAGTCTGCTAATCTAATGCTTAATTTATTTTCATTACTCTCGCTTGTAGTGACGATTCCAATAATATATTATGAGTGGGGGAATGGGGAATGAGTGGGTACAAGATATTTGAACGAAGAAGAACAGATAGCCCGGTTTGGAAAGTGATAGTAAGTCTTCTACCGTTCCTAATGTCGAGATTGCACCCCAGCAAACAAAGCTATAAATGGTTAAATAATTTACCTACTGGTGGTTGCTCAAGCGCTAGTAACATAATAGCTCATTTATCTGGTGTAATTGGAGAGGCATTTTTTTATGGTAAGTCTATCGGATTTCAATTCTCCGAGAAAAATGTCACCGCCTCTCCGGGGAATTGAAACCCGGCTGCTATAGTTCCGCCACGATAGTCAGCCCCCTAAACACTGCGGCTATCGATTGGTTGCGCATGTGTCAGAAGTCCACAAAACTCTACTTGAGAATATTTCGTCGATGAGGAAAATTGTTTCGCGCTAATTTGGGCCGTTGAAAGCGGGTTTTCTGCTCCTTTTTGTCAGCCATGTTTCTGATGGTGGTCAATTTTGAAAGTTGGATAGGTCAAATTTAAAAATTCTCGTGGGGTGGCTATAAAAATTCTTCCCCTAAACTCAATATATTTTATTTAATATCAAGAGTACAAAATGAAATGACTACAGCACAAAGTTGCCTCCACTGTTTAAAATTAAATATTAAAAAAACGGAAAGAAAACAAAATGAAAGTTTTGCGTCAAAAATCGACACAAAATCTCGGCAGAGTAAAATTTTCAATCCCTTATGCACATACCGCATTTTGTAGATTAAATTAAAAATCTTTAACGGGTCGATGGCCGCAGTGGTTAGGCGGCTGACTATTGTTGTGAGAGGACGATAGGCGCCGGGGTTCAATTCTCTGGAGGGACGGTGACATTTTTTCAGAGAGTTTAATCCCGGATCGACTTGCCATTCGCTGTTGGGAGCAAAGTGATTAACAGCGCGGCATCATAAAAGGCGATATGATGCTGTCACAAAGCCGATTGAACACAACATACACACACAAAAACTACACCGCGAGAGTTGCAGTGATAGCCAGACAAACGATACAGTTTACGGAGACACTGCAACTAAGCACCCACCACATTAAAAAAAAAATGAAACTTAAGATTGGGCTGTCAGCGGGGTGTGGTGCGAAATTCTCTGTATTTACGACAGTGGTCATTTCTTTTTGAAAATTTTGATGTAAGATTTCTTAAAAGTCGCGAAAATTATTGATAAAAGGAAATTAATATAGCAATTATCATGACGTTGCGAACGTAATGACATATTTCGAATTGTAAACATGTAAAAAAGAAAACAAAAAGGTCAGTTTCGAGGTAAATTTTACGCTCAAATTTTCTACAAGTAGGTAGGTACATTTTCTTACTTTCCTTAAATTAGAAATATGTCAACAAGGTGATAGTTGCTACGGTAGTTTACTTTTGTCACCTATTTAATCATCATGACCGTGTCAACTTACAGTATTGATTTTGTTGGATTTTTCCAAGGCCTTTGATACTATTAATCATAATCTCTTGCTGAGTATCCTCCATTCTTCATTGGAATGGGTCCGGACGCTGTTAGCTTTTTTGGGAGTTATTTGAGGCATAGGAAGCATCGGGGTTTTGTTGGCACTTCCAACAAAACGGATACAGTTTGTGTGACGCCCGGGGTACCTCGAGGCTCTATTTTAGGGCCCTTACTGTTCTCTACTTTCACGTCCCACTTTTTTTTCTTCCACAACTTTTATTGTTCTTACCATCTATATGCGAAAAATGAAAATGTACCGGTTGTTTTTCAAAAGATTAATCAAGACCTCCAAGGTTTGTTTAATATTGCTAGACGTGACTGCTTGTCCTTAAATGAGGGAAAATCGTGCTGTGTAGTGTTCGATGGTGCTGGGAGTCGTTCGCGTGTTCTTGGCGATGTTAAATTATATGTTAACGGTGTTCAACTGCCCTTAAGGATAATGTTCGAAATTTAGGATTAAACATTGATAATAATTTACGATTTAAAAGCCACATTGATTTGTGTATTCGTCGTGCTTACTGCAATTTGAAAATGTTGTATCCTCATAGGCATATAGTGTGTGCGCTCTGTTTCAGATCTGCTAATGAGGGAGCAATTCTTTGCAACCTTTAGTTGAATACATTATTTATTTATTTTAACTACTCATTGCAATTTCTTTTTCTCTACCGTGTTATCTTGAAGGGTCGTCAATAATAGTAGGATGCTCTTCTTGAGCTACTGACGACGATCCTGTTGGCTTTTTGTTTTGCTTTGTCTTGTAATGTATCTATTTATTTTTGTTGCCAATAAATGATTTATTATTATTCTTATTATTATAATTATTTTTTAATCTTGCATCTAAATGAAAAGACAATTTACAATTGTCATATATGGAGAGAATTTCCGGCCACTCCCCACTAGCTGCGCAGCTTTAAGATGTGCAGCAGCAAGTTTATCAAGCGCAAGTCAGATTATTTAGTAGGATAGAATTAATATTTCCATGTCTGTTGCTTTAAAGTTCATTTGGATCGTGGAAAATTAACGAAACTGCCAATGTTGATTCCAAAACTATAAAACTACAGTCTTCGAACATTAGTAATAGATATTTTTAAGTAAAATAAGACCTAGTAGCTATTAATAGGCGCAATATGTCATCACAATTGAACGTTAAGTACTTTGCCATTACACTTACTCTTCCTGACAATAAAAATAATAAGAATTAGTCTTGCTTAACAGGCATCTCCGAAAACTATTGTTTAGATCTAATTTACATTGAGCTGCATTGAGTGAGTGTGTCAAAAGCAAATATGCCTTTGAAAAAGTGTGTCTAAAGTACTTCATTATCCCGAGTTCTACAAAAACGCTGCTGCAACAGGTAAATGACTTCTCTAAACCCCCTTCTGATCAAAGTGATGTTTTGAAGCAAATTTTGGTGTGAGTTTTCTAAATCTAGAACTAATGGCGATGGTGATGATACTAATGCAGAAAATATAAGTAAGAGTGATAATTCAAACCTTACTACACCTACCACCATCACCAATCTTTATATTTGTCCACGCAACTTCGAGTGATTTGATATTTGTGTTGTTGAGTTGTTTCTACCAGGTAATTTATCACTAAATGTAATCGATTACTTCATTACAATATTTTGCTTGAAATATAGCCCGTGCATAATTCATATGAAGTCTCTTTAACCAATATGAGACGTTAAGTCGACAAAACATTCTTTTATGTTAGAAGCGATTAAAATGTATTTCCACGATCCTAAAAAGCAACGATATCATTTGGATTACGCATAATAAAGTAATTTCGTTTACACACCGCTATGCGTCGCTAACCATCACCCTCCATAAGCGCTCAGCCACATTTCACAACCGCACACCGACTGAAAACGTTCATCCATTTCATTCAACGTTCCAATCGATTCGTTAAATAAGAAAAAAAGAAACCGTTACAGAGATTTACTATATTTAAGAGCGAATAGCGCTGTTGAATCTGGCGTTGTGTTTTGACATTGACGTTTCCCGATACAGTTGTATTCATCGCGGATTGCCGTGAGTTTCGAATATAAGAATCCGAAGAGAACGTATCCCTAAACTGTCAAGTTGATGTATACGTGGCGCCCCCTACGAGCAGTTTCGAAATAACGGGATTTGATTACCGGCGCGGCTAGAGAGTGGTTTCACCCCTATTAAGTTCGCTACTTTTTTCTTCCCCCTCTGAATGTGATATAGAGACAAGGGAAAGGCGGCCCCTGTTCGACGTCAATAAAACAGTGGAAAGCGTACACACATATATCGTAGATGTGTTGCACGTAAGAGGAAAACCGGAGTAAGCGAATAGAATGGATTTTTTTTAACGGTAGTCGCTCACGTACACAAACACAAATCAGTCGATATATACGATGTTACGGGCAGCGGCGATTGCAATTGGTTACGCCTTCGTATACTCGCTCTTCGAGGTCAGCACTTTTTAACGATGACACGACGCGACGTCGAGAGAAAGAGCTTTATCGAAACTCCGCGGCGTAATAAATCGGAGTTTTCTATGTGCACAGCGTCGACTGCCAGGACTCTCAGAAAGGTCGTGTATTTCCAGAGTATTCAATATTTTGAATCGATGACTAAGCATTTTGGGTGAATTCTGTTACGTTTGTGAGTTTAATCATTAATACTTTGAAATGTATTTGTGCTAAAAAAATAAATCTATTTGGTCAACAGTACTTTTGAATGCTGGTAATCAATGCAATCCTCTTAAAATATCCAAATATCAACAGGCAACAACTACAAAGCGAGAACTGCAATTAAAACAAGAAACAACACAACCAGCATAAAAACAACAATATAAGTCAAATAACATAAGACTATCTGGATCAGTCGGTACTGCAGATGAGGATCAAAGAACACTATATATGGTGCAGTTAGAGGAAACGAAAAATCAAATGGAATCGGGGCCACAACTCTAACAAAGAAAGATCCACCCCATCAAAAACATGTATGGACATAAGGATCAACTCTGCACCCACTCCAAGCCTGTAAAGAAAAGTTGTCTCACTTCCAAGAACAGCTAGCCGCAGCTTAAATATAACTGTAATAGTAATAGTGCCTTTCAGCCATTAACTATCAGAATCACAACAGTTTAATTTTGAGTTCCGGAACAGTCACTACACACACTAAAAAAATTGGATTAAGAAAATAAATTTAGAATCAATGATTTTGACAAGCAAGAGTCGTTTCGTGGACTACTCTGAAGACGACAGCATGCGAACTGATGAAACATCGGATCACCGATATCTAAAAAACGATAGAAAGTGTCACCTGTTTCCAAAATCCTAAAAATGACGACCAATCAAAAAATATTGAGATGTTTGTAACTGCAAGATGCTTTAAAAGTTCATAGCGAGGGCGGTGGTAAGCCCAAGCTGTCCCTGCAATATTGCAAATGAAACTATATTTCCTTAAAACTTGTTCAACTTGTATGCAATTGAGTCAAATCGAAGGCTTGAGAAGAGCGTTAAATGCACATTATAAGCCACATTGACAAAGGTGCAAAAATTGTATGGTGTTGATGCAACCAGATGCAAGCTAATTAAAACCTAAAAGCCTGAAAATATAACATCACTTTTAATAAATAAAGCTTTCATGTAGAAGAAACAACAAATATTGGTGGTTGTCGTCAAATCATGTGCTTTGAATTAGCTATTACCATTTTGCATTGCAACATGCTGATGTAGTTTAGCCAAATCTCCGGAAGAGGGATGTACGCGTCTCACACTTTTGTGTTTTGTTTGTGTTTACGCTTATCGGGATATCCGATAGATAACGATAGCACTACACACGTGGTCTGTGTAATCGCTGGTGTAGAGCGTCTGAGATCTGCCCTGTTGGTGTCTAGTTATCGCCCGAAAGAGATCATGGAGTTTATCTTCTGGGTTTCTGTTGAGTAATTGCTGGATAAACGGGTAGGGGGAATTCGTTTGTTGGTTCATACTTTTGTATCACACACTGATGAGAACAAATAAGTTCGAAACACGTATCTGTGTGTCAGGATTGAAATTCAAACGTTCCCTTTATGCACTTTATGTACGACGTGTAGTTATCGTCAAATCATGTGCTTTGAATTAGGTTGTACCTTTTTCATTGCAACATGCTGATGTAGTTTTTTTTTTTTTAATGTGTGGTGGGTGCTTAGTTGCAGTGACTCCGTAAGCTGTATTACTTGTCTGGCTATCACTGCAAAGTTTAGTTGAAATGGCTTTGTGACAATCATATCGCCTTTATGATGCCGCGCTGTTAATCACTTTGCTCCCAACAGTGAATGCAAATCCGGGATTAAACTCTCTGAAAAAATGTCACCGTCCCTCCAGAGAATTGAACCCCGACACCTATCGTCCTCTCATCAATAGTCAACCGCCTAACCACTGCGGCCATCGACCCGTTAGTTAAAACAAATATTGATTGAAAAACAAAACCACAAGTAAACGGTCAAATAGAACCAAAATCTGATGGGAATCATAAAGAAATAATCATGAAAACATTTTGGACTGCAAATCCTGTATCCGACGCCCTTGAAGGCACACAAAATTAAGCAACGATGGCTTTAGCTTTAGTAAATTTGTACATTGGTGTACTGTCATCGAGCAAGACAACAAATTTTGACAATAATCCACATCATCTTCCTAATTTTCATTACACCTACTCATTCCTGTTTTATTGTTAGGTATTTATTATTATAAATCAATAAGGTTCCACATCAGTGGTTACCACCATTTTTTTTTCTGTAAGCATGAACCTCATTAGGAAGACCCGACTTCTTGGTCATAAACAATTCCCAATTGGTTCCCCTTGTAGGTTCCCTAAGAAAACAGTCACTATAGTTCTCTCAGTTTTAGAAATGGAACAACTGTCAAAAGTTAGGTTTTAAAGGGAAGGTGGTTGTCTGAATTAAATTCGGTCATCTATTTCATGGTGCTATAGAACAATGTTCAAAACAGAAACAACCTTCAAAATTTGAACTAATCCAGGGGGTGTGGGACGGGCAGAATTTGATTTTTTATCACTTTTGTAGCTTTCAAAACTATTTTGCAAAAATCTGGAACAATGTAGAATAAATCTAGAACACTATTGGCCTGAGATAAACTGTGTAAAGACATGGCTGTTTTCATTTTGCTTTACTGTATATTACTTAACACTTCATTTCTTATGTAAACCAATAAGCTCTTTAGAACTTACTAGTGTCCTCCTTGGGATCCTTTTTTTTAAATAAATCTGTTTTCTAATACTTCCCACTATTATTATTATATAATTATTTATATTCTGAATAAAGTACTTGCTGTCATAATATTAACTAAGTGCAAACGTATTATGATATTTTAGCAAGCAAAATAAAAACGTACAAACGTACAGCGAACAAGAAGAAACACAACCACCAACCTCTTCTAAACGAAAAAATCAAAACAACCACAGCTACTGTATCCTACACCGGCTATATCACAGCCACCGGCGGCGGCGACTGCCTTCAACACTCATTTGTGAACCGTACACAAACGGAACCGATTTTATCGACTATAAATACAAATGGTGCATTGCGATGGCAGTCGCCGCCACCGTCACCACCTGCGTCGCGACGCCGCAACAGCGCGGCCAATCAATAGCGCTCGCCTCTTTCGGCCATTTTGTCTTGAAGCCATTTGTACTACGTCGTCGTCGACGGCGACGACGACGACTACTACTAGGACGGCGTCGTCATATATACTTACACAATAGAATGCGAGACCTGGTTCACGTTCACGCGACGTACAACTATATACCGACGATGCAGCCGAATGAACGGGAAAGAGACGGAGAAAGAAGGAGTTAAAGGATCCCGGAAGTGTAGTACAACTCTGGTACTTCGTAGTAGTACACAACCGTTTTATGTGTGTTCTGTTGTATTGGTAATAGAGTGTTATAGAGTGTGTAGTTTTTAAAATTATTATCCAGTATAGCCATAATAATTTAATAATCTTCTAGATTGGCATTATGTATTTTGTTATTGGTTTCTAATTAAGATTACAAGAAACTGGTTTCAACATTTCTGTCCCTTCTGGGTCCATTCCTGTCTACATACAGCTCTCTCTCTCTTTGAGCACATGTTGGTTTAAGGATGGCTGTATTTCAGTACTACTTCGGTCTGAAATTGCTAGAGGATTGTTCTTTTAAAACTTGGGGGTTGGTGATTTCATGATAACACTGTAACTGTCTCGCAAGTATCGTTTTGAAGGCCAAAAATCTACACCAGACTGTCACGCTTCCCAAATTTGGCAATTTTGTTAACATGGTTTCTTATTTTAGAAGTAAGTATTCTTTTTTTAGACAGATTTGCGATTATTTTTTATTTTAAAGATCAATGCACTTGCAAAGACTAATATGAAGGTAAATGTTTGCAATCTGTTTTCTGTTTTGTTATTGTTTCAGCAGCCAGTTGTATTGATTGCAGATATATTGATTTATTATACAAAGTTATTGTATAGGTAGTTTTGATTCCAGTATTGTTGTAACCAATAGAAATTATTATTAATTGAACATAATTGGCTCAGTGAAATGTATTGAAGCGAACTGTGGCAGTGTGGTTGGGCTGATTTTCTCATGGGTACAAGGGTGTGACTCAATTTACTTGGGACTGTTTTGCCTCATTGTGGGTTAAGGAACTATCAACCCTATTTTGTTTACATTTTTGTTTATTTTGATGTTGCAGCAGAATATAAATATTATTATTCATAGTAAAGTAATTATTGATTTAAAGAAAAAATAGTTTAATTGGAAAGTAATAAAATATGTCTGAAATCCGCCTTTTGTGCTATCTTTAGCTGGTTAGGGCCAACTGGCGAACCAGCATGAGGTACTCGGTGCATGGGCTTTCATTTTGTTAGCCGTATGTCTTAAGAAAGGTGTGGAAAAAATTTAGAAAAAATGTTTTAGATTTTATAAAAATAAGCGAACTAATCAACAAGAAACCTGCTTTATGCACTAACGTAGAGATCCTAAAAATCAGCTGCAATCAGCTGATATAACGCCTTGATAAAAAATCCGGACATTTTTGCTTTGGATTGACCATTTATTGACCACATTTTGTTTAGGCTACAGCCACTATAGCCATATTTTGGGGTCTAATGGCGCAAATGTTAAACTAGCCGATATGGACATTTTGTTCATCAGGTACGATTTCGCATTTTAAAAATTCTCAAAAAATTTTGCAGGAATGTTGTTGACTAACGCTTGACCATGATTGACCACCAACTAATTTTCTTGAAAAGTTAACAATAGCCGGAAAAAGAAAAAAACAAGTTCATATCTCCAGTGAAATGACATCAAACCCAGATGGTTTGAGAGGTGGTCAAACGTTGAAAATTATACGACTTATTGTCACGAGTCTCTAGTTCACAAAAAAATCGCCGTTCGATCACCCTCCGGTTAAATTTTATCCGACCTCGAAGTCACATAAAACCGAGTTTTCAAAGTTCATCGTAATTTTCGCATGAGAGGTGGTCAAATGTTGAAAATGATATGACCTACTGTCTCGTTTCTCTAAACCACAGACAATTATTATTTTCAATGTTTGACCACCTCTCAAAGATTGCGAAAAGTGCGATGAACTTTGAAATCTCTGTTTTATGGAACTTCACAATCGGATAAAATTTAACCGGAGGGTGGTCAAACGATGATTTGTGATTTGCTACGATTAAGTAGCCTGCAGCAAGAGGTTGTGACATTTTCTGGGTTTGATGTCATTATATTGAAGATACGAACTCGTTTTTTAATTTTCTTCTACTGTTGTTAAGTTTTCAAAAAAATTATTTGGTCGTCAATCATGGTCAAACGTTGGTCAATCCTATCCAACAATAAAATTTTAGTATTTGTAGTAAAAAGAAAATCGAAAAACATTTTTTTTTAATTTTTAAAATGTGAAAGATGGTTAAACATGGTCAAACGATGGTCAATCGTATCCGATGAACAAAATGTCTACAGGCTGTAGCTTAAACAAAATGTGGTCGATCGAAATCACTAGTTTTTTACGACTTTGTGGTACCAACTTCGCGGACCTGTCGATTAATTCTGTTATACATCTTTTCGAAAAATATCAACACCTTGGAAGTTTCATAAATGTAGAAGCAGTGCAATTTTGAAGATTTTGAGACTAATGAGATCATTTTTTTGATATTTAGACTTCATCTAATTATTAATGCAATATGTATTAGAAGTAAAATAATTGTAATAGAAAGTTGTTTAGAACTGTTGTAAAATATTTAATATTTCCACCTTTATCTGAAGAACATATATAACATATTCAGTTTTAAAGGCCCCCTGAAGTGATAAAGAAACGCACACAGAGGTACAGACCGCGCTGCCCCTAGAATGTATAGAAAATGTAGCAGAAGACTGGGTAACTTGTAGAAAAGTTAATAAAATAGAAAGGAATAAGTTCTACCTGGCATTCTTTTCTATAAAAAATAAGTCACATCCTAAAATTTATAAAAATATAGATATATCCTAATCCTCTCAACTGAACCGCCATGCCACAAAGACACTGTGTACTTCTAGCGGTAAGATGTATTATTTAGTTATTTGGTAGTTTTTGAAATTTTGTCCAACTTTTTGTTGGGACTTAGAAAATTTCTGTTTAAAAAAAAAATTAACTTTGAAATTTTTTATTTGTTTAATTAAAATAAATAAATTTTACCCTTTTAACTGAATTTACTAAAAAAAAATTATTTCTAAAAAAAAACTTAATTTTTCAAATTTTATTTTTGTACTTAGAAAAATTTACTAAGTTTTAATTTTCAAAAAAAAATATTTTTCTTAAATTTTTGCAACTTTCCAAACTTGAAATTACTTAAAAATTAAATTACTTTATTTTACGTGTGTGAGTGTGTATGTGTGTGATTTTGGAAGCTTCTGTCTTCGCGCGCCTAGACGGATGTTGGATGGACGACGTCCTCTTCGTAGGGGTAATTAAATTTAGATTAGGTGGAAAATTTTTGTTTAAAGTACTTTTTCGAAGATAATCGTTAATTTGGGCCCACGGTGCACCGGGGTAATTTTAATAAATTTTACGTAGAAAATTAAACGCTCTGTTCGACGATCTATGCAAAAAACGGAAGTTTGTTGTTCTCGCACGGCTTTTTATAGGTGATTCGCAATTGTCTCTAAATTTCATCAGAAATACCTTTTGATAGTCATCTGTCAATCACGGCAATCAACGATCGTTGATGGATTAATTTATGCGCGTCCGGTCGAATATTTGTTGTATACAGGGTCACCGAAAAGTTGTAGATTTTAATTACCACCTACTTTTTCTTATTAAAATGCCCCTAACTGGCTGGTCTTTCTTCTTGTGTGTGTGGAATTTAATCGTGTGATTTTGTTATAATATTTATGTGTGTTTGTGTACAAATAAAATGATATAAAATTTATTGATTACCTTATAAAATATGATTGATAATATTGTGGTGTATTTAACATCTTTCTGTCTTTGTCGTTGGCTGGACTTAACATAAGATCTCTGCTGAGCAACACCCCCCTTCTGCGTCAGATGGCTACTGAGGCAAATCATGACATCGACTCGCACATATGCAAGGAAAATACCGATGGTGCCAACTTGAAGAGTTGCGCATCCTCTATCATTTGATAGTGTTGAATTGGATTTAAATGAGTTAATTTTAAACAAATACCTCGCATGTGTGCAATCGTGTTAATGTTACATATTTTATAAAATAGAATTAAATTAAATTGAAGAAATACACAGATCAGATAGTTGGTTACAGTTTAATGAATATTAAATTAATTTAGTGTTTTTTTATCTTTTTAGATTACCTACAGCTGGATCATCTGTCAACTGACAAGTGGAATTGTAAACATTGAATAAAATGTAATATTGAATATAACATTACAATATACATGTGTATTATTTTTGTCCTGTTATTGGAATTACTTCTGTTGGACAATAAATCATTATTGTTATTATTATTATTATTATTATTATTATTTCAAGCAATCTTTATTCAAGAATAAGTATATATAATGCATACGGCCTATACTAAGGTAAGTAATACATTGGCAAGAAGTATGTGAATAAGAAATTATAAAAATGTACAAATAACTAAATAAAAATGTATAACAATATCACAGAATTATCACAGAAGTAGACTATTGCAGGGCTGTGTCGTTAATCATCCTCGCCGATCACCCTTCGTACAATGCTGCACGTGCTCAGCAAGACTGCCTTTTGCAGTTGCAGGTACATGTCTCGCTTTAATCCTAAGGTCCCCAGTCCGTCATAGATGGTGTGCGGAATTTCTCCAGTGGCTCCAACTACTATGGGAATGATAGTGACTTTTTGCTGGTGCCATAGTTTTTTAATCTCATCGGCTAAAGGTATATATTTTGAGATTTTTTCCTGATGTTTTGAGCCTATGTTGTGCGGTAGCGGCACTGCTACATCTATAATGTATGTATGTTGTTTCAGTATGTCAACCAGCACTATATCCGGGACGTTAGCGGAGATGGTCTTGTCAGTCGGAACCTCCCAATCCCACAAGATCTTATATAGAGGTGTCACTATTGCTTTCTGAGGTGAGTATTTATAATAAGGGACTTTTTCAACCTCAATCTCATGCAGTTCGCATAGCTTTTGGTGCAGAATCTTTGCTACATTATTGTGTCGGTCTGTATATTCTTTTGGTGCCAACACGGTGCAGCTACCCATCAAATGATCTATGGTCTCATCTTTTTGACCGCAGACTCTACATTTTGCATTTGGCATATTCGGGTCCTTTAAAATATGCTTCCTATACGATTTGGTGGCGACTACCTGGTCCTGCATCGAGAATATGAATCCTTCCGATTCCGCGTACAGATCTCCACGCGTTAGCCAGGCAAATGTGGCTCGTTCGTCTATATGTGGGTCCTCCAACAGCGTCGGGTATCTCCCATGCAAGGGCTTCTGCTTCCATTGCTGCACCATGTCGGCCTGGGTTCCGCGTCTGACCAGCCCCCCATCGTGTTCGCGCTTCATCTTCAGCGGCGTGACGTCGTCGTTCCTAGTTACCGCCATGTGAATTTCACTATCTTCCCTTTTAGAGTAGAAGTAATTTCTGAGATTTTCTACCTGACGCTGGTGTAGATCACTCGCTCTTGGGATGCCTCTACCACCTTGGTGTCGGGGGAGGTGGAATCTTTCTACAGCACTTCTGGGGTGGTGTGCTCGATACTTTGTGAAGGTTTTTCTTGTTAGTCGATCTAGATTCTGCAGTTCCGTGTCTGTCCACGCGAGTATACCGTAGCTGTAGGTTAGTACTGGTATGGCATAGGTGCAGGTCGCCCTGACTTTATTTTTCCCCACTAGCTCGGTTTTCAGTATTGCCTTCAGGCGTTGTGTGTATCTGTCCATTAGTAACCTTTTACACAGTTTTTGATCTATTGGTCCAGATTGCAAGTATCCCAGGTATTTATAATGTTCTTGGTCCTCCATACTCTCTATGGCGCCCTCGTCTAGATTGTAATTCTCACTAGGTTGCCATTTTCCCCCGGCCATTGTCTGTATTTTGCACTTATTATTATTATTATTATTATTATTATTATTATTAGAACTAACAAAATTTTCCATTAACAACTAAGAGTAGGGTATCCCGAGTTTTTTGTTATAGTTTCAACATTATTTGTGTTTTTTTTCCTGAAATATTTACACGAAATAATTTTTAAATCATTCATCATCTGTTGTATAAGCTAATTATTCGAAATAATCGTACCCGTATGATTCGATATAAACAAACATAATTGTACAAATACGACACATTATGCATGACTAAATGTATTCGCACTACATATGTATGTTCAATTTAAAGATTATGTAAGAGAGTATTACACACGCAACGGTAACACATATTCGTTTCATTCGAGCATGTACACATACAACTTAATAATAAATTGCCACACAGTGCAGATTACGTGTCCTTAACCGCTTAAACATATACATACATGTACAGCTTTACTTTACATTACATTACATCCATTGTCCACTTAAAACAGCGACAAGAACACGTTAAGATAAATTAATGGAACCAATTAAGTTTACCTAAAAAATCTTTTAACCACAACGATACCAGATTACAATTGTTAAATTGCGATCGGAGGGATAACGGCTAATGGATCGATTAGTAACGTTTTAGAAGTATGATATACATATGTTAGTAAGTAAGAGAAATAAAAACAACGACAAATGACGGCGAAGAACAAACAAAACATTTTAAATTGTACATTTACCAATCATGTACTTACAGAGATCGTACTGCTTTAATTGAGTTTTTTTTTTCTCTGAGATTATCTAATTCAAATATTTCATTTTAAGGATGCCGATATCTTAAAAATTAAGACTCATCATCTTCGAGATACCATCGATTGTCGTCGTAATGAAAAAAAATCAAATTAGAATATCGAATTTGTTGACATTAATATGTGGGTGAGATGTAATACGATGAAAGTTGATGATAATAGTTACATATATTTGTATACATAAATTGATTAGGTGTATTAAAAATATATATACGGTAAAACCACAATTCTGAAGACTAAACTTTCTCTTCAATAAATTTGTCATAATTCTTGTTACAACCTCCAGTTGCGAACAAACATTCTTAAGACATTCTCACACATCCACCAGATATAAATTCTAACCACAGACATCGTACAACAAGTAATAGGTACCAGCAAAAGCATATCTAAGTCTAAGTTTCCTCACATCACGAAGAAGAAGCGGCTCCATCTACGTTGCAATTAATTTCGAAGATTACGATTGCACGCCTCGTTGTGCGACAATCCAACAGGACGCAGCGCCTCCTGTCTACTATCAGACGATGAACGGGCGCGCTTCTAGAAAATCCAGAAACGGAAGTATACGACCGCAACCGCTCAATACATCATTGGACTTATCGTCCGACGTAGATCTTCGTATGTTCGACGTAGTACATACGAGAGGAGCGAGAAAGAACGTTAGCTGAGGAAATCGCAAGCTCACACACACGACAACTGCGATTCTCATGCAGGACCGAAACGAACGAAGACACGGTCGAAAGCATCCATCGTTTGGTCGTCGTAGGTTTCGACATCCTCACGGTTGATACGCTTGTTTATTACCGAAGCTAATAAATTTGCGGTCCTCGTAGGTATATACTCTGATACGCAAACACACGATTCGGTATTCGTAATGAATTTGTCAGAAAAGGTCACGATTATTCCGTGGGAAACATGGAACATGGTGAGTCAAAAGAATATTTATAGAATTTATTTGGAGCGAATTATTACTAAATACATATTTAATAATTAGTGGCAGCAACGAGTAGTTCACTAAGGAGAGCAAAATAAATTTATTGCATCTATGAAAAATTGTACGTACCCATACGCTGCCAACGCAGGATCATAAGGATAATATCCTGTCGTCGGTTGCAATCCTGCGCTCGTCCACGGTGACATGTCTGCTGTCGCTCCGCTTGCATCTTTCAGCGAATAGGGATTACTCTGTAAAGATAAATTATATACTAAATAAATACTATAGGAGCATTTAATAAAATTACTATTACTACCAGCTGTGTTGTAAAGCAAAGCCTTAAAGACATCGGGAGGTATTTGAGAAATCGTTAATTCTATATCTATAAAATTTCACATTTTACTTGCATAATAGGTAGTAGTGCTGCACATTACATCATACAGACATCCGGTTCAATTTGTGACCTCTATTGTCTTCCAAAATCGACAAACGTAACTCGTACCTCGTACTTGGGGTTTAGCAAAATGGCTAGCCCAAAAGTTTATTTTTTTGAAGTTTAAAAACGGCTGGTCAGCAGCTGGTTTATTTGAATTAATTAAAAAGTAAAAAACGTAGATTTTGATGTGTTAACAGTTAAAATTTGGAATATTCTTTGAAGTCTCATAATATACCGAACTAAGTTATGTAGTTCTGTATCAACATGCTTTCAATTTCAATCAAAAAACAAACTACAAGACGGATACATTTTTCACATCTTTCAATTAATTTATTTATACCCTCATAAAAAAATGATTTCTCTTTATCTGCAAAATACGCCGAAACTGCCTCCTTGACTTCATCATCGGCAGTAAATTTTTTACCCCGCAGCTCTTCTTTCATTTTTGGAAACAGGTAATAATCACTCGAGGCCAGGTCTGGGCTGTAGGGTGGGTGATTCACAATTTCGAAGCCCACCTTATGCAGGGCAGCTAACGCAACGCCACTCTTGTGGACGGGCGCGTTGTCGTGCAAAAGCAGCACACCTTTCGTCAATTTTCCCCGTCTTTTCTCTTTAATGGCTTCTTTTAGTCGCTCTAATATTGAAGCGTAATATTCTCCGGTTATAGAAACATCTTTATCTTTATAATCAATCAACAATATTCCTTCCGAGTCCCAAAATACCGTTGCCATGAGTTTCCCAGCTGATTGTGACACTTCAAATTTCTTGGGAGGTGCTGTGCCCTTTTATGCCAGTGCATGGAGTCTTGTTTGGACTCAGGTTCATAATGATAAACCCAAGTTTCGTCTCCAGTAACAATTCGACTCAATACACCATCCTTGTCTTCATTACAGAGGTCGAAAAATGCACGCGAACACTCTACGCGCTGTTGTTTTTGCGGCGGCGTGAGCATTCTCGGCACCCATCTTGCGCTGACCTTAGACATGCCGAGATGATCGTGTAGGATTTTAAAAATTGTTGTATCGGATACTCCAACCATTTCTGCGAGTTGTTTCTTCTTTAGTCGAGCATCTTCGAGTACAATTTTTTCAACTTTTTGGATAAGTGCTGGCGTGGTCACCTCAATGCTCCTGCCCGGCTTCGGGTCGTCTTCAAGGGATTCCCTTCCTTGTTTAAATAAACTATGCCACTTGTACACCATGGTTTTTCCTGGACAAGAGTCGCCGTAAACCAATGACATCTCATTCATTATGGTCGCGACTGATTTTCCTTGCCTGGTAAGGAACTTTATAACGGCACGATATTCGATTTTTTCCATATTTCACTTTTCACTCCTGATTATGTTACTTGGTTGACGATAGCTCAAAGAGTAAACGCTAATAACAATAAACTTCGTAATTACCATTTTTACAATTTATCAGTATCTGGTTTATTTTCTATCTTGGAATTACCATTTTTACAATATAATTCCCTGACTTTGCAGGTGAAATTCAAACTCTTTCATCTTTCTTAACTACTCAAACTATTTAAGTTAAGTAGTTAACTAGTTTAGTTAAATATCATGCCAACCCCCTCTCCCCCCAGGCATTTTTAATTTTTCGACAAAAGCGTTTTTTTTTAGATTTAGTTGACAGACGAATTGATAAGCTAAATTCAGGGCGTTTAAAGTTAAAGTTAAAGTTTAGGTAGGATTCTTTTAGCTATCATTTTTTTTTTTTCGGAAACCTCAACTTCTTTCCTTTCTCGATTTTATCGAAAAAAAAAATTGAAAATATGAGTACATAGCTAAGATTTCTTTTAATGTTTTTTTACTCGAGGAAAATTTTTGATACCTTTTCCGGGGAAATCAAAAATAACGAAATTTATAAGTATAGAGTAATTGATTTGGCAACATTTTCTGTCACTGTAATTGCTATATTGTTTTAACATTCTTTTTCCAACTAATTAATTTTCTTACCTAATTTTTCATCTGCAACTTAAAATATAATATTGACTCCTAGAATGAGCATCAGCAGAATCATTAAAAAAAATTATTTATTTTTCAAGGACTACATCAAAAAGAACTGGAAATGGAAGTTGAAGCTATTACGCCAGTGCCAATAGCAAATGGTAGAAATGGATTTCATTCATCAGATCAGAAGGTGAGAAAGAGAATTTAGAAAATGTCATTGCTCAAGGGAGTACTGCCATGTGCTCTTCGGTAATCCAGCGAATTGGGAGACTAACTAAATTAGAACGTTAGTGCGTCATAGAAAGAGATCCAGTGGAAGTCAATGGAATCGATTCTTCCAAGGATAATGACGGTAGAAATTTTTCTACTTTTTGTTAGAAAAAAATAATGCCTAATAAAGAAAAAATATGAGTTTTTATTGGTTTTGTTTGCTTTCTGATACTAACACGAGTATTATGATTACATTTAGTTGTTGTTGTTGTTTTTACAATTAATGGATTTAGCTTTGCGCCCAAGGTTTGGTCAAGACCAGCAACTATTTCATTTATATTTTATCAATATTGTTCTATTTCTTTCACATTTGACGGATGAATTGGAAAAAGTCGTGAAGGACTCTCTCTCGCCCAAGGTTTGGTCAAGGCTTTAAAAACATTCAAAGTATAACTGGGCCTCGACTTCAGGGTTAACCCACATCGGATAAGAGAAAATGTTTCCACATTCATACTTAAGCATTTTAAATCATACAGACAATTTGCAAACATTAAGAAATCTACAGTTGAATATAAAAAAATATTATATCCAACTTCATGCTGAAGATGTTGCAAACCAATGCAAAAGATTCCTGTACATTTTGCAACAAACAATAATCATCTTCTGAATTTGCTGAGAAAAATGACTTTCATTTACCAGTGAATTCCACTAGAACATTGTTTCCTTCATCCTCCTACGAAAATTTAGAATCAGCTTCCTTGGTTCAAATGCTGCTCAATTTTGTTTGTAGAGGAATCTTTTAAAAGCAATGCAAAACTTTCTTCCTTTTCATTTTTAGCAGTAGGTACACCTGTGTTAAATATTTCTGACCGTATATTAGACTCCTTCTAATGTATCTCTGGTTTCACGGCATAATATACGACATCCTAATTTAGGAGGTGCCAACTGTATATCACATTACTTGTGAAACTCCGAGTAACAAATCTAGTAATTTTTTTATATCTCAGTAAAGAATTATTATATCAGCAATTACAGTGTCACTTTCAACTGGTGATAAAAATTTATCGTGAAAGGATGATTTGCGAACCGTTTAACATTGCAATTCTTTTTTGAAAACAAAATACCTACGTAATAAAATCGACGTACAGAACCATCGCATACATGGGACCTCTTATTTTCGACGCCATTTCGTAATAATAAGTGTATTGTAGATAAAATCTCCAGATTTATTTAATGAGATCATCGCTACTTGTCATTAGGTTGGAAATAAACTTGAGATAGTATCGTTTGATGCGGGTTCGCCATCTTTACAACTATCATAAAAACATCGGCCAATATATTTTTATGTATATCTGTTAGTTATTTTTTGTATTTCCTATCATCGCACGGCGTGTCTCTTACTGCTTGTCCTTCACAGCACATACAACCCATACAACAACTGTCGTCAACTTTTATTATATCCCAGTATTTATTGCCTCTTATATATTTTATAGCTAGTTACATTAATGGTAATACCGCGATTTCCAGTTAACCTTTTTAATTAATAATTCTCACACAGATTCTTAATATATTTTCTTAGACTGCGAAAAAATATTCTTCCAAGAATAAATAACTGAAAGGAAAAGAACAACAGCTCCTTATAAAGCTCCCGTCGAAAAAAAGTGGCGGGGAATGATATTTGAGAGAACGAAAGGAAGTTCGCCGTGTCTAAAGTAAGCTGTGGACATCGATCCTGTGGTCGCCTGGATTGTACGAAGTAGTTTTACCAGACTCCAACAAAGTCTTCTTTAAATTGACTTTTCAAACTTTGTCCGCGGAGCTTGAAAAATTTTCACTTTGAGCTAACTTCGCTTCTACTTGTTTTATTTTCCTCGCGACGATAAAAATCAAGTTTTATAACTTTGCTCCTGTGATATCTTTTATAGATCGTACAGATTTGTTTTAAAATCTAACGTTATCGTATTCACATTGTTTTTGTAACAACAAAAAAAAGATGCGATAAAAATTAAAATGCAATCTAATTTAATCTAAAGGTAAGCGGTAATGTGGTGGAATTCATACGAATTGATAAATGTCCATCTGTGTTTACTCTTACCTACTCATCTGGGTAGAAGGCAAAATAAGCCTACATATTTTGAAAAATGAGCAAGAAGAATCCACAAGTGAAAATTTTTGATGGACAAAACAGACAACAAGACAAAGAGTTTTAAGAATATTGGGAAAATGACACAAATTATGAATAGTTTCAAGATACGAGGGAGCGTTTTTATATTCGCGGAATGAGCGGGTTGTACGGGGGTGATTAGGCGCATTGGGGGCGTGGCCTGTGCAGCGACTCATAATTAGTATAAATACGAAGTTTCATTGTTATTAGACAGTTAGTCTTTGAGCTATCGTCAACCAAGTAACATAATCAGGAGTGAAAAGTGAAATATGGAAAAAATCGAATATCGTGCCGTTATAAAGTTCCTTACCAGGCAAGGAAAATCAGTCGCGACCATAATGAATGAGACAAGTGGCATAGTTTATTTAAACAAGGAAGGGAATCCCTTGAAGATGACCCGAGGCCGGGCAGGAGCATTGAGGTGACCACGCCAGCACTTATCCAAAAAGTTGAAAAAATTGTACTCGAAGATGCTCGACTAAAGAAGAAACAACTCGCATAAATGGTTGGAGTATCCGATACAACAATTTTTAAAATCCTACACGATAATCTCGGCATGTCTAAGGTCACCGCAAGATGGGTGCCGAGAATACTCACGCCGCCGCAAAAAACAACAGCGCGTAGAGTGTTCGCGTGCATTTTTGGACCACTGTAATGAAGACAAGGATGGTATATTGAGTCGAATTGTTACTGGAGACGAAACTTGGGTTCATCATTATGAACCTGAGTCCAAACAAGACTCCATGCAGTGGCATAGGAAGGGCACAGCACCTCCCAAGAAATTTAAAGTGTCACAATCAGCTGGGAAACTCATGGCAACGGTATTTTGGTACTAGGAAGGAATATTGTTGATTGATTATAAAGATAAAGATGTTTCTATAACCGGAGAATATTACGCTTCAATATTAGAGCGACTAAAAGAAGCCACTAAAGAGAAAAGACGGGGAGAATTGACGAAAGGTGTGCTGCTTTTGCACGATAACACGCCCGTCCACAAGAGCCGCGTTGCGTTAGCTACCCTGCATAAGGTGGGCTTCGAAATTGTGAATCACTCACCCTACAGCCCAGACCTGGCCCCGAGTGATTATTACCTGTGTCCGAAAATGAAAGAAGAGCCGATGATGAAGTCAAGGAGGCAGTTTCGGCGTATTTTGCAGATAAAGAGAAATCATTTTTTTATGAGGGTATAAATAAATTAATTGAAAGATGTGAAAGATGTATCCCTCTTGCAGGTGAATATATTGAAAAAGAAAAATAATTTGGTTTTTTTATTTTCACCCCTTATCCCCCATTCCGCGAATATAAAAACGCTCCCAAAAGAAGCGACAGAACAGAAAAAGAGAGACACTAATTTGCTTATGAATAATGACACAATAGTAGATTGCAGTGTCAAAAAATTTGAAATTCCATTTCATCTATTTGGATATCTTTTCATGTCAAATCAAAAGAAATCGTCGTATGAGAGACTGGAAAGATATCACTTCCTCCTAAATGAAAAACATTTTTGGGCATACTATTAAACATGCGCTATGTTAGGACGCCATCTATGGAATAGTATTGAAACGATGCTAAATTACTCAAAAATAGATTCGGTTAACTCTACAGTTCTGGCACTTGGACACTGGAAATGAAAGTGAAAATGACAAACTGTGCAAAATAAAATCGCTGCTTGACCTAATTGAAGCAAAATTTCAATTCTCAATTCAATTTCATTTTTTTTAACCTATGTAATCTAACAAGCTGTACATATGAAGTTCAAAACTACGCATGCAAAAGGAATGAAAATTTAAGTAGTGGAACTGGCGAAGTTGCCTCAAACGTAGTTATGTCATTAAATCTTTAGACCAATCAAGGGAATTATCGCGATGGAATGGAAAGTGCATGCTGTGTCTTCAAGACTTTCAGCCAACCTGATATCTACCATCTGGGATGATGGAATACAGTCCGATGAAAGACATGGCGGATCAGCTTTCGCAATAAGAAAATTCTTCCACGGAACTGGTTCGTTAGAACTTTTTGATGTTCCTCAAATATTACAATCCTCAATACCCAAGTTCATGTCAACTTTCTTAATTTAAATAGCATAGTATATTTTTTATTAGTTGTTTAGATAGTTCGTGCAATTCTGCATCGAAACTTATTAAGGTACCCTATACCAAAAATCAGCTGTTTTTGAGTTATTCAATTTTTTTTTCACGAATAGGGCCAACTGTAACATTATGTTAAAAATTCTGTATTTCTGCTGCCATTGCTGCAGATGAATTCATGATATTTGACAAGTTAGTAGCTGAAATATAGAGCAATAAATTTACGCCTTCAAAATTATGTCTATGGATACAGGACCGCCCAAAATTAACGTTCATTTTAACTAAGTTCACATCGATGAAAGTCCTTTTTTTAACATCTTATTGCATTTTTGAAGAAGTACACATAAGAGTTGTGTATCATTAATTATTAGACATATCAGCTTGTATTTTTTACGGTTTCCGAGTTATAAGTGCTTTTCTGTTGAAAGTCCAAAAAAACAGCCTTTTTAATTAATAATTTAAAATCTTAGTAATCCTTGAATGTCAAAATAATTCATATTTTATTTGTACTATAAACATCACAGTTTGTATGTCGAGCAAAACAACAACTGAAATACATTACAGAAAAGGAACAACATTTTAGATTTATTTTGCATTCATGGAGAATGTAGTAGAATTGTGAATAATACATGAAAAGCACTTGACGACACATATCCAAATTAGCTAATGGCTAGCTTCTCTATGCAACCTATAAGTCAAAAACTATTCTCCCACACTGTCGCATAAAGCTTATTTTAGCAATTAGCAAAACTCACAAACTATTATTTGAAAAAGTTAAAAGAGTATTTGGAAAATTAATAGAAACAGTTTATAACAAATGTAATTAATAAAGCTTAACCACCTGCAAGCATTATTATAAAGGAATTGCAACCAAATTTTAAAGGTAGGAGGTCAAAAACAAGATAAAAAAGTCCGTGTTTTTTTACAAATTATTATTATTAAGGTAGAATATCTTTATGGTTTGAAGCGGTATTCTCTCGAGCACTCTACTAAAACTACATACATAAATATAATGGGAGTTTAATAAAAAGAATTCCTTTATTTTTTTTGTTGTCTACCCCAATGGATAGACAGGTATGCTTTCCAATAAATATGCAACTGTTAAGTGTGTCGTCAAACTTGTCTTGTTTAGGACTTGAGGACTTTGACTTTCAAACAGTAATAGCTAATCAAGCTATCAAAAATTAAAAAAAAAAGGATATAAAAATATTTTTTCAAAAGTATAGTTTTGTTAGAACCTTATTTGAACCTTTAGGTACATTAAAGAATGAAACACAGCATTATTTAAGTGACTGCCAGGGCTAGACCTACAGTACACCATCCGATTAATCCAATTATTAGGTACTTTTTCGACTGTTTGGGCTCGAATTTCATGGATGGCAACTTCGATTTCGTGTTTCAAGGCTTCAGTCGTCTCTGGATGCTTAACGTAAAATTTATCATTAACAATTCCCCACCAAAAAATAGTCCAACAGTCGTTCATAACATCCTCTTCAATTCCTCTTCACTGACTGTAGCGGCGGCTCTTTGCTCATTTTAAAAGTGAAATAGCGCAATGATGCCACCATGCCAAAATGCGCATCAAACAGTTAGTTGTTTTTCGTGGATCAGCTTCTCAATGATGACGTTTCCAAATACAAGAATTTTGCTTTTTCACATTGCCTCCCATGCGGAAATGGGCTTCATCGGAAGAAATGATTTTTCGGTAAAAAATGTTCATCTTCAGCCAAGCAAGCTTCAGCTCATTGGGAGAACCGAAAACGCATCAGATGGACGTAAAGCTTCAGTTCTTGGACTAATTGAACTTTGTAAGCCTTCATAGCAAGGTCTTTATGCGTAAGCGTAAGCGTAAAGTACGGTAAAGTGTCTGATTTTACAAATGTCAAACATAAAATGAATTTTCTTGTCATTTCGTTGCTATCATCTTATCTGTCAAAATTAAAATAACAAGCAGTTCGAATTTCAAACGTTAGATGGCCCATCCTTTATCTAAAACTAAAATTTTCGTGTGACTTATATATCTTGTAATTGTGTTTTGTATTACTTTAGTTATAATGATTTTAAAACGCTTGTGATATTTAAACCTATTAAGCAAAACTTTTTTAAGTGTCTAATAACTGATGACTGGTATTTATTGCTAACTTCATAAATTAATTCTCCGACTTGATGCAAGAGCTGTTAATTTTAGAATTTGGCAGTTCTAGAAAGCCCAATATTCGAGACAAGAAACAGAAGTACTAATTACTATAAATATTAGTTTAAATGCCAACTAATTCATTGAAATTACTTAAAGAATTGTGTTATTACATCCATTAACTTGTTGTTGTACCAAAATTTAGAACAAATATAGTAAACTTGAAAACAAAAATTCGAACAAATTGTCCATTAATGTAATCACTTCAGTTAATATTAGCAAGTTTACTAAAAGAAGTGAAAACGCATTCAATTTACCGTCTATCAATTGACTGCTGTTTACTGTCGGATAATGCCGGTAATTTAGCGAGCGGCGGTTAGAAATGAGCTTTTTTATGGCCACTCGAAAGGGCGTTAAGCGGGAAAACCACCCCCCTACACCCATCCATCTTCACATCTCGAGTTTTCCGCTCGCTAGAAAGCTGCCGTTCCCCCTACACTTTCCCTGCTCGGCCTTTTTCCCTTCCCTCAGCGCACATATTTGGCGGAAGATTTACGCTCTCGGAATATATCGCAACGGAGAAAGTGAATGAGTCTTCTCTTGGGGTGGTTACCTACTTCGTCTAAGTTCGCTACTGCATACAGAGGCGGCTTTCCCCGCCGCATCGAACTAGTGGGAAATTATATTCCCATCAAAATCTCGCCGGTCGATTGTTCAGGCGTTTAAGGGATGTTTACCCGAGGTTTTATTGTATTTTCTCTGGAAGCGTTCGCTCTATAATTTATTGGCCGTCGATTTATAATGTTTTCCGAGTTGGATAGAAGAATACTTAGGTCAATATTTACAAACAGCGGCAAAGATGTAAGTACCAAAATTATTTCCTTGAGCGTTAGAAATAAATGTCTCAAAACAATCACCCATACATCTATTCTAAACGTACACATTGATTTACAACTCCGAAGGAATCCGTATATAAACAATTTTACCAGATTTATTTGTACTATCCGTCTATCTACTGTTGCCTTTTTCGGATCGAGAAGAAAGCGAGAGAACACAGCTTGTGTATAGATATACCGCCCTGCGTTCGCTGATAAGAGGCGTCTAGATTAATCCTACGGCTTATCTCTGTTGGATGAGCAATCGATGTCCAGATTGTATCTTTTGTCGGTCTGACAGTTAATGGCGACGAAACATCGATTATCGGTTGACAAATTATGCGCGTGTGTGTGTGTTATGTACGGTAACCAATGCGTGCGTTGTGTTCTATTTTATGTTTACGCTAGAGGGCGCCAAATACTTGTATAATGTATAATAACAAACACAAGTACATGTAAAAGTGCTTCTTTGCTGCAACCTACCTCAGATATTTCCTTAACATTGTTTATTTATCTCCTGTTTAATAACGTTCACAATTTGGCACCCTCTGATTGTTACTTGTTTCGAAGTGAAAAATGTTAAAACGCAAATTTATAAACGCTGACGGCGTAGAAACACAAGTTAGCCTGGTTTTTTAGTGGCTTTGCCATGTTCAAGACACAATTGTCTAATGTAGTGGCAAAAAATTTTCCAGAAAACAAAACTATTGATCCCTGACACCAGCTTGTCATTCAACCTGCTTTTGACAGTCACGCACAGCCAAAGGCAGTACAGTAGAACTTGGATATAACGGCCATGGGATATAACGAACGCTCGGTTATAACGAACAAATCCTAAAGTCCCGCCAAAACTTCCTATTATTCTCATGATTTTTTGATCGTCTAAAACGAACCCGGATATAACGAACACTCGGTTGTAACGACGCAATTTTTCGTCCCTTGCGGCGAAATAACTCGGCTATAACGAACAATCGAGGAAACGACGTTCACCGAACTTTATCGAAGAAGAAACGCTTATGTCGTTACTGTGTTTTCATGCAAAATGCCTTCTCGCAAATCTCTTTCATTCTACACAAAACTGGAAATTATTCGCAAAATAGAAAGTGATTGTGCAAATGCTCAAATTTGCCGTCAATACAATTTAACAAAGTCGACAATTTGGACTCAAAGGGACACATTTTTAAAGGTGCAATCAAATGTAAGTTCTTCGGTTAAAAAACTGGGTCAAGCAAAAAGATCCGACGTAGATATATTTTTTCTTCAAGTGGTTTGCGTTGAAATGAACCCATAATATGCCAATCAATGGTCCTATTTGGCAAGAAAAGCGAACCAATTGTCTCAATTACGCAGTAAGGCAGCAGGAACGTCAAATGAAGAAAATTTTAATTGCTCACGAGGATGGATTGATCGTTTTAAATATAAAGCTGCTATTACACCGCGACCGTCGGTCTATTTTGCCCCGATGGATCGATGGTTTTAAAAACAAGACATAATATAGAAAGAAGAAACTTGTTTCAAAAACGTTCTAATATTGCCACTATTATATGAGGCAAACAAAAGAGCCTAATGACAGAAGAAATTTTTTCAAATCTTCTACTATCTTGAGATCGAGAACTTGCAAGGAACAAAAGAAAAATTGTTTTAATGATTGATAAGTGTCCTGCACACCCTAAGCTGGATAATTTGGAGTGGATCGAAGTGGGTTTTCTTCCTCCAAATGTGACTTCAGTTCTCCAACTCATAGATCAAGGCATAATCTAATGCTTAAAGTCGTATTATCGAAGACAATTACTCCTAAAAATGATTCAGTCTGATGATCAAAACGTAGAAATGAAAATTTCCTTGGATGATGCCATTTTAATGTTAGAGACCGCTTCGGAAAACGTGTCTGCAAAAACGATTTCGAACTGATTCCGTCATGCGGTTTTTTACGTGGGTACTGGATTCACAGAGGAAGATGACATTCCTCTTCGTTAGTGGATTTCAACGCAAAGAGTCGAAGAAGCCGATGAAGACAATCTGTACCAAATGGCTCAAGATAATAACATTTATAATTTTGAAGAGCATACTTTAAACGAATATGAGAAAATTGATGAAGAGTTGGAAGTCGCAGAATACCCTGTTGATTCTGAAATCGTTAGATCGGTAATCGCAGCCATTTGCTTGTCAAAGTTGAACTTAACAAGTGTTTCATGTAGAGCAGATGCAATAGCATTTGAATTTTTTGGGTGCTCGTATTCCAACCATACATACGACTTTACGTTGGTAGGCGAGAGTGAGATTTTGGAGCTCCCAGCTACGATGGTGAAGTTGTAGAAGTTTATTTGCTGCGAAAAGTAAGCCGACTGATTTGGCAGTTTTGGTTAGCACAGGTTCTTCTGGCAGTTAAAAGAAAAGATTCGTACACGATTCACCTCATTTTTTAATAAAGAGTAAAATGCTTTCGCTCTTAGGGTGTGAACGTTCAGTTATTATCTTTAATCTTTCATCTTCGGAAATTTGTTTCTTCAGAGCTTCCTTTGATCTAAGACACATTGAACAAGCATCACTTAAAGGAGTGCCGAGAGCTAAATTATACTTCTGATTAACATATGTCCGAAAATAGGATATCTTCACTAAAAACTGTCAGTTCTGCTGACAGTACATCTTATAGAGTTTAGAAAAACTCAGATCGCAAGGTAAATACAATCTCGACGTTTGCCCTGTACAACTTAACTTAACTTTCTACACATTCAAGGCTTTCCACAAAGGTTTCAATAGATAACTTTATGTCTTCAAACTTATCTCCAATTCTGTCTCCTCCCCCTCTTTCTTTTTGCATATCTCCATTGAGGGGCAAACTTTCTTACATTCTTTCGATTCTTTCAGGACTTAAACGAGTTATGTTTAGAAAAGCTTTTTTGCACACTCTCAACTTGCCACCAGTTCCCAATGCAGGAACAAAATATTTTAAAGATATGCCGTGGAAGTTTATGTATAGTTGCCCTCTTAGACTGCTGCCCTTCACAAAATTTCAGAATGAAAACGTCTTGCTTAACTTTATCAGATGAATGTCTTGCATTTTTAAATATCTACATTGATATACCTTCATTACACGATGACATGTTGGATATGATAGGTCTTTAGGCTGATGCCTAGAAAAAAGAAAATATTGCCGGTGAACCCCAAACTAAACGTACGGCGAATTTTCACGCAAGACCCACGTCGCGAAAATTCAAAATTCGAAAGAATTCTCACTTTAACCTTTGCATTTTAATCCTTTTCCAATTTTCCTTTTGCACTATGCGCTTGCTTCCTTTTCCAGCTCTAAAAGGGGTAATTTTTACAGGAAGAAGATTGATGCTATCGCGTTTGTATACAAATTTGTATTATTATTTAGATACCTCACAAATTACACTCCAGAATCAAAGTTAACAATCCAACTAGTATACAAGAATGAACAAGTTACAAGAAACAAACAACCATATCCTCCTAACGAGAGAAACCATGTCAGGTGACGCGAGCAAGGATTCTGATTGGTTCAAAGTAAATACAGAGTTATGCTAGTGACAACGATCTTCAAATATAGAGTTCTGCTTCTTGGCCAAGATTTCACATAATATTTTCTGAACAAATGGTTACTTTTGCATCTTACTAGTTGCATATAACCATGTAGTAATAAAAATAGATCAAGAATTAGAAGCAGACCACTTAGGGTCGACCTCCCAGGTTTCGTCAGTGCTCCTCCGAATGCAAGACCTAATTTCATCGCAGCTTGCTATTCAACCTATAGTGTACAACACCTGCGACAATAAACTAATTCCAACCTCATTCCCTCTAGTGGATAAGGTCGAAAGTGGCACTGCCGGGTTTCAAACAAGCCAGATCGGTCCAGTAGATACCGACCCAGCTTGGAAAATGCGTGAATTTGTCAGTCGTGCTAGCTGTATCGATCTACTAAGCAATCTAGTGGTGATTCCATCTCCAGCTTATCGTAACGTAATATAGGTAATTTACTAATTAATCAAAAATATGCAGGATTTTCAATTGAGAAGTCGAACAACTGCCAACGCTCATTATTGCACCAAAAATACTACATTTGTTGTTATGAAATATCGAGTCTATTTTGCGATTTGGAAAACATGGCCTCCAGAAAGAAAAAAGGAAACGCAATAACAACGCAATTTTACATAACGCAACATTATATAATCTTATAAACAAATTCTCTATGCAATGCCACTAACTTTTATAATATTTTATTTATGCAAAAATAGAAAGTACTTCTCATTAAAAGCATACTTTGATGAATTTTTCGTAACTTGCTGTAGAATATTGCTTACGAGTTCGAACTAATATAGATTTTTGAATCTAATAACTGTAAAATGGTAATTTGATAACACATATTTATTTTCAAATGGTAGCAGGAGCACTTATTGAATAAAATAATATCAAACCTACTTAAGTACTCAAATAAACGTACACAGAACCGTAACTTATCCCACAGTCGGTACCACCGTCCATTACCAAAGAATATCCAACACCTGGCTGTCTGTTTACACGTTCCCATGTTTTTTAAAAGGCAAACAAAAGTGTCTATTTCGCCGCTCAAGATAATGTTAGATAATCTGAATGGATTTCTTCAGTTATCCCAGTTACTGTTCAAATAAGAGGAAAAAAAAACGTTCTATCTATTTTTTTTCTCGTTTTCTTTCACGTTTTTAGTAACGCGTACTCAATCATCCGCGTCCCCTCATCTCAATAATATTTTTATTAGGGGACCCTGTTCTTCTTCTTAGCTTTCATCAGAGCGCAATCACACGGTTCGTACAGAGAGCAAACATGATAAAAAATCGTCATCGGGTCTTCTTCTTTTTTTCTCATTTTTTCGTATCTCGTAAACTCGTCCGTGAATGTATATTTATGTAAACGTACACACATATATATGTAAGTATGTGTATGTATGTGTACGTGTTTGGATCCCGACAAAGTCGTTCAATGATGACTGGGCGAGGTCGCTAGCATCGCAGCGTTTCCTCCAATCAAAAAGTCGAATTATTTTTCTCGGCGAACGTAACGCTCCGTTATCTCCATCGAGCTTGTTGACAGGGTCTCGCGTTCGTACTTTATTCATATTATCATATCATGTATACATTGTAAGTATGTATGTTGTGCGACACTAGTGGAAATATGGACGCTTGATTTGATTTGGTAAATTGTAAACAAAGGAGTTGCTGTTTCATTATTTCCTGAACACAATTGAAGGATAATCAAACGTGAAATATAATGCACAGATGGTATAAACAGATTAAAATAAAATTTAGTAAACACATTAAATTAGTATAACAATAAATTGTTTTAATCAATCAAATTTTGTTAAATTTGGCGAGTACCTACGAGAACAATACCTACATTATAATCAGAACTAAAATCTAGGATAATGTAGAGCATTTTGGCTAATAGATTGACCACCCTTTCTCTAAAGTTTAGGTCAGACTTTAATTCTCTTCCTCATTGATCCATTTTGCTTGAATAGACCGATCGATATTTCACAGTTTTAAAAACACAAACAAAAAGAAATCGCAAAATAACTCCAGTCATTAAAGTATCACTGCCAGTCTCACTTTAAAAGAAAAATACCCACACAAAACAGTGACTCGTGTGTGGTATAATGACATCTCTAAAACAGTTTCTGGATTTCCTATCCACAAGTCCAAATCTTATAAGTTTGCTTTTTGGTAAAGCTCTCAAGATGAATGCGAGCTTTGCTTGATATTTGGAACGGTATAAAGCTCGCACAAATAAGTGACAACTGACCATACAACCCGTTCTGGTTCGACTGTTGAAGTCGTGTTGAGTTACACCATCTAAGCAACTAATTTTGAAAAATCCACTATTACATGATCATAGTAAATCGTACTAGTAGTAAAGGTCTTGGTAGTCGTCCAGTATAGAACGGATGCGGGCGCTCATTTATCCGTAGCTACTCAAAAAGGTTTCCATAAAAGAAACGTCTGAAAAGGCTACTCTATGCCACCAGCCTTCAGGAGCGTATTCTATAGCCCCAGGAATACGCTACATTAAAAAATAAACGTTGTGGAGCTGCAAGAAATCTCTCCAATCAGTGTTTTCCTCTATGTGGGGTTCTGTTTTGTTCTAGGCTGGACGAATGGTTCGTTAGCCTTTTATTCTTCTTGAGAACGCTGCATTTCTAATTGCAGAACTGCAACTGGACGACCAAATCGCGGCCAGATGCTAGTCTACCATCGATAAGATTCTCCTAGTATCCATGCGAGGAGAGGGTTTTCCTTCTTTCTGGGAAAGGAACAGATCTGATGATTCTTTGTCCATCAGAGAAGTAAGAAAACCCGAGATGACTCAAAGGAAGAACAACCATATGATTGGTATCTCAGCCAAAACATTTCAAAAAATAAGTTTAATCGAGCATGTTTTTAATAAATGTTTCTGCAAACGCAAGAACCAATTAAGCCCAATTAAGTTCCTTGACTCGATTTTCAAGTTAGACTTCATGTACCGTCAAACTTATCACTTAACTGATTAAAGATACCGTAGGTGGTCACAAACCATAGAAAACATCATGGAGTTCCCAAGTGCCCCGAAAGAGGAACTAAATGTATTAGAATTGGAATCAGGTTGGATTAGAGGAAAATTAGAAAAAAACTATATAGTACATTACAAATTTAGTCCAACTAAGGCCAACAGTTAGAACTGCGACGTTTAAAAATGTTGAGGACATCACTACTATAGAAAGAGCTTCAGCTGATTAAAAACACAACCCTCTACTTCAAAATAAAATTGGCTGCCAAACCCAAACCCTGCGGACTCCCTAATAAAAATTGCTTCAACAAGACTTGATAAAGGGAAGAGTAGGTATAGGGGCACTTCGGACGCCCTCCACCACTCCTACCTCCTGGCAGCTAGTGGCTTAGTGGATATAACGAAGAAGCCGTTCAGTAGCTGTTCCATACCTGATAAAAGCTATTCGATACTTGATAAAACCTGTTCCATATCTGATAAAAGCCGTTCAGTACCTGATCTTATTGAACAACTTTTATCAGGTTCTGAACGGCTTCTTGTTTATATCCACTAGCCCACTAACTGCCGGAAGATAGGAGTGGTGGGGGGCGTCCAAAATGCTATCTACTCAGAAGATAATCGGAGAGAAGAAGAGGTTATAAGGACTAAGCGCCTAAAGATCGAACCAAAGCACCCTAGTCGTTTGGAAGCTAAATCAAAGGTTTACAAATACACTTATAAATATACGGTGTGACATAGAAAAAAGTACATTGCCTAGTGCCACACAATAGAGGACACTAAAATAAGAAAAAAAAATCCTATGAACATGGGTCCGCAAGACCTTCGGTTAAAAGATACGGGGTGTTGAATTTTATTTCTTTTTTTTGGGTTTTTTTTTTGAATATCTATGGTTCCAGTACAAATGCATCTGAAAGCCGACAATGCACGCTAATTAATCAAAAAATAACAATTGAATAATGTGTCATAATGACACTTGTCAAACTGATGTAATTGTTGTTTGAGGAATTTTGTGTTCGTGATTAAGTTTTTCTCACTGATTATTCAAATTTGCTTTCAAAAATGGTTCACTACACTTTTGAAGAATACAGGGACATGATTATGTGTTACGGCGAAGCTAGATCAAATTCTTACGAAGCTCAACGTATTTATCGAGAAAGATATCCTTTAAGACAAGTTCCTAATGTTCGAATATTTATTGATGTGCATAGGCGTTTGAGAGAAGATGGCTGTTTTAGAAAACCAAAATTGAATAGTGGGGTTTCCAGAACTCGTCGCACTGTGCGAAACGAAGAAACTGTTTTACGAATGGTAGAAAATAATCCAAGAACAAGCACCAGAAAAACAAGTTCAGCGGTACGAAACCTTAACCGTGAATCAGTTAGACAAATTTTCAAAGAACAACTTCTTCGCCCATATCATTTCCAAAAAATTCATTCACTATTGGAACATGATTTTGTTCCTCGTGTACAATTTTGCCAATGGTTGCAAAACCAAAGACAAAACATTATTTCATCAATTTTGTTTACTGACGAAGCTGGTTTTAGTCGTGATGGTATACTGAACCTACATAACATGCACCATTGGAGTGATGAAAATCCTCATCAAACTGTAATTCGAAGTCACCAATATGGGTTTTCAATTAATGTGTGGGCAGGTATAATTGACAATTATTTAATTGGCCCATTTCGATTGCCCAATCGATTGACAGGTGCACTGTATCGAAATTTCTTGGAGAATGATTTAAACACATTATTAGAGGATGTCCCATTGGCCATTACTGGAAGAATGTATTAGATGCATGATGGGGCGCCAGCTCACTTTTCTCGAGTGGCAAGGGAATATTTGGACAGGAGATTTGGAAATATGTGGATTGGCCGAGGGGGGCCTGTACCCTGGCCAGCTCGTAGTCCCGACCTTAATCCCCTCGATTTTTCATTTTGGGGATTTATGAAAAATAAAGTTTATGCTGTAAAAATACATAATGAAGAACAATTGTGGATAAGAATTATGGAATCGGCAGATAGATTTCGTAATAACCCAGGAATATTTCAAAGATGCCGTCAATCATTAAGAGGAAGAATGGGAAAATGTATTCAAGTACAAGGGCAACAATTTGAACATCTTCTAAAAACTTAATTTTTTGTTTTAATTAATCATTGTTTTTGCAAATAAATTTTAAAAAAATTCAACACCCCGTATCTTTTAACCGAAGGTCTTGCGGACCCATGTTCATAGGAACTTTTTTTCTTATTTTAGTGTCCTCTATTGTGTGGCACTATGCAATGTACTTTTTTCTATGTCACCCTGCATACAACTTAATCTAACCTAGAAAGCATTATATCCAGCGACTGGAATGTTAAAAAAATTATCTTTCTTCATCTGTATTCCTCTGCTTACAAGCTGTCTAATTTTAAGATCTTAAAATGTTGACCATTTCCAATATTTCAAATCTCAGCGAACATACATCTTCCTTATGTGAATAAAAATACTTTTCAAGAAGGAATATACATATTTATAATGCTCATCGAAATTAAGATATCCATAAAAAAACACGCACACACATCCGGATTGCTAGAGCTGTAAAACATCGTGTCAACACATCAATAATTTAAAATTAATGGAGGATATATGCGAGAATAACAAGATAAAAAGCCATTTAGACGTAAGCGAGCAAGATAACTTGGATCGTTTCAAAATAAACGAAATAATATATCAATATTTTACTCTTTGTGAATATTTGTAAGATTTTATTTCCCACGCAATAGGACACACGAAAAGATCAAACTTATTTAGGTTATGAATTAGATATGGAAACGAAATCCAAGCAAATACAACAAATCAATATTTATGCGGTTGCGTTTTTCCTTTTTTAATTAGCAGAGCTTCGCTTAGATGCTTATTAAATTGTCCTTGTTATTTATGAGTTTTAAATATGTTTGAGATTCTAATTATGCTACCAAAGACTATCATTTATTTTATATGTAAAACCGACAAGAATCACAAATTGTTCAGCACTAATTCTGACGAATAAAAGGTTTTTACTTTTTAATTATCAACCAATTTGATTATTTTGAACTAACTGGAACTTCATATTAATGGTGGTGATTCATGACATGATTTTGTCAGACCATTAAATTAGGATAAAACTAATATCTCAGTCAATTTGGACTCAAGAAAGATTTCTGCAAAATGAATATCTAAATGTTGATCAGAAGTCTGCAAGTCTAAAAGCATCACGTTCGATCTGTGCACGGTTTGAAAATGATGCAGACTTTTTAAGCCGTATTGTTATTATAGATGAAACTTGGGTACATTTCTACTACTTAGAAACACAACAACAATCGATGGAATGGAGACACTCAGGCTCGCCAATGCCTACAAAGTTTCGTGTTCAAAAACCTGCTCGAAAAGTTCTTATTTCAGTTTTTCGGGATTGATTTTCTGGATAAGGGTTCGACTTTACTGATCACTCCACGAGAAAAACTTATAGAAAGAAGGCACGGTAAGCTATCGAAAGATTTTTGTTTTTGCAGGACAATGCTTGTCCTCACAAATCGCCTGTTGTAATGCAAACAATTCGTGATTTAGGCTTCGAATTACTCGAACACTCCCCCTTATTCACCAGATCTTCTTCCAACAATCATGTCTTTCCTCACGATCTGTTCCAAAGCTTTAATGACTGCCTTTATTCCTGCTATTTGAATTATTTTCATATATCTACAGTTGAGTTGTAGTCGACTTTGTTTCTTCATTGTCGGCTGTGACCTGTCTTTGAAGTTTCTTGAAATGACATTCTTCGCGATTTGTAATCAGTTTTTATTCACACTTCTTTTATTCTGTGATCTGTTACAAAATTCCTCACCAGTGCAACTGCTCAATAGAAGTTTATTTGAGCTTGACTTCTAATTGCGCTCCAAACAGTTCTGGCAGTCTTTATAAAATTTAGAAATACTAATATGACCAAACATGAAAAATAATGGAAAACATGGGACTTCTCTTACTATTAGAACTCTGCAGATACTACCCAAAGTTTTGAAACCAAAACCGCTCTATTCTGGTACCATTAATTTCTAAAATTTCTTGTTTGAATTGTAGACAGCACCTCAAGAGTTCTAACAATAACTATTGCGGTCTTGAAATTGATATCGCGATTTCTTGTACTCTTGTAAAAAATCAGAACAAAATAAAATGATTTCTAAATTTTAATTTTTCTTTAATTGCTAAAATTATTTTAGGTATCTACATTACTAGACGGAATTAGTATTTCACATCGTTCAGAATTCCAGAACTCATCGGGATGTAATCAAAATTCTAGTAAGAAACATTTTATAGTCTTTTTGAAAATGAACTCCTGAGTTGATTTTTTTTAATTTTTCTTCTTATTTCTTTTAATTTCCTTCAATTCGACGATCTTGTTCTCTTTGATTTGGTTTTGTGCTGAAAAGATGCTGAAAACTGAGTTAACGCTTCCTAGTTCCTCAGCAGTTTCAGTTCCAGGTTCGTAGAATTAGCTTGACCTACTCTGCCGATCTGTCTCAGGTGATATATTAGACGGAAATGACTATAATTAGACAACCTGTGAGACAAGTAAACTTGACTCTGGGCCTTCTAAGATCAATTAGATTCTTGTGCTCATTTGGCAATTTATTCGCTTGAATTTTACCACCATTATTGGACTTCTTTTCTGGTTTAACTTTTAGAAACGTTGGGCCAACAAAATATATCTTGGCTTCCAGTTTTGCGAGATTATCTGCAATTCTAAAGAAACTGATTAACTTCTTTAGAATTGTTATTTGAGGCCAGCATTAAGTGGATATATATTCCCATTTACTAGAATCAAAACTGAAAATCAAAACTTGATCCGCCTGACTACCTTGGTCTGAATAGACCGTAAAGTTAAACACTAACCCTTCACCACTTCATTTGTTTCATTTTTAATTCATCGCAACTCTGTTCTTATCGGTAATCAATCACGACACACTATAACAGTGATGCTGCCTCCTGATTTGTTTAACGATTCTACAACCTTCTAAGGTCTCTTAGCATTTCCAAATGTCTGGTTAAGCAGTTGTCTTTAAAACGGCAGAAGTGTTAGTTCTAGCAGCACTTGTATTAAGGCAATTGAACAGATGCATATCTCTTCTGTGATTCCCAAATCAACAAAGCATTGCAGCTTCTGCAACTTGATTTATGTCATTTTTTTCGTCGACTTTTGATCATCATACTGGAGGAATATAAATAAGGTTGGTGTGGCTTTACCAAACAGACTTAAGAATATCCAGAAAATGATTGTTCCAATTCAGGGTTTTGTCCATAATTGAAGGCCACAGAACTAAGCGATATTTCTTAGGACTATGAGCTCGCTTGCTCAATTTGTTCATCATCAATCATTTCAATAGTTATCATTGTCGTTCATAAATAGTAGTTCCCAATGGTTCTGGCAGTGCTATCAGTCCTTTTCACCTCCTGTTCGAAAGCCCTTACATTGGAATAAAAGAAGAAGATTTAATTCTTTTCTTTACTCACACTATCGCATACAATTGCCCTGTACAACCGAGTTAAAGTTAGCAAGAAAAATTATAATTAATAAAACTGAACATAGACTTGACGATGTGTCAAAAATTATAACGAAGGATGAGCAATTTTGACAGCGATTTTGGATAAAATTATACCAAGACGTCCGCATTTGTTTATGAAAAATATCCGAATGAATTCTCTACGCTCTTTCAACGAATACATTATCTTCTAAATAAGCCGTAATCCAATTCACTAATACATATTCAGGAACGGTATTCTTCTTCATTTTTCTTGGTTTTGCGAACCGATACAACAGTTTTTACGATGTTGAAAAATTCTCCGAGTAGAACTTACGAAACGGCGAAGGTTAAACATTACGGCGACGGATGTAAGAACGCTTGCTACAAGTCGTAAAATTGAAATTCATGACAAAGATAAACATCGGAATAAAGCATCATCAAATACGAATAAAAATAAATGACTGCAGCGCGACAACAGAGTCCGTAGCGGTGATATGGAATGAAGAAAACGGGGAAAAAAGAAACAATTGAAATTTACGACGTGACATTTATTAAGCACCAGAAAAATATAATGAAACGAAATTTACCCGGTATATAAAATCACCTGACTCTCTTTTTCTTTATCACGGTATACTTTATAACTGTTCGGTTCGCCGTAAAGCGACAATTTGTAGTTCTTGTTTCATCGCTGTACTTGTAGGGAAATAGAAGAAGTTAGTTTATGTGATGCGAAGGTCTTATATAAACTCTACATTCATTGCACACGCATCGAACGATGGTTTTTCGTTTTCTTTTGCTAGGTGTACATACATATAGTACGCTCAGGATCTCTCTAACCACTGTGAATTACAAAGTGCTTTCATACCTATGATGATGTACAGATTAAATTATGTTTTCTAACGGAAATATTGAGAAACTGAACGTTAACTTAATGATTTAAGTTACTTTGTTATTATTGGAGCTACAAATTTGGTTAAATAGGCAAACTAGTGTAGTTTTTCAAGCAAATTACAATGGCATTAAAAAAAATAATTGACGTACTGGGTCACGTGATATTGTGAAAAATGTAATTTTTTTTAATGGGACACCCAGTATACAGTTCCCACGGTCGATAAAAAATTTAATTCTGAACAAAAACTTTCCTATGAACTTTTATCCTAAAGTCAATAATAACAGAGTTATTGATGATTTTTCAAATTTGCCAATGTGGCTGTTATTTCATAAACAAAATTCGATTGTTTTGCAAATGTCATCAACATTGAAATATTGCATTAAACCTCTGTCAGTAAGCAATTAACATTTTGTGTTTATTGATGAAAAAATGCCTTTCACGCATTTAGAAAAATGTGATATGATGGAATGTTACATCGTTTGTAATAAAAATTCCCTGCAAGCTCGTGAACGTTACGGTGTTTTATTTCCTACGCGCAACTTGCCAGATCGAAGGTACTTTTTACTTTTGTACCGTAAGTTTCGATCAAATGAAAATGTGTTCAAGAAAACTAGAACCAAAAAACAATTTATAATAAGTGAAGCAACTGAAATTAACGTCTTAGCTTTCTTTGAAGCTAATCCTAATAATGCAATTAATGATTTAAAGGAAGAAAGTGGACTATCTTTGGGAACTATTCACAATATTCTAAAAAAAACATAAGTTTGTGCCGTTCAGATACGGACCTATTCAGACGCTGGTACCGGGAGATCAAGAAAGACGGACTCAGTTTTGTCAGTGGTACATTAATCAAGTTAGACTTAACCATAATTTTTGGCGTTTGGTTCTTTGGAGTGACGAATCAAATTTCTCCAACAGGGAGAACAGCCACTATTGGAGTCGAGAAAACCCGATGCTTTTCCGTCCTTGTAATCCGCAGAGGCGCTTTAGTGTTAATGTTTGGTGTGGCTTGATTGATTCAAGAATTGTAGGCCCCGTATTTTATCAAGGTGCATTAACTGGCGAGAGGTATGTCGAAATGTTAAGCGCTACCCTTGGAGAATTCTTGGATGACCTGAATTTAATGGATAGACAACAGATATTCTTTCAACAAGATGGCGCTCCTGCCTATAATGTTCGCCAAATTCATTACTTATTACATGACCTTTTTGATGGCCGATATCTATCAACTAACGGTCCTATTCGTATGCCTCCCCGATCACCGGACATAACAGCTTTGGATTTCTTCTTTTGGGGATTTGTGAAAAGTGCAGTGTATGAAAGACGGTATGATACTCTTGAAGATCTCCAGCAAAGCATCAGCCATGCTATTAATAATATTGATGGTAGAATCATTGCTAAGGCTACTAGAAGCGTTAACAGGCGGGTTCAAAAGTGCTTGGAGCAAGAGGGTGATGTTTTTGAGCATCTGCTCTGAATTTAAAATTTCTTGTTTTTTTTTATTTTCGAAACTAATAAAATATCTTAAAATAAACAATACTGTTTTTAGTTTCTGTAAAAACAATCATCAATAACTCTGTTATTATTGACTTTAAGATAAAAGTTTATAGGAAAGTTTTTGTTCAGAATTAAATTTTCTGTCGACCGTGAGAACTGTATACTGGGTGTCCCATTAAAAAAAATTACATTTTTCACAATATCACGTGACCCAGTACGTCAATTATTTTTTTAAATGCCATTGTAATTTGCTTGAAAAACTACACTAGTTTGCCTATTTAACCAACTTTGTAGCTCCAATAATAACAAAGTTAGCAATAGTGCCGACTTAAGTTTGAAAACCCTGTATATATACAACGTTAAATGTCGGGCTGTTTTGCAGGAGCTATTTCTACAACATTATTCTATGAGACCCATTTTGTCAGTGAGTGTTTTAGTCTGTGCTCATGCAACACGGTAGCAGTATTGCATATAAAAACTTTTGCTCGTAACTGTATGAATACCCTATGTATGTACTTATATGCTCCACATACAATTTATACCTTATTGTACATATGTACACGAATAGTTCCTTCTCGCTGTTGCTGTATGTTTTCTATGGGAGTCGAATCGATGTCGAAGAAAATCGTGTACAGCATATAATCGATACAATATACAACATACATTATTTGAGTCGCAGCGCGGATTTCAGATTTTCAGTGGAAGGTGTTCACTGCCACATATTTATGCTAATGCTCAAGGAAAGCCGAAGCCGAAGGTGGCTTTGAAAAATTCTGTACTAATGAGACGGATATCGAATGTTCTCTTGCTTATCTCGTTTTTGGCCCGAAGCATTTTCTGCTCTGGTTTTTTTTGTATCGTTTACGATGAAGGAACATGCTTATACGTATATAACGTTGGAACGTTTCAAGACAATAAAAAAACGTTTATTTACAATTCGAATCGAACTAAAATATAATTTATTTAAGATTTATGATCTTGTTTTTCTATGTTCTCGCGAATGTAGATCATGTTATTTGTCACTAGGTACAAATTTAATATTTGGATGTAGAACGTAAAATATGTAGATATATAACTCTCTGGTTTATATCGGTCGTCTAATTCCATCATCTCATCTAGAATTATTGCTTGCAAAACAGCTATATACGAGGGAGCGTTTTTATATTCGCGGAATGGGGGATAAGGGGTGGAAATAAAAAAACCAAATTATTTTTCTTTTTCAATATATTTACCTGCAAGACGGATACATTTTTCACATCTTTCAATTAATTTATTTATACCCTCATAAAAAAATGATTTCTCTTTATCTGCAAAATACGCCGAAACTGCCTCCTTGACTTCATCATCGGCAGTAAATTTTTTACACCGCAGCTCTTTTTTCATTTTCGGAAACAGGTAATAATCACTCGTGGCCAGGTCTGGGCTGTAGGGTGGGTGATTCACAATTTCGAAGCCCACCTTATGCAGGGCAGCTAACGCAACGCGGCTCTTGTGGACGGGTGCGTTGTCGTGCAAAAGCAGCACACCTTTCGTCAATTTTCCCCGTCTGTCCTCTTTAATGGCTTCTTTTAGTCGCTCTAATATTGAAGCGTAATATTCTCCGGTTATAGAAACACCTTTATCTTTATAATCAATCAACAATATTCCTTCCGAGTCCCAAAATACCGTTGCCATGAGTTTCCCAGCTGATTGTGACACTTTAAATTTCTTGGGAGGTGCTGTGCCCTTTTTATGCCACTGCATGGAGTCTTGTTTGGACTCAGGTTCATAATGATGAACCCAAGATTCGTCTCCAGTAACAATACGACTCAATACACCATCCTTGTCTTCATTACAGAGGTCCAAAAATGCACGCGAACACTCTACGCGCTGTTGTTTTTGGCACCCATCTTGCGCTGACCTTAGACATGCCGAGATGATCGTGTAGGATTTTAAAAATTGTTGTATCGGATACTCCAACCATTTCTGCGAGTTGTTTCTTCTTTAGTCGAGCATCTTCGAGTACAATTTTTTCAACTTTTTGGATAAGTGCTGGCTCAATGCTCCTGCCCGGCCTCGGGCAGGACCCTGTCTAATAATAATGAAACTTCGTATTTATACTAATTATGAGTCGCTGCACAGGCCACGCCCCCAATCCGCCTAATCACCCCCTACAACCCGCTCATTCCCCGAATATAAAAACGCTCCTTCGTACCTCTATTACCGCTTCAGGATTCCAATATTTGTTTTTTTTTTCCTGGCAGTTAGGTATCAAAAAGCAGGAGACCTGCAAATTACCTCAAGTATATTACTGTCAATACTTTTAAATTCGTTTCTTTTATTTCAAAATTGTCAAGATTTGAGTCGTAGAAACACGGACATGTGATTTTTTATTAATTACGGTTAGGATTTGCTATAACTTTAGGTCATATGACGTGTTGCACTATAAATTGAAACTGTAATCCTATTCGTGTACGATGCGCTACTTTATACCACTAACTAACTAGATGATGAGAATAAGTATACAAAATTAGACACACAAAAAAAAGAACTCACAGATAGAGAGAGAAGGCTCAGAAACATCCATCTGGAAAGTCTCTCTGGTTTGAAACATTTCAAGATATTCCTTGGAAACTACAATAATCAGAGAGCAAAAACCTTGTTAGAACTAAGTACAGCGCTTTGTCACCTTGGACAACATATCACATGGATAGGTCTGAAACAGATCAGAGACTGCAAGTTCTGCCAATTATCTCGGCGAAGACGTCATAGACGAAGAAAAAATACCTTCTCTGAAAGCATCACAATTATTGCAGTTTATTAAAGCACTTGGGTTGGATGGGAAGCTTTGAGAGTGGGCAAACCCCAGCAGTTTACAACTCATGCAAAGGGACATCATAGATCAGCAGATCGCAATGCAATGTCACCCTCAGTTAAATTTGAAATTTAGGAAGCTCCCATTTGTTCAAAAATTTTATAATTTTCCTGTGTGTTCTTGTTATTTTGTTAAACATCCTTTAATTATTTTTTCCTAAATAAAATGATAAAAAAATATCAGCAAATTGGAACTTGGATTCCTGCCTGAATGTAACTGAATACGGTTTTCTAAAATTCTCAAAAAATTAAAAGTTGCTGTCCTAAAAACAAATTCCATAAATATGGTGTCGTCAATGATACGATATTTAATTTATTATAAATCTAGATTCAACTTTTCCAAATAGAGCACCCTGTATATTATATAATTCAGCCTTTGTGTACCCAAATATACAGTGCGGTTCTAAAGTACCTGCCACGCCCTCCCCTCCTCCTCCTACCTTTCGATCGGTTCAATAGAGGTTCCAATTTTGGATCATTAATATGAAATATTATATAGTACCAAATAGTACATTCTTGAAGTAAAATTTCTATTCAGTTTCAAAGATTAACGGCAGGGGGCGATATATTATTAAAATTTTAAATGGAATGGGGGGTCGAGTGACACCTCATTTTTAAGGGGTCACTGAGTATGACATCAGGTTAAAATTTCATTAAAATTTATCCACTCATATGAACATAGTAATAGAAGAAAATTTTATTTCATTATTCATTTTTTGTATGCAGTTATCTGCTTAAAATAAATTTAAAAGTCTTAGATAGGTATGAATTGTAAAACGTGTGTCTTTTATTAAGCCTATACTACCTTATAGATGTCATAAAGTACTCTTCTTGGTAGTAGAAGTTTCATTTTTTAGAAATTTATTAAAAAAATGAGGGCCAGTAGTCAATTGAAATTAGCAACACTTTTATGCTTTCTATTTACGTAGAATGAATAAGACTAAAAGTTATGATTATTTCAAAATTGAAAAGTTTGCAATGCATAACTAACTATTATAAAGCTATAGATTTCCCAAATTCTTAATAGAATTAACTTTTAGTGATTCATACCGAAAGAAATAAAGCTTATTGACATTGTTAACGCTTACCGAAATTTGTAATACAAAGAGATGGTTTAGAGATGAAAGAAACATTTTTCTTTATTAATTTTTTGCATTTTATTCTGTTTGGTTAATTCATTGTCAACTTCTAAATAAATGCACTCCATGCTGGTGACAACGATATTTCCTTTATAATTATTTACAATTAGCCTAAGAACATCTCAATTTCGTCGAAAGACATGAAAAATAATAACATTTTTATTAACATTTTCATTGAGATTTGTTTAAATAGACTAAACAATATTAAACATTTTATTAAATTTAAATACAAGCCAAAAAAAGGTAATATTAGTTAACAATTATAAAGAAACTACATATATGAAAGAAACCGAGATCAACTTAAGTAAACCTTCATGTTTGTAATAATTATCATAATGAACTACAATTTATTGTGAGTTAATCATCCACCTTTTTGAAGTAACCATTGTAAATTTCTTGACATTGTCATTTCCAAATTTTATGTGTACAAATTGGTTCTGATAAGAGGTACAATAAAATGTTAGGTACCAAAAGCTTAAATAGCTTTCTAGATAGAAGAGTTGGAAGAGTTTATCTTAATCCACGTAGAAATAAACGATTTTATATGTACTAATTCATTGGCATAATAAAACTAGCCGACAAGTTTAACCTTTTTTGAATAATTGTTTTAAAAGTGGGTGTATAGTTCTTACAGTCTTTAACTGAAACCATAACCAAAACCAAATTTGTTTAACGCCTCTAGTTTTAGTTAGAGTTATAATCGTACTTCGGTAGTAGATAAATGATAATTCTATTTACAAACAACAGAAGCAATTATAAAAAATAGATAAGTACAAAATCTTGCTTGGAAAATTGCTGACATATCAAAGTTTTGCGTAAATAGAATTATTTCTTCCTTTTATGTTGGGGGTTGCCTTCTGCAATGAGAAGCCAGCAATAATCTCATACTATGACGGGGTTTTATCTAACGTGGTATCGTCTTTCCATTTCTCCAATATCTTTATGGAATCGTTCCCTCTTTTCATTACTCATCATTCTTAAATTAGTACGAAAGAAATTCAAATTTGACTGCAAAACGCTCTAAATTTTTAGTTTTTAACCAAATTAGCTAGAATATGTTAGTAGTTTGCATTATTTGGATTTCCGAAAAAATACTTGCAAACATTTTAAAAATAAGTACAAGCTGCCAAGTCTAAATCATTCATGGTACGTTCAAAATTTTCATCTTTGAGAGGCTCTCTAATTTGTGGACCAAGAAATATTCCTTTGCAAACTTTTGCATCAGCTTTCGAAACACATCCCATAGGTGTTTAAAACAGTTGCCTTCTTTTTCTGGTGCTTTCACAAAGTGTTTAATCAATCCTAATTAGTGAAAACAAATAAAAATGTTATTTTGGGAATGTGATGTGATACCTTCTGTTAGAATATTGTTTTTATGTTTAAAACAATGCAAAATACTAAAATTTTAGATTGTTAAATCAGTTTTAGAAATCGTGTCGACTGGTGCTATTAATCTGTGCCACCTTCATCGGAGGTAAAATAAGAAACTAAAGAAACAGGTCATTAACCCGATCATAGTAGTCCTCTTTATCTAAAATAACAACATTGTTCTCGTTGTCAGCTTTCAAATAAAAACAATCTTTTTCACTCAAAGTTTTAATGATTTTAATGTTTTCGGATTTCTGAGGTGATTTATAGGATTTCAAATTTTTTGAAATAGTATGTTTGCAGGCCTCCTAACGAACTGTTTTGTGGGCTCAGGAAACCGCTGGATAGAAGATTCTATCCCGACAATAACCCACTCAATATTCGATTCACGAGTCTGCAAACCAAATTTCAATCCTTTATTCAAAAGATTAACTTCCCGTTCACTAAAAATTTGCGAGAAATTATTTTCTACGATGTTAATGGTATTCATCGGAACATGATCTTTATTTAAAAAAAAAAAAACAAGATTATTGTTCAGTTTCATATTAATTATCCTTGTAATATTGCGTCTGCTCGTGTTATAGCGTTGTATAGTACAAAAATGCAATTCCTCGAGGTCGCAATGTTAACTAAATTTATGCAGACGTGTTTCTTCCTGCATTTTATATCGCTATAAATCAATCTAGTGCACATTTTATAACCTGCGATAAATTTCCTAATTCTAGTTACACCGTCTGATTAACAATACTCTAATGAAACGTTATCGCGACGATCTTCTTCCGAATCGCGTAAAGTGTAAGCAGCATTAAAACTTGTTACTGTTTTGGAACATAAATCATTTACGATGATGTTTCTGTATCGTTCACCTTAAGGAATAAATGAAGAAATATATAACCAGCATATTATTTTTCCTAATACGATAAGAATAGAAAGACAAACAGTAATGCCAACCCCCGAAATATAAACACTTGTCGATTGAATCCAACCCATCTGTATCTATCATTTAATCTCATGGGAAAACGGGTCGATCCGCAAAAAATAAATACATATCTGATCTTTTAAGTTCGGCAAGACGGCAACGCCAATTCACTTCCACTACAGGTGCGACAGAGAAAACGATATTGAACCACAGAAATTGTTTTTAAGATGGTGTTGGGAACGATGCGGCCGCAGGTCGATTAGGTAAATTTATTCTGCCAGTCGGAAGCGAATAAAACTGGTTCATAAAGTATGAACAGGACAAAGAAAGTGATGAATAAACGATGACGAAGCTCTGGAAAATTAACGTGTTGACAAAATATGCGGACAATACCTATCTAAGAAATTATTATTATTACAAATTTATTCCAACGAATTCGTAACATCCATCATGTATGAACGGTAATAAAAAGCTAATTACAAACATCCAATATAATACAACGGTAAACAATACTAGATTAAGAACGGCCAGTAATTATAGCTGTTATGTGCATCTGTTTATACAATCAACAGATCGTACATCATAGAGTGATTATAATGGGCTCTATAAAGTAGTTGGTGTTAGCACACAGCTACGATGTAACCTAATAATCGAAACACCTGTAATAACAGATTTATTACACTTTTACCCATGTTATCGTTTAATAAATGTTGGTTTTGAAGTGCACCAAACAAACGATAAGATACTGAGAAACATTAAAAAATTACTCTATCAGCCTATGACTTTTTTGCCTTTTTAATTACCGATTTAATTGCAGGAGTATAATTAAACACTTGTTATGATCTCAACTAAATCACAGTTTAATATTAATCCAAAATTATCCTATCCTGAGCAAAAGGATAGATTAGCCGAACCTTACAATTATAATCCGTTTTCTGAAGCACTTCTGAGCATTGAAACTAAGAATCTTAAATCTAAATTCAACTCAATCACATTTAAAGTCGTGACAAACACAATCTTCCTATTTTTATCACGATTATTTACATAATTCGTTCGGATATACTATATACCACCTACCGAAACTGATAATTAGGAATGCGTTGCGTGTATTGGTGAACTTTACGATGACCCCCGCACGTCCATAAAAAAGAAACGAATAAAAAGCTTTTATTCTTCTCGCCTTGGCTCTCCGATTCTCGGATGGTGTGATAATAAAAATTCAATTTCGACATTCCTATCGATCCGTCGCCGTTTATTCTTTCCGATCCGCGAACCACCGCATGCCACCAAATCCGAACTTTTTTCGCCAGTCGGGTTTTGCCAGACCAGACGATGGATACACGTACACACACACAGTGACGGAGAGCTGAACTGCCAACAGCAAATACATAATTAGTCGACCTATACATTATACATTACCTACTCCCCTGTCACTGCGAAAAAGGAGAAACACAAAAAATGTAGCGGGTGCAAACGTTCAGCAATTGAAGCGAATGCTTTATATACTATTTAGTGTCTATGTTTCATTGAGGATAAATCTACTGTTATGTCAATAACTTGCTTGTTTTGTGTAAAAGAGTAGCTATAATTTAGCTATATAAAATGTAATTCCTATGGTTCGGCTGTGTGTGAATAGATAGCGCGTCAAAGATAAATAAAAATTCTGGATTTAGTGCAATTTCATTCTCGTGTTATTATGGCGACTATCTCATTGAAAAAGGATATGGGAGTGTATAGTAAATACCCATAATATATGTGAATAACAAAGAAACAATTTCTACTGTACCTAAATCCGATGAAAAAGTTTGGGAATCTTGAAACGTTTGAAACAAATAGCAGTTGGTTTATTTCAAGACCTCCATGAACTAAGTGCAAGCATACCTTATGTTTAAATCAGTTTCTCTCTAATTATAAATGTTGAACATTGTATTCTCTTTATCTCTTAATAATAATATGGCAGGTCCGCAAAGTTGACACCAAAAAGTTGTCAAAAATCCTCAACCGTGACGGAAAGGATTAACCATGTTTGACCAGAAGCAATTACGTCAAGTTAATTTCTTTAATAAAAATGCTGTTAAAAATGTCACAAAATGCTCTTGCTTCAAAATGCCCCCTCTCAATCATAGCAAATAACAAACCATCCACTGGTTGAATTTTATCCGATCTTGAAGCTATATAAAAGAGTTTCAAAATTTATCGAACTTTTCAGAAACTTTCAGAGGTGGTCAAACATTGACAATGGTACAACTTATTGTGTCGTATCTCTAGATTACAAACAAAAATAGATAATTATTGTTTCACCACCCTCTGGTTAATTTTTATCCGACCTTGAAGATATATAAAAGTGCAATAAATTTTGAAATTCTTATATGTAACTTCAAGGTAGGATAAAAATTAACCGGTGGGTGGTCAAACGATGATTTTCAATTATCCATGGTCTAAAGATACAAGATAATAAGCTGTACCATCTTCAGCGTTTAACCGCCTCTCAACTTTTGGCCTGAAGCAAGAGGTTTTGACATTTTCTGCGTTTGACCTCATTTGATTAGAGAAAGTGATTGGTTGTTTTCATTTTTTTGCAACTATTGTTAAGATTTCAAGAAAGGTCAATCCTATCATGTAACAACAATTTTATCCTTGTAGTAAAGAATTTCCTTTTTTTTTAATATAAAGGTTGGTCAAACGATGGTCAATTGCATTCGATGAACAAAATTTTTCTCACTGGTCAATCTTTCATTTTTGTGGATTTTTGTCCCCTTTATGGTGCAAACTTAATATGACGTATTAATCTAAAGATTGCTCAGATAGAAACTTATGGTATCCAAATCAAGCACTTCCTTTTTTGTGCGTCGGCAAGCCTGACGGTGGAAATATTATAGTTTGAGGTAGGTTTGGTACTCTGATCCAATTCTTAGGGAAATCAATGTTTGTGACACTAATAGAACTGTAGTAATAGAAAAATATTCCATTTTGTGTTAATCTGATGTTGGCAACACGACTAAGAATGCTGTCTAGCAACTACTATTGCTAAATTGAGAAGATTGGTGCTGTAGCTAGAAATTTTAACATTAGCTACTGTAGCCTTCAAAGCTACCTCGGATTTTATAAAGTTTCTTATCGCTTCTCTTCACTAATTGGACTTTGGATAGTCGATGGTTAAAAAAGGAAGTTTTTTGGATGAATCACATTTGCTGTATTTATAGTTCAGAAAGAAGTCACTGCTTGTTCAGTGTTTATTTGGTATAATGTTTGGAGTCGAAAATGCGAAGACGACGATGATGCTAAATTATAAGCTGCCAGAGAAATATAATTTAGATCTCACTTGACAAATAAATATTAAAAATTATTTGATATTATTGGACTGTCTAACAAACTAACGCAGTAGCTCTAGCAGTTAAATCAATTCTAGAATTGGTTATGGATATCAGGTCGAAAATGTTTCATTGGAGCTTGACAGCCTGGACTGTTAGAGCACAAAATCTCTGGCTGGTAGAATAATAATTTGTCTTAGTAAAAATATGTAGAAATGGGAGTGCCACGGGGCTCTATATTAAATCCTCTCCTGTTTATGTTTTATATGAATTAAATAACAATTGCATGGAGCAACCAAAAAATATCTACTTGCTATGGATTACTGCTCGTAAAAATGTCCAGAATTTATAAAATTATGTGCATTATCTGACCTGTATTATTTTAATAATACATAATAAGAAATGTAAATACTTTTTGATGCCTAAATTGGGTGTTTGGACAATAACAAAGGCAGCACAAAATATTAATTAATAAATAACAATAGTAACATTAATCTTATATCATAAAACTTTAACACAACAAAGAAACTTTCAGTTTTTTTTTTCCCCTGAAATTCTTTCGCTCTCTTCTATGAGCTAATTCCAACGTCCCGCCGCGAGATGGAGTTGCACTCACAGCGGTACGACGGCGTTCCATAAAACGCGCTACGCTAGAAGAGGTCGTCCACATAAAAGTGTTCCTGTGTTGTTTATTTTATGATCGAATATATGGGAGCCGTTCTCTCAGATTGCCCTTCGCGTTCGGCTTTTGCGGTAACAGTTCCCTACAGCTTGAAAATTCACACGCCGGTCGTGAAATAAAATCAAACAACAGTGGATTACCGACTCTCTTAATAGTATAGTTTGTCATGAATCATATTTAATAGAATATCTCGTATATATAATTAAATTACATACTTTCGTGATTTATATATTTTATAAATAAGTTTTTGCAGGAATGTATTGTAAGCAAGGTAATATCTCAATTCTTATTTTGCGCTACCGACTACTATGTTCGCGTATGTATTGTACATATGTATACATGCATGGGTAATGGGTATATTCTGTCACGTAATACAGGTATTCTTTCCTCTTCCTTCACTGCGAGATTGGGTTTCCCCATCTCGAGTTACTGGAATTCGAGGGACCGACTACTTCGTTTTCTACAGACCATACAATATCCGCACAAGTTTCCTTTATTTGTTTTATGTCTATAATGCTAAACATTGCTTTTGTCAAGATTTTTTTACCAGAAATGCATTATAATATGTTTGTGCTGTCGATTTCGTTACATGGTCTGGTAATTTGTGTCATTAGTTTAACCTGTATTCAAGATTATGGTAAAATATGATGGGGCTAAGCTCTCTACAGCATATTTTTTTTGTAATCACCACTGAGATATAATACTGGATCAAAACTCTACTGGATCATAACTCAGTGTATTTCAGTTCCACAAATAAGTGTCTATTGGTTAGGGAGGATCTTAGAAGCTGAAAATGAAGATGAGGTAGGAACATATTTAGCTTGATTTGTAATTCAACGTCCCACAGGATTTTGAAGGTCTTTGATATATGAAGTAAAACAGCTGATGAAACTCCTTGGCTTTGTACTTTCTGAATTAGGCCTTACAGCTCTTTTGTTCGGTTGTTAAGTTTTCTCTCCCTTATTGCCAGTTCTTTCCCAGCTGTCTTTTTCTACATTTTCTTGCTTAACTGTGTGAGACGCCAATTTTTTCGTTAAGTCTATAACTGCTATCTCTATGTTCAGTTGAATTTTTAAATGCAGGTTATATAGTGAAGGTTGCTCATCAACGTTTAAGATTTGTGAGTAGACTGTTAGTATACACAGTGAATGATCAGGATTTTACTTTACATGTTTGTTATTTTTTCAATATGTTTTGTGACTTCTGTTTCTAATGGCCAATATGTTGGTGGGTCAATAGAGATTTGATCTACGTTATTTGCTTTCGTTGCTTTGAATAATTCTCCTTTTTATGGTGGTCCTTCTTGAGCGCCTACATTTAACGTTAGGCCATATAGTCCTTTGCAGGAATAAACTTGTTGCCTATGGTATTAAAGATTGATGTTGGGTCCAAAAGGACAGTAAATTGATGTTATTGGTCGCTAAAGTCTCCCTGAATTCGCGAATTGCTATGGCAACTCCTCTCTCTTCTCCGTCATCTGGGTGTTTTGCACAGTGAATTTTATGAATAGCAAACGGTAGGCCTGTCTGTGAAATATATCTCAGAGATCATACCGATGATCTTTTGTTCAAATATAAATGTTTTAAGTGCTTCGGCATATTGTCAAAGCCCGTTGGCATTCAGGTGTTTCAATAAGAGTGGGATTATGTATGAAAGAAAAAATCTAGTAAGTGACCGCCATGGCTTTGCTAGCAGATGCGTACTCTTTCGACAAAATTTGCAATGACATTATTGTATACATTATATGGTGGTATTTCATGGATAAAGCGTCTAATTTCGGCCTCCAATGCTTCGGTGGTGGCGAGCTTATCGGCTAAAATCGGTGACTTCAAATAACTCTAGAACCAGAAGTCCAAAGGTGTTAATTCTAGTCAGCAAACCGGGAACAAACCCGTGCAAGACCATACGGCTGAAACTACATATCTTCCAATTGAAGCACAAAAAACTGCGTTATCATAGAACGATAATGCTCACCATTCATCGTTAATGCATTACCTTCTTCATCTCCAAATAAAGACGGTCCAATTATTCCTCCAGACCACAATGCACACCAAACAGTGAAAGGTTTTGGATGCATTTCTTTTTGATGAATCATTTGTGGATTTTCTGAGCCCCAAAGGCGGCAATTTTGCCGACTAACGAAGCCATCGAGGTTAAAATGAGCCTCATCACTGAAAATAATTTTGTCCCCAAAATCGGCATTTACTTCTGTTTGCTCAAAAATCGGCTTCACTGTGCATGGTCTGTTGGCAGATGTTGTTGAGTCAATTGTTTTTTAGGTGGGCGCAAAGATGCATGTATTGTCCAATTCTTATGCACGATGAAAAATCGACCTTTAATTTTTCGATTATTCTTTGCACTTTATGAATGGTGGCAATCAAACTTTCAACATTTTGATAATAATGTTAAAAACTCAGGACTCGTTGTTCTATCGTGTTCGATCTGTCACGTTATAAATTCGCATTTTTTTTCTTTGAATTGGATATAAATTGCTTGTCAATTCACCAATATATGTAGATAAGTATTACAATTTGGAAGTTTTTGTTAAATTGGAATTACACAACAAGACAAACAATTTGTTGGTAAACAAGGTGGTAAATAAAGCTTTGATGTGCAAATTTGAATGTCAAACTAATAACAAATTTTCCTCTAACAAACATCCTACAATATAATAAATTTTACCCATAACTGTACACCCATATCTAACACATATACAAAACAAACAAACATAACATACCTGACATAATAAAGAAGCAGTAGACATGATGTACGGTGACATTTATGACATTAGAAGTGCGCAGATACATATCGCAAATGATTGATGCATGTTCTCGTGATATCACAGTTATTAAAATATTATTATTATTATATTATTCATGCTGCCAGATTTTTCAGCAGTTGTGTAACGACCAATAAAGTTCGCCTAGGAATGCCATTCTCCGAAAGCAATAAACGGTTTATATTTATATTTTTTTATAGAAGAAAACGTCTGGGCATGTAGACCAACAGTCTTTTTCTCATTTCTTTCGGGTCTGTGTTGTTTTTGATATTATTGCTTCTTTTGGTGTTGACAAATAGCATATCTGCATAGATTTATTTTTAGAAGCTGACCTTAGTACTCTGATACGCAATATAAAACCTCGGTATAAAGGGTTCCTCGTGTTATACATTTTCTTATTGCAACTAAAAGCGATTTATACGTTTAATATTAAAAAAAAAATACGAGCATGTGTTTATTAGTTATTTATAACCCACAAATATTAAATGTTATATTAGTCCCATCAAACATCGTGTAATAAAATCCGAAATTTATTATTAAACTCTCTTAGGACAATATAATTTGGTATTTATTACAAAGAATATGTCATCTTATATTGTATTTAACCTAAATAATTTCTAGTATAAGGTGCAATCAAAATCAACTAAAAATTCTGAAATTTTACGAGAATATCTCCTAAAAATACCACCATCAGACATTACTGTTTTTATAACCCATCGTCAACAATCAATTATACGAACATAACATTTTATGTCTACCTTTTTATATATTCAAAGTATCTTTTTAATTCGTTCTTACACGATCATCGTATTGATATAAAACAGTGGATATGACTCGTCCGTCATCGAATGGCATTTCTTTCTCTTCTTTTTTTTTCGTCGTGTAGTAGTTCAGTTTGGTGTAATTTATTCCCACGATTTAATTTATGCATTCATAATTATCAGGTTTTAATGCAATAAAATAATGTTATTGGAAAAAATTAGATTAATTGCCCCGGAAATTCTGTTGAATTTATTAATTAGAATTTAAAAGAGATCGTCAAAATGTACATTATGTAGTATTCTGCCTGCGTTCATCATAAACACCTAATCACATCCGTTTATTTTTCTGCTAAATACCAGTTACCTTGTTCATGTACGAGGGAGCGTTTTTATAGGCGCAATGGGGGCGTGGCCTGTGCAGCGACTCATAATTAGTATAAATACGAAGTTTCATTGTAATTAGACAGTTAGTCTTTGAGCTATCGTCAACCAAGTAACATAATCAGGAGTGAAAAGTGAAATATGGAAAAAATCGAATATCGTGCCGTTATAAAGTTCCTTACCAGGCAAGGAAAATCAGTCGTGACCATAATGAATGAGATGTCATTGGTTTACCGCGACTCTTGTCCAGGAAAAACCATGGTGTACAAGTGGCATAGTTTATTTAAACAAGGAAGGGAATCCCTTGAAGACGACCCGAGGCCGGGCAGGAGCATTGAGGTGACCACCCCAGCACTTATCCAAAACGTTGAAAAAATTGTACTCGAAGATGCTCGACTAAAGAAGAAACAACTCGCAGAAATGGTTGGAGTATCCGATACAACAATTTTTAAAATCCTACACGATCATCTCGGCATGTCTAAGGTCAGCGCAAGATGGATGCCGAGAATGCTCACGCCGCCGCAAAAACAACAGCACGTAGAGTGTTCGCGTGCATTTTTGGACCTCTGTAATGAAGACAAGGATGGTGTATTGAGTCGAATTGTTACTGGAGACGAATCTTGGGTTCATCATTATGAACCTGAGTCCAAACAAGACTCCATGCAGCGGCATAAAAAGGGCACAGCACCTCCCAAAAAATCTAAAGTGTCACAATCAGCTGGGAAACTCATGGCAACGGTATTTTGGGACTCGGAAGGAATATTGTTGATTGATTATAAAGATAAAGGTGTTTCTATAACCGGAGAATAGTACGCTTCAATATTAGAGCGACTAAAAGAAGCCATTAAAGAGAAAAGACGGCGAAAATTGACGAAAGGTATGCTGCTTTTGCACGACAACGCGGCCGTCCACAAGAGCCGCGTTGCGTTAGCTACCCTGCATAAGGTGGGCTTCGAAATTGTGAATCACCAACCCTACAACCCAGACCTGGCCCCGAGTGATTATTACCTGTTTCCGAAAATGAAAAAAGAGCTGCGGGGTAAAAAATTTACTGCCGATAATGAAGTCAAAGAGGCAATTTCGGTGTATTTTGCAGATAAAGAGAAATCATTTTTTTATGAGGGTATAAATAAATTAATTGAAAGATGTGAAAAATGTATCCGTTTTGCAGGTGAATATATTGAAAAAGAAAAATAATTTGGTTTTTTTATTTCCACCCCTTATCTCCCATTCCGCGAATATAAAAACGCTCCCTCGTATATAGTCAGAGTGGTAAAGACAGGTAGACTAGACAGCTACCAGTACCATAAATAGACAACCGTAGCATTCTAATAGACAATAAATACGGCTTGCGTGAAAACAGATATACATCCACAGCTTTGGTTGAGATTCTATAACCTCGCATTGCAAATATTGAAAGTCACGAATCTGTATTGGGAATACGAACTACAGAAAGCTCTTGATTGCATTCAACATAACAAGCTTATGTATAAATTGCAACTGCAATTAGCATTCCTTAACTGTGCACCAATGAATTGAAAGTTATTAAATCATGTTGGCTACCTAATGACAACCGTAGCCACCCCAACCGTATTCCAAGGATCAATTCTGGAACATTTACGATATTGTACTCCCAATATCTGCTATTGATGTTAGCCTATTCATTATCGTGAAGGTAAACCAGACGGAAATTGAAAAGTTTGCTAATGAGTTACTAGGTGTGTTAGATCATTTCTAAAGCGGTCACCAACATAAGATATTTCTGAAATATTGGACTTAGCATATTCACTAGCATTTTGTGCAAAAAATTGCATCACTGGCTTTAAAGATTCAAACATCTTCCCCCATTAATAAGTGCTGACGATTTTTCGGTCTCCAAGTCAACTGGCATATGAGAAAGCCATTCAGTACAACAAGTAAAGCAAAATGTTTTGTCCTCCAATTAATGAAAATTAGTCACAAGAAATATTAGCAAAAATCAAACAACTACACAACTACATCAGTTGTCCTACAAAAAAAAAGTCAAGCTGCAAAAAGTTGCTGATTCTTCAAGCTTTGAGACAAACAATAACACCTGCGATATGGAGTGATTTAACAAAGAAAAGGTCCTTGTTAGCTTTCACCAGACATTGTATGACAACTTTCGACTAATTCTAACCTTATTCCCCTTATTGTTAGTGGGCCAAACCGAAAGTAACTCCATCGGGTGTTAAAACAACACACGTCGATACAGAAGATGCCGTTTTATCGTGAACAATTCATTGATTGTCAGGAAAAGCTCAAAACCACGTGGTCCGTTTCCTCATTGTACTCGTGTTCAGGGCAATTCCAACAATAAACCATGAGCGTCTATTACAGGTATTTTTTTGTTTTTTTTATATTGTAGCATTTCTAGACGTTATCAAAGAACTTCATAGGATTAAATATTAAAAAAAAAAAACTGAGAAGAGGAGAAAAGAAACGTGCAAGAGATATGGAGAATGCGCGTGATTTTTTGGGACTGATTAAGATTTTAAAGACACTGAACCACCTAATTAGAAGGGTGACTTCGTCATACATCAAAACAGCGTCAATACATATCAAATCATGTCGTGTACTGATGGGGCTGTACTAAACTGAATCTACTAATGCTACGTTGGTTTTTTTTTTTAAATAACCTAACTCATAACCTTCTTCAAAATCAAGGAAATACAAGTAAACAAGGAAGAAGAAGTTCCTGTATAGTCTAGTCTATGGTTTTAAAGATAAAGCCGACACCATGGCAAATCAGTTTCAATTCATTCTTGAAGCCACAAATAGTATGGATTCTGATGATGACTATCCGGATCAGATTAACATCCTACCTGATGAAGACAGATAAATCCAGGTAGAGCACCAGGTTCTAATTTAATTACCAATACAACTTTGGAAAAGCCTCCTTCTCAGTAAAATTAATCAACTGAAGTAGAGTATACTAAAATAATCACGATACAATACATTTTCTTTTAATTAATACAGTTTCCACATATTCGACTAGGTACTCGAACTGTCATTGAGTTTAGGCATACATCATGAAGCAATTCTGAACTAAGACAATTCTAAAAGAGAAACAAAAATACATCGGCCGAAATTTGGGCAATATTTTTTTATATTTGAAGATGATCTAATACTAAAATTGATCCTGATTACATCACCATTTCAAATCTTTTAGATAATCATTTCGTTAACCTGTTTAGATCCAATTAAACTGTTTCAACCAAATAAGAACGCGGTTCGGATAATATCATCTAGCTCATGATAATCCTGAAAAGGAATCAGCACAAAAAATAATGAAGAAAGTAAGCAGGAAATAAGCATATAATTCGTGATAAGCAATCACGATACCGAAACAATTCTCAAGGCTGCTCGAGAAACAGCAAGGGTTACCAACCCAACAGGACTTCAGAACTTACGATTCCAAATGAGTCATAATCTAGGTGTCGTTAACTTTATGATTAGAGCTGGCAAATAATGCCAACAGTAACATGTTTCAAATTGGTAAAAATCAAAAAATAATAAAAATATATTTCATGTTACACAGACGAAATGTTTCACCATTTTTTTTACGTTTTCTGAGGTGTCGGCCTATCAAGGCTTAACCGCTTTTTGTAGAGCATGAGATTTACTACAAAAAAAAGAAGCCCATGATAACACTATTCTAAGAGTCCAGTTTGCGAATTCCACCTATTATAAGCATATTAGATATTGATGCTATTTGCCAGCTCTTCAAAATTTGAAAACTCTAAAGTGCAATTTTAGTTTTAAACACTGCTGCACTACAACTGTTTAAATCGCTCAAATGATTACGCAAACATAAATTTTTCATTTTATAGAATAATAAATTGCAAACACGTAATCACAATATACATAATAATGTTGTTAAAGGTAATAGAATTGGTAGTCATAGATGCTATAAAATAGAATACAGTTATGTAGTAGCTGTTGTAAATTATATTTTACACCTATGTAGATATAACTTTCGACGTCATTGAGAAATGTTTGGAAATAAATAAAGATCACGGACTTTATGATCTTAAAAATATATTCAAAAACGATTTAAAAGTGTAATTTTACATCCAGCTGTTTAACTAAATGAATACTTTTAAAATTTCTCAGAATTATTTCTAAAATCAACTTCAAAGAGATATGTTTTTTCTATTCGATAATACGGCATAATGCGCTTTATATACCTCTCGTAAAATGAGTAGTCTTTTGAACAAGGGTACCCTATTACGCTCAAGTAGAGTAATTATCTCCCGACCACTGATTGCCACTTGGTGGAACGCGAGTGGCTCCACACGTAAAATAGACAACAATAACAAGGCAGTGCATGGAAGCAAACGGTATTATAAACACAATGCTGATGTAGGCGATAGAGAAAACAAAGGGAAAGGAAGGTGGGATTTCAATTTAGCTCAGCTATAGGCGTCGCCAGCGTAGACTTGTAAGAAGTAGATCAATATATAGGTAGGCTTTTATTCAAAAGAAGCGATTCTCTGTTTCTGTTGAATGTATTTACCTAAGAGAAGTCCTTCGAATTGTATGAATAAAATATTAACATTCAGTTTATTGTAAACATTAGAAGAGTTGCCGTAAATAATTATATTCATAATTAAGATGCATAAAATAAAATAGTGTCTTCCCACAAATGTATAAACAGTTGAACATTTAGGTTTATTATTCTATTATTTTTTTATTCGCATATCCAAATTAAAACTTAGTGCTACAGATTTTTGTTTCTATGCCATTTTTTGCTTTTGAGGTTTGAATTATGCGGAAGATTACAGCTCTGTGTCCAGGGAAGATCACCTACAAAGAGCAAAGCAGTTCAGGACTCAATCAGAAAATCCTGAGAGGCACCACAGCCTCCAAACTCCACCACAATCTAAAAATATTTGAATTAAATTTCGTCCATATCTTATACAAGAGGCTCTGATATCAGTCTGCATCAAACGCACCTTAAATTGCCTCTATGACCCTCAATAGTTGGAAATCTGTTGACTGGTATAGCCTAAAGCCAAACTATTGTTCGCAAAAAACTTTGAAGTTGCATATTTCCACCTCACGACAATAATGTCAACGATCTTGGGAAGACTCAGAAAAAAAAATTAATTGGGCAGAAGCTCTATAGATATTGGGGGTCCAATTTACAGACAAACAAGTGATGGATACAGAACAGAGATATTTGTAGCAGTTTTCTTCCTAAATTTTGTAATGGAGATGGTCTTGACTATATTAACCGAAGTTATTTGGTGACCGTCAATTTTGCTATCGAAAGCTGCAGCAAGGTGGTGGACGTGAATTTCAACCCTCTCTGAAGCACCACCTGTAAGCTACCCTATTGTTGCCAGAAACAGGCCTTTTCGATATTTTTATTTGAGAATTTCCAAAGGAAAAGACCTTAGCAAGTTTGTTGGCAAGAACAATATCGGTGGATTTGGTTAGTTTAGATTAGTAGTGACTGTTTGGCAATGTTTGTTTGTGCATTGATTGTAAAGAATTATTTTTTTGTAAAGAGCAAAGATTTTTTATTACATTCTTGAATAGTGTACTGCAATGAGGTATTGCCAGTACCATAACACTGCACAAGTAAAGTTTTTTGTGCAGTGTTAAGCATTTTCGGAACAATAAGCAAAATTACAAGTATATAAAACGTGACGTGATGTTAATAACCATCATTTAGATGACCAATCATTAATTTAAAAATAGTGAAAAAGTCTCAATTATTAAAAAATGGTTTATTTAAAATAATAAAACTGCTAACGAATTATGTCTGCAAGCTTAACATTTTTTAGAAGTATTAAATAAAAGGTCCGCGAAGTTCGTCCGCGAATGTGGTTAAAAATCGACAAAAACGCTAGAAAGGTTTGACCATTTATTGACCACTGTTGACCATCACCGATTTCGATTGCCCACATTTTGTTTAGGCTGTACTCACATTTTAGGGCCTAATGGCGAAAATGCTGAAACTAGGCAATGAACTTTTTGTTCATCGCATTGACCATCGTTTGACCATGTTTGACCACTTTGAATTTTCAAAAGTTTAAAAAAAAACTGTTGAAAATTTTGTTTTTACTACAAACATTAAAATTTTGTGGCAGGATGGGATTGACCAACGTTTGACCATGATTGAGCACCAAATATTTTTTTTTAACTTAACAACAGCCAAAACAAACAAAAAAGTTGAAATGAAAGTTCATATCTCCAATGAAATTACAGCAAACCCAGAAAATGTGACAAGTTCTTGCTTCATACCACTTAATCATAGCAATTCACAAATCATCGTTTGACCACCCACCGGTTAATTTTTATCCGATCTTGAATCCTCATACAATAGAGTTTTCAAAGTTCATTACACTTTCCGCAAACTTTGAAAGGTGGTCAAAAGCTGAAAATAATAGGACTTATTGTCTCGTGTCTCTAGACTACACATAATAGCACATCATCGTTTGATCACTCTCCAGTTAAATTTTATCCGATCTCGAAGTTGCATATCAGAGTTTCAAAGTTTATTGCACTTTTCACAAACTTTGAGAGGTGGTCAAACGCAGAAATTAATACGACTTATTGTATCGTGTCTCTAGAACCAGAAAAAATTGAAAATTATCGGTAGGAGATATGAACTTCTTTTTTTTTCTTTTGTCGGGTATTGTTAAGTTTTCAAAAAAATTATTTGGTGGTCAATCATGTTCAAATGTTGGCCAATCCTATCCTGCAACAAAATTTTAGTGTTTGTTGTAAACAAAGTGTGTATAGTGGCTGTAGCCTAAACAAAATGTGGTCAATCGAAATCGGTGATGAGGTCAATACTGGTCAATAAATGATCAATCCTTTCTAGCATTTTTGTCGAGTTTTGACCACTTTGTAGTGCCAACTTTGCGGAGTTTTAAATAAACATGGTCTTAATCTTATCTATTCAAGTATTGCGCCCAGAACTTAGAAGAAAATTTACTCAACTTGCATTTTTATTTTCTTAATTGTTCAATATAGATAACACGTTTGTTCAAAGTTTAATGAATTTTGACATGGACATTCTTCACTTTATAAATACACAGATAATGAAGTCAAAACCAAAAAACCACAAATCCAAATGCCAAAACTACTCAATAATGTTTGTATTCCGCTAGTTTTTGTTTTTAATGAAATTATTAGATGGCGTCAATGCAAAGCTAAACGAAGTTCGGAAGTTTCGGAAATTTACCAATAGAAAATTTTGATCAAACAAAATTGAAATAATTATGATGTTTGTACAATTAAACCAGGCGATGAGAAGTTATGAAAGTTTAAAAAAAGTACAAATGTCGACTGATTTATTTATTATCTGTAAATATGAATATTATCCCTGCAAATATTTAATATGAATCAATCCACTTTTATAGACCAAAAATAAACACGTGGTAGTATAAACAACTCCCGGGATAGTTATAATTAATAATCTCATTCACGCCAGGTAGTGCATTATTAAAACACTATAAATCAAATTTATAACTCCTATCTCGACAGCTTGGATGTGTGCATCCGAAAAAAAAAGGAACCTTATTGGTCTACGATCAATCATTTTCCCCGATGCAACGTCCAATCGAATTGCTGTATAAATTGATGTTATTAATAATGAGGATCAAGACATATTTTCACAATATGAATGAATTGTTCGAAATTAGAAAATGATGCCAAATTCATTAAAGTGTTGGCTGTCAATTGTTGTAATAAATTAAACCGGCAGGGAAATCGGGTTATTCTAGATTAATATAACAAATATCTGAGATTATCCCCAGTAATAAACTTAAATATATCATTTCATAGCAACAGTTCTACATAAATATAAATATCCCCGTACACATCTGAAGGAAAGAAAAACATATGCTTCGTCTTATCAACTTAATACTAAAATCTCGTAATCTAGTCGCAAGACAAGTGTTTTAGTAATAATTTCATTGGTTTGTTTTTATTGTTTTTTTTACGAAGTTTATGATAATCTTGTGTTGGATATCGTCCATTTGGCAGGCGAAAAAATTAGATTTATAGAAATCATAAAATCTTGTGCCAAACAATCTACATCTTGTGGAAATGCTCGACCAACTACTATGACATTTATCCGAATTTTATTGCTTCGAATGTATAATAAAACTCGTTTCTCAGACTTATTAAGGATAAGCAATAATAAGTTATTTTTATTTATGGTCCCGCGACAAATCGCACCTCTTCTTGTTGATGTGTAAACGCCAGAATTATACGTGTTGTTATTTGTTTCAACTTAAAGGACACTTTTTCTTAATGTTAACCACCGATTTACGTTTAGCGAAACGTTAGTTTGTTGAAATTTTAAATTGCATCTACATTACAGACTGGTAAGTGTAAACTACGTAAAAATAGAAAGTAACTAAATAACTGAGACGTATTAACGATTTTTTCGGTTAAATTGCTTTAAATAAGTCTTTTGATAGTTGAGATACGACAAACATCATCTTTTGAATTGAAGATATTGGGGATCTGGGAATAAGATATTGTTTGTACGCTCTTGTCTTCAGTACATATTACATAGGGAAAACATCCATTGTTACATGAATTACTTCACAATTATTCCTTCCAATTACATAATCTACACCAAATTTTCTCCTCACATCACCATTTCCCTCCTTCTAAAGCGCAAGGTTGCCCAGGATAGTGCCTCAGTCGCTGCATTAGGGTGAAACTGATGAGGAAAATAATGATTACCAACTACAAAATAATGTTACATTTATTGGAAAGAGAGTACGTAAATGAGGTACAAAAAAAATATTCTAAAATCAAAAGACAGTTTTGCAAAATTTTGTTTCAACATTTTTGGAAATAAAACAAGATTGAACTTGATTAAACTTAACTAGTTTCAGAACCAACACAGACGTTACCGACTCTCACGCTGACATACTGATTACAACCCGTAACACAAAAGTGAACCCAATCATTGAAGGTTTCTCAAAAACTGTTTCCTTCCAATTTACGAAAGATATGGCAATTACGGACGCAGTCAAGTGTCTTAGATCAATCATAGAACAATGTTTCGACAACTTGCTTGCTATTGATTTCATTAAGAATATTCTGCAAGAAGTTATAGACAGCGTCGGTGGTAGATGTTCCAAGCCTAAAGCCAGACAGGCAACCAGACAACCATGTCCATCGATCTCCAAAAGAATTACTTTCTCGAATACTTTCGATGTAGAAACCATAGAGATAGCTTTGAAATCTGATGGAACATGGATATCTCCACCCTTATAAATCAGAGTTGTTTGTGCAAGCTTTAGACTCTGGAACTCTGGCCTGTGCAGCGACTCATAATTAGTATAAGTACCAAGTTTCATTGTTATTAGACAGTTAGTCCTTGAGCTATCGTCAACCAAGTAACATAATCAGGAGTGAAAAGTGAAATATGGAAAAAATCGAATATCGTGCCGTTATAAAGTTCCTTACCAGGCAAGGAAAATCAGTCGCGACCATAATGAATGAGATGTCATTGGTTTACGGCGACTCTTGTCCAGGAAAACCATGGTGTACAAGTGGCATAGTTTATTTAAACAAGGAAGGGTATCCTTTGAAGACGACCCGAGGCCGGACAGGAGCATTGAGGTGACCACAATTGTACTCGAAGATGCTCCACTAAAGAAGAAACAACTCGCAGAAATGGTTGGAGTATCCGATACAACAATTTTTAAAATCCTACACGATCATCTTGGCATGTCTAAGGTCAGCGCAAGATGGGTGTCGAGAATGCTCACGCCGCCGCAAAAACAACAGCGCGTAGAGTGTTCGCGTGCATTTTTGGACCTCTGTAATGAAGACAAGGATGGTGTATTGAGTCGAATTGTTACTGGAGACGAAACTTGGGTTCATCATTATGAACCTGAATCCAAACAAGACTCCATGCAGTGGCATAAAAAGGGCACAGCACCTCCCAAGAAATTTAAAGTGTCACAATCAGCTGGGAAATTCATGGCAACGGTATTTTGGGACTCGGAAGGAATATTATTGATTGATTATAAAGATAAAGGTGTTTCTATAACCGCAGAATATTACGCTTCAATATTAGAGCGACTAAAAGAAGCCATTAAAGAGAGAAGACGGGGAAAATTGACGAAAGGTGTGCTGCTTTTGCACGATAACGCGCCCGTCCACAAGAGCCGCGTTGCGTTAGCTGCCCTACATAAGGTGGGCTTCGAAATTGTGAATCACCCACCCTACAGCCCAGACCTGGCCCCGAGTGATTATTACCTGTTTCCGAAAATGAAAAAAGAGCTGCGAGATAATTGGTTTAAATCCATTACATTGGCAAATGGTATCCTGAAAAATTTTCAAACTAGCCATTATGGTCACTATTCTACCAAACACTATTTTATTTTACAATTTAAGTATCATGGCACAAAAGGTGTAATACTTTTTCCAACTATACGAGGCTTTTCCATTTTTTTTTTTTTGGACTGTTGACTTCAGCTGATGTCAACACCTTCCTGGGTAAAAGCAAAATAAAGTTATTCTGAGAAAACTTCTCTGTGAGCTTGTATTCCAGTTAGCTCAAGAATACATGGAAAGACGGCTTGAAGATGAGAGCCACAAGAAGCACCAGATGTTATGTTTGTCCCAGATCAACTGACAGGAATTGTAAAATTTTATTCTTTAAATACACCATAAAGCTGTACATCCTGACCTGGCATTAGTTCACAGACTGAAAGTTATTCAAACCAAAGCATGAGCACTTCTTTAAAAAACCATCAACAAAAACAATGTCAAGAACATACCAGAAAAAAACCTTCCCTTTCATCTTCATTCAAAGATGTTCACCCACCAGCACCGATTAGCTGGAAACAATAAATCTTAAGCAATAAAGGAAGAGGAAGATACAGCTAACTGTCTATTGGAGCATGTATGGCTTGGGTACCCTCGTATCCTGGTACTTGGCTTTTATAACGTAATACTGACGCCTTTCTTTGAGAACGATCGTGAGTTCCTTCAGCTACTCAAACAGGATGCAACTTTGTATTTAATTTTAAATTGTGGGACTGGTGAGAAAGGAAAATCTCTTTCAAGAGTGTCTGGTAGCTTTGGGCATGAATCTACAACAGTCACAGGCTGCGACTGTGCTGCCTCAGCCCCCACCCTCCCTCCTAATAAGCGCGCATTTGGGCCTGTCAAAGCCAAGTGACACAGGCAACTAATCCTACGTGGAGCAATAGGGCGAAACCAGAAACGCCTGCCAAAAAAAGGAAATTCTGAAGTCTTTAGATCAAAACTAAACAATGCCTGTAACAGGTACTCATGGTATATTGTTAGAAATAATCCTGCAAGCAAATGCAATGAAAATACATCGAGCATTAAAACCGGACCATGAGGTTTCGATCTATCCTATCTCATCCTTCAAATGCAAGATCCTTCAAATCGTATAATACCTGCAATCACGGACTAATTCCAACCCCCCTCTAGTGAGCAAAATCAGAATTAGCATCTCCATTACACAGGCATTACACAACAGTTCGGTAACAGCAGATACAGATCTAGCTTGGACAAGGCTGATTTCCAACAATATACCATGAGCATTTCTTGGTTTTTAAGTTGTGGTATTTCTTGACGTCTTCATATCTTTAAGTTAGGGTTGGCAGCAATTAAGAAGGGAAATATATTACGAGAAAACAAAGAAGAAGTAGATGCGGAAGAGGTGCAACAGAAAGAGGAATAACTTCAAAATCAGTAATAAAAATGTTTGTTAGAGCTAAAGGATATGATGAAGTAGATACCACCACAGAAGCTGAAGAAAAGCCAGACCCAATAATGATTGGAAATTTATGTTTGTGTTTTCATGATCAAATTTTATTTTTGAACAGGTTGAAGCAAATTGTTTTTTCTAACTTCTTTGGAATGTGAGACCATAGCAACTATGTTACATAGTTGTTACCATAGCAATCGCTTTTTTTATCTACTAAAAACTTATTATTTAGATTAGAAGTGACAACTTCGTATTAATTTCTAGACAAAGAAGGGCGAATGATAAACACAAATTAGTACTAAGTTTAACGGGGACCACATACCGAGACAATCATTTTTCCATTTTAAATTAACACAAAGAGCAGCACACGTTGCGTAACAGATATAGTTATTCATCAAGTTGCCAGATACGAGATCACATAACCAAAAGAACAAGAAACCAAACCCACTTATTAAAAGGCCTTATCTCCATTCCATAAGTAATTATCAAATGTATCGCGAACACACACTCGCTACGCCAACCAAAGGGAAAACAACCCATACCCGGTCTCATAAATCTAACCAAATACAAACATAATTACGGATTGGACAAGTGCAAATTATTATAAAATGAAGGCGAGTACATCATCAGGGAGTAAAGGCAGCGAGCAAGGCATCAGTTGAAGTGTAATTTGCCATAATTCATAATTGATGTCAGTGAATGGAATGGAGAGAAGAGCTTGCAGCACGCCTTTACTTCCCAAAGCTAATAATTAAAACTTCTTAGTAGCCGCAGATGCGAAGTGGCGATTGGTTTACGGTCATATATCATAATACCTAATCGGTTTTGTATCTTTTTCTGGGTTTAAGCTTTGGAGAATTGAAGAATCAATACTTATATTGTATGTATTGGTAATATAAAATATGTAATTTGTTTGTGAGAAGAGATCTTTCTACTGTGAGACTTCAATTACAACTCTTCGGCCTACCTAAATGGAATTTAATCTGGACGGAAGATCGGAGACTATTGTTTAGCGTTACTGGTTACAAGGCTTTTAATATTGTGTTGCCTACTGGTACCCCTCATGATTTTTAAAGTAACGTTAAGCTATTTCTTTTATAGGCGTAAACTGTATACATATGTAAATAAGAATCGACAAGACTTTGGAAAGTAATTTAAAAATAATTACAGAGCATTCTGTACTATAGCTATGTAGATAGTATTTGAAAAAAAACCATCATTTATCGTGAGAATTTATCACTATGTAAGAAAAAATTTCTACAACCGACAACTTGATAAGAAAATTGCGGAGAGAATTACAATTCATTATTTATACATTCTACAATTGCGAAAGAAAATTTTCCATGATGATAACACCTTTACAAAATACGCAGATGTCATTGTTTCAGCGATAAATCCGGGAAAAACTTTTTATATTGAAATTGTGCAAACGTTGTTTATGACCGATAAGTAGGTACTGAAAATTTAATACTGCTTTTTGTAATTCGCTATTGACTAACAAACCATACGTGTTTGTATATTTAATACTTACATTATGTACGGGTCAATATATACAAGTAATAAAATAGTTGTTAGTTGTATACGATATGTCAACGTGGTATACCTATATGTTGTAGAGTTATTTTACGATTGTAGATTATTTTGCACGATACAAGAACGACGCAAGTTTATAACTTGTCACGGAATCACATCAATTATTAATTTAACGTCCGATTTATGTAGTCGTTGATTTTGCACGCTTTATTGAAATTAAGACTAGCATGCCTCTGCAAGTTACGTAGTGGCGATGCCATATTGTGATTATTTTGTCTGGTTACTGCTTTGTTACGTGTGCGAAGGTGTTTCCTTTCGTATGTACGATAAGGACTAATTCTTAACAAGGTTTACTTCGTGTCCTGATGTCGTTACTAAATCGAAAATATTGAACAATTTAAACTTTATTACTACACATTCACATAATCTTGAGCTCACTCAGTTCGATATTCACCCAGAAAAGAAAATTGTTCTGATCTAAGAACAGAAATAAAAATGTTCTTCTTTCTTTGTGAGTATAACATCTCAATTAGCATTGTTGATGATTTAGTAAATGGTAGACAGACCGATAGAATACCAATGAAAGGCCAGCTAAGCAGAGTCTGACAACACCAACATTTTGCGCTTGTTTTGTGTTATTTTGTGCCGCAAAGAGAAAATTTTGTGCTCTTCGCGTATTCGGAATATTTGCCTTAAAAGAATGATGATCCACCTTGTCACTACTACCACACCTTAGAAAGTTAATATGACTATATCAGTACATCTGGGTCCGTGAAGTTGGCTACCACACTCCCGACCTTTCAAAGTGTAACAGCACTAACGTTTTTCCGTTTTTTTTCAAAATGTTGGCAAAATATATCATTGTAATGGAGGTCAGCAGAACGACACATAGTAGCAAGTGGTGAAGCAGTAAGGATGTTAGATCTAGAGAGAGGAAGAGAAAACGAAGTGAAGGAACGTGAGGTAAATCGGGGAATACGAAAGTTAAGGGAAGAAAGAAGAGACGGGCTATCAATAACTCCATGGACCAACTTCCATATGAAACGGGCACCTCGGCATTCACGGCGAAGTCCCAGAGATGTCATACCATGTCTATGGAGTAGCGATATATAGTCAATCCCACGTTCCGGATACACTCCATCGGCTTTGAAGGATAGATATTTAAGAAAGCGACGTTGTACTTTCTCAATTGAAAGCTGAAGGTAGATGTAGTCTGGTGACCAGACTTGTGACGCATATTCCAATTTACTAACAACGAATGTAAAAAATAACGTCTTTAGTAGTTGGTCGTTTTGAAAAAATCGCTCGAAGCCCAGTGTTCTTGATGCAGACAAGGAAAGATTTGTAATATGTTGAAAAAACTCATCCTAGAATCGAAGAGTACCCCAAGGGCATTGAAGGTGTCGACCTTCTTCAACAACTGACCATTAATATTATAAATAGATGCAGTTGGATCCCGTTTGCGAGTGTAGGAAACAAAACAGCATTTGCCAATATTCAATTTCAACCTATATCTAGTACACCAGTCGATAATGTATTGAATATTGTTCTGTAAGTGCAGAACGTCATCCCAACTAGCTATAGACCCATAAACTTTTATATCGTCGCATACGCAAGTACAGGACAGGATAGGTTTTCTAAAAGATCGATTATGTATAAAACAAAGAGTAGAGGGCCCAAGCTTGAACCCTGCGGCACACCAGAAGATGGAAAAAAGATGAACGATTTATAGCCATTATAGTGGACATAATTACATCTACCGATTAAATAAGACTGGATTAATCGTAAAAAGGAGGAGCTTAAACCAAAGTCAGAAAGCTTCTGGAGTAAAATCATGTGGTCAACAGTATCAAAGGCGCTACTGAAATCGGTATACACAACGTCAACTTGTTCTTGTTTATCTAAATCTTGACAAATGTACTGGCAGACCGTTACGAGGTTAGTGACTGTTGAACGTCCACGTACGAAGCCATGTTGATGAGGCGATATAAATGAGCTAGTGTTTTCATATACGTAAGCAAAAATCACATTCTCATACACTTTGGCAAAATTGGACAGAATGGATATAGGTCTGTAGTTGTTAATTTCAGATTTTGCACCTTTCTTGAACACAGGGCAAATCCTGGTTCGCTGCCATAAATGAGGGAAGGAAGATGTTTTTATCGACAAATTAATTAGCATAGTTAAAGGTTTGGCAAAAACTGTTCCAAGTTTGCGTAAAATAAAAGACGGTATCAAATCATCTCCAGCTACAGCGTTGTCAGGAAAGGAACCCATAATTTTAATTACATCCTCTTCAACTATAAGTGGCAAAGAAAATGGTATACGACTGGTCAAGGACTCAATATCAGTCAAAGATGACTCCGAGAGATAGTTAGAACAAAATTTAGTAGCAAAACTATCAACAATTGCCTGAGGCGTATCTACTACAGCATCATTAAATGACAAAATACCTGGAATCCTAGTTGTGCCCTGTCTGTCGTGGATGTAATTAAATATCTTTCTAGGATTAGATGTAATATCGGCCTCAATAGACTCCATATACGAGGTATAAGCCACCGAAATCTGTGTTTTACAAAGTGAACGCAGTCTTTTGAATTCATTCTGATAGTAAAGCTTTCCTGTAGCAGTCCATTTACGTCGGTAATATGATTTAAGCTTAATATTGGCTATTATATTCGGGGTAAACCATGTTGTCAATATAGTTAGATCTACGGGTTATAGAGCTATTGAGCTATCCATAGTTTAATGATCAAAAGAATTTTGTACTTAAGTGCTAACTTATTGTGGTTAATTATTAAATTAATTATTAAGTTAAATTGTTTTTAGATTTTAGAAGAGTTTTGCCTTAGAGAAATTGACTCTACTTGAGTGTAACTTGATTGCCATAGGCAGATCCTGGGCAATACCACTGTTTTCCTTGTCATAAACATTTATTTCTTGAAAAACATTTTTCCAAATTTAATCGATTGTATTCATTTCAAATAAACGTTTATTTATTTTGTATTGTAGAAATTTATAGAAACCGAATCTCTTCCCTCTCATCTCCCCCAATCAATTTTTTTCTCTAAAGCTAGCACTTGATTGATTAGAGCAAGTATCACCACCATAACTGCCTAATAATCGCAGTTTTTTTCGACGTCCAAAACCTAGTACTAGATAGTATATACCAAGCACCATCTAGCACAACAAATGTGTACTATAGTTGGCCATCCCCTGCCCCTGAAAATAAGTGTGATTATTGTGGTTACTGAGCAATCAGGTGAAGAGAAAAAAATTGAATTGGGAGGAGAGAGGGAGGTGGCATATTAATGATTACTTAGCCTTCTTAAGTGCGACTATCCTATTGGAAAAGTTATGGTGGTGCTAGATTTTTGAGTGGTGGTGCTAGCTGTAAGCAATCAGATGCTACCTTTCAAGATAATTAATAATCTGAATTGGAAGGAGCCAAGTTAATGGACTTCAGTTGGTCAACTATTTGTCATTTGTAGCAGATTCATAAATTACTTTCATTATATGTTACTAACTCAAACAAGATCATAGTTAGCGGTTCTTAAGAACAAGCTAAGGACCACCAAAAAATATTCGAGTAATATATTAAACTTAAAATGTGATTTGAGATTACAAAATCCTAATTCAAGAGAACTTTTGCAAATGAAACGAGACGCTTCTCGATTATTATTCCATACCATCGACTTAGTGAGAACTGATTCGTTACTGGATAGAAAATCGAAGAATCGAAATCCTAATTATAAGAGGATGTCAGGACAGATAATGTACACAAGAAGAAGTCTGTGTTTTATTTGACAACTCTACAATCCGCAGATAAATTGTCGCTATTGGGCGCCCAAAAATCCGCTCAATACTCAATTTACTGAAAAGTTAAGTGTTCGAACTGGCACAGCTAATATTTTATTGAAGGAAATACAATCCTGATCTTTCCAGTAATAGTTTCCGGTTTCAGCAAGATAGAACACAGTCCTTTTATCAAGTTCAAAGTTTGAATCATTTCATTTACCTCCTAACCAATGGGTTGGGAGCTGGAGATAATGGAATGGTTCACCTGATCTTAGTTTTTTAACTATTTTCTATGGGTTATCTTAAGAGCAAACATCAAAGTGTCACCATTAAAAAACTGTCCGACGATTTTGACCGCAAATGGTCTGGGAATTATTTATAATGACTATTAGAAGAGAATTTCTTTAGTAAGAGTTAATAACAATTTTTATCTTACAGAAAACAATACTGTACCAAATAGACAAACTTTGCGGATCTTGAATAATAATATTTATTGTTAGAAAACATTTGAGATAAAAGTTCAGAAAGGAAATTAATCAATAGGTTCTTCTTCTTTATCACGCCCAAAATAATCTTTTTTATAATTTCATTTCGGTGTTAATAAAAGTAAAAAATATCAAATCCACATTCTAACACAAAAAAAAAATTTACTCCCAATGGACAAACTCTTATAGGTAATACAAAAATCTATCTTGATTTATATAAACCGTACTGTAGTAAAATAAAACTTACCAAAGGTGAATAGAACGCCGAACTCTCCACACCTATACTCGGATAGGGGTTTTGGTCCGTTGAGGGATAAGGCGTACCGTAAACACTAACACTTCTGGGATACTGCAGGGCAGCTAACCTTGCCGGATCGTACTGGCAAGAACAGACGCTCTGACCGGTTACCGGATCGGTCATTAACGGTCGCCCCGATTCACAACATTGCGTCGGACCCGTCGAAGACGTTCCACCAGGCGATAGGGCACCGGGTCCTCCAGCCGAACCGCCTGGACTTAGAGAACTACCACCGGATACCGGGGATGAACCTGAGTTCGTGGTTGGTTGACCAGATACGAGTAACTGCAACAAAAGAAATACACAAATTTAAAATCGCCAAATTATAACGAACAATCTTTATATATACCGATAACAAATCTAACACTTTGTGTTTATTATTAAAGTTATTCCATTCGATCACACGCTAGGTCATGCTCCGTATCCCGATTTCATCCGTGAATATACACAAATACAAGAAGATAAATTTAAATTCGGAATCATCGAGATTTATCACAAAGAGGAAGCGATACGGGTCAACCAGATGATTGACAGTTTGAAGCTTTCGAACCTATTTGATGTATACGTGTCACGCTGAGATGTCCTACATAGGCCCCTGCCCCGCTCTCTTTTCCATTAAAAAGGTGCCCCTTTTTCCGTTCCCAAAAAAAAAGCCAATATCGTCGATATCAATATTGAAATAGGCATTTACAACGTTACAGCATGCGCTTCATCGCATGTTTTTTTTGTTATCTATAAAAGCACACGCTTTTCTGGATGCGATGAGTAAATTATTTTAATGAGTGGGTGATATGCGTTAGTAGAGAATCGTATACGTTGTATACGCGAGGATATTAAGTATTTAATCGAGCAATGATCACCACTTTCGACGAGATAATGTCATCAAAATGGTTTGGAAACTAGACATCATTATGACAGCGTAACTATAATAGATTAGTGCCACAGAAGTTTTGTTTTCAAACTCTCCATATTGTTTTAGAAGTATTTGAAAATAAAATCCACGAAGGCAGTAGGAGAAACGCAAAAGGCCTTTGTGAATGACGAAGTGAACTTAATTACTGATAACGGATAAATAATGGAACAATGGAGTCAGACAATTAGACATTAGAAGAAATCTGGAATATACTAGAAAGACGAGAAAATTGAAGGCAATCAAGATTATCCACAAAAACACCAGAAATGTTATTCATCTGCATATGACAGAACTAATATGACCATTTCTGTAAATTGCAACGTTTGCCAGTGAAAAATCAACATCGTCATCTGTCATTTAGTTAGTAAATGGGAAGAAGACTCCAGACGAAATATAAACACTGTCTCAAAGGCGAACACCATGTAAAAATATAATAAAAAAGTTTTAATTTTTTATTTTTTTGCTTTATAATTTACTATTAAGTACCAATCTTGCATCTACATATGTCTTACTCACGAACAAAATTAACTTGAAAACTTAAAAACCATAATGGTTAGAATATTGCTCTTCTAGATTTTCTTATCAAAAATTTCATGCTCTACAAAAATAGTCTAAAAGTTTTTTAATATCTTCTGTCATTAAGCCTACGTCTGCAAAGATAAGGAAAATTAAAGTTATATTTGCGATATTTTCCCTTTTTTTCAAATCCAGCTTTAACCGTATGAAATATCAAGAAAATTGAAGCTTGTGGATTCAATTTCGAAGTCCACCTTATGCAGGGCAGCTAACGCAACACGGCTCTTGTGGACGGGCGCGTTGTCTTTTTTCTTTTAGTAGAGCATGAAATTTTCAATCAACAATATTCGTTCAAAAAAGTCGAGGAGAGGTTTTTCAAGTTCTGACACTAAATTTTTTCATGGTTGTGCCAAACACCGCCCATAGGAGCAAGATTTGTCCAGTATAAATAGAGTAAGATTAAACAATTTTGATGATGGTAATCTAAAGTTTTATTCAGAGGTCCAACAACGCTAAATTTTTCTTGTATTATGCACATTTTTTTGCAAAGCAAGTTACAACAAATAAATGTGCCATTTTTGAATGGCTACCTCTGCATGTTTTAAATATGGACAATGAGCAGTGTATACCCTCCATTCAACTAAAAGTAAATAGCTCAGACTCTTTTATTTTCGAAACGACTGCTAACAGTTACTCCAAATATATGTCACAACGTGAACCCAATACGAGCAGCAAATATAAATAAGTTTTTTCTTGCAGATTATATTAAGGATGATGACCCATCTTGATATCATGCACAAAAGAACTAACTAATCGTGTTACCTCGTAAAGAAAACCAAATAGTAACCTTTTTAGCACCAGTGCACTCTAAAAGTTGTCATGGTGGTGTCAACTAGCACCATCTCCCATTTTATTCGAATGTCACACGAATAAACCTAAATTTTCTGACGATGTACCTTCTTAAGCGACAGTATGCGTGACAGAGCAGGAGAGTACACCACATCCCTTTGGTAAATAAGGTACTTCTTATTTTCAATGTGGCTAAATCCCATTTAGATGACATCTTTAATGCTGCGGACAAAGCCGAATATCACATTGTACTGTCTTCCCAGCAACTGTACTCACAAATTAAAACCTATAGATCAATCTGTATTTCCTTCGGTTGAGTACCACTGATATGAGCAGCTACAATGCTAGGCAAGTTTTAGCATTATGTTGTCTAAAGTGTGGCCAAAAGCTGTGCCACCCTCAAATGTATTAGTAGGATCTCGTTAACTGGCGTCTGTCTGTTAGACCCAACCCTTACACCAGAAACAGCATTAGCAGCATCAACATTACCACATAGACCAGAAGAGGATTGTGTTGACACTATCACTGACCACATTGCCTTAGTTAAATACACCTTGTACTGTATAAACTGCTGCTGTACTGATGATTTCAAACCCAAATCAAACTGCATTCCATGTTTGGAGCTCCAGTTCTGAACATGAGCAGCTCAATCGTCTGTTTTGCATTATGTTTCTTATGAAAGAACTGCGTCGACTCCATCAAAGGATTCTTAATTATCTTATATTGAAATTTACCTAATTATTCAAGAAACTCAACATTACAATTAAAGAACAGTTCCGTGATGAAGCAATTGATATCATTTTTTCTTGTAATCCAATAGCCAGAAAAATACACCAAAAGATCGAAATTCTGCTGAAACTGGAAGAAGATTACCACCACCATCCATGAGAGCAAACGAGATACCAACGATAATAGGGATTCAAGATATGTCAAAATTTATGAGCCACTCGAAAACTGCATTGTTTTGAATCGGTTCTGGATGTTTAAGATAGTCTACTTTTGTTAATTTTCTAGAATTTACATTTTTTCAGTTATTTGAAATTTAGCTAAGAGAGAGATATATATCTTAAATAAACAATGGGCATTTTTATAAAACTTGAACGGGATCTAGGACTTGATACAATTACAGCATGGAACTTCATATAATTTGTTATTTTAACCAGTTTATTGAAGATATTTTCAAGCTCAGCAGAGAGTCTCTATGAAAGTTTTCTCAATTTAGCTGTTACACCTACTGTGCCAGCATCAAAGCACTTCTTCGAAGGTCACCTGCATTTAAATATTTTAAGTTTTTCTTAATTCTATATTATTAAAATGGCCAACATTTTTATATTCAAACCTCATTTGTACAGTTACGAATTGACGACGTCTTTTAGCAAAATGTTTGAATATATTATTGTAACTTTCCATGGAAAACACTTCTAGGATATAAAGTATCCGCCGTCTGACTAGAAATTGACAGGACTAGTGTTTGTGATTATCGGGGTTCTTCGCATCTAAAATCGCATAGAGGACAAAATACAGAACGAGAAACAGATTAGAATTATTTAACTAAAGATTACAATGGAAAAGCATTCGAGCATTAAATTAAACAATTTCTAACTTTTTGCGCCAAGTTATATCGACCAGACAGTAAAAGCTTTTTGGTCCGCTTTGTTACCTTTAATCCATACAATGTTTAATGTTCTCCGGTGCATATATCTAGGATACACGTTGTAAGTATACATTGGAGAGTGATTTTGTTTACCATTCCATATATCACCGTACACACAGATAAATAATATTTTTAATGGGAGACGATGATGAACGACGTGCACAAAGGTTTCCCGACGTCCATTAAGCGGTTATAATTATTAATAATTATAACTATCGAGTCATAATAATCAGGGAACCATATGTTCGCTTTATACACATCGTATCGTTACATATTTACATAATATTCAGGTGATATAATCCACGATAAAACGCTCGTCTCTTACAAATGCATTAATACTATTTTGCTTTATTGGATATATGGTGTATTCATATCTCTAGGTATACATGATGTTGGTCATTTTGTTTACATGCGTACATACGATATAAACGGTTGATCTGATTAGTCTACATGAATATTAGAGTACTGCGGTTATTAATAATTGAGGTTAGGTTGCATTTATTTGTTGGCTTTAGTATCTAAGTAAAGTATTTTAAAGATAAGCCAGAAGATGTTCTAAAGTTTAAATGGTATGAAAAATCATCAAGATAAAGATTTGGCGGTGTCTTAACTTTCAGGCAAAATTATTTTTACACAGATTTTCTTTTATTTGACTAACAAGGAAACACAGGCAAGTGGTGGTGACCGATTTACATATATAAAATTTGGTGCGTTTGTAGACTGATGCAGTGTAAGAACAACGGTAATTTCCATAGATGCTAAATCGATCGGATTCTTCGGTAATCCGGCCAAGCATTTCAATTGCATTGTGTACTTTAAAACAGTAGTTTGTCTTATCCGGATTTGATTTAGTGCTCTTAATCTTCGAAAACTGGTGATTTAGCATCTATGGAAGTTACCGTTGTTCTTACACTGCATCAAACTAAAACCCAGCAAATTTCATTTAAATCGGTCATCACCACTTGCCTGGTTTCCTTGTAACTTCCTAAAAACTAAATTTTCGGATCAACTGCCGGGAGTCAGCTACAAATTAAATGCGAATTTTGTAACTGAGAATCACGTGGAATGGAATCTTAAGTTGGTCCATTAACTATTCGGATTTAATCATGTATTTAAATAACGGCCGGTCAAGCGACCCATAGCTGTCATTTTAATGTGAAAGTTCCATTAAACTCGTTGTCGATTTCAAATTAGACACCTCTGCTAATCGAAGAAAAATATAGATAATAAATTTAAACAAAAATGGTAACCAATATAATAGAAAGACTAGATTTGGTGAAAGTGGACAAGTGTTGTCAAATGAATACAGCGTAGGAACATCAACAATTTCCGACATAAAAAAACAAAGATAAAATCAAAAGGTATGATATATTTTAAAGAAAATTGAAATTTTTGATTTGGTAGGGTTGGAATTACCACAGAATTTATAACCACTGGTTCAATTAATTTAGATTTGTTCACAAATGTAATTCCGGTCCCGGCGCCAATAATAAAATTGAAAGGCCTTTACATCCAAGAAATGGAACCAACGTTTGTAATGATGGTTTTGCATAAAAAACGAATCTTGGAAAATCCCAATTTTAGTTTAACTTTTCTTCCACTCAAACCTTGAATACATAAATCAAAGGATATGATAACTAAATACAAGAGAAAATTAAACTTCTAATATTCCGTGAAAAGTGCATGGTCACATGTTTCAAAATATCGAAAATGACTATCCAATGATCAAATGAAGAAAATCCCATTACACTAACTGAAAACAAACTTGCAGAGAAGATACAACAGTTAAACGCTGGGTAAGATAGGGCTACAATGCAGATGAAACTGATTATATTATACAAATCATGCCTGAAAAAACGCTGGTTCGTTCTCAGGAAAATGCAGCACCAGATCGAAAAATAAGCAAAGAACGCATCACATTTCTAGCATCTTGTAATGCTGATGGCTCACAAAAAAGAGTTGAAGCTGTTAGTAATAGGAAAGGCAAGAAATCCAAGGGTATTTAAAAATGTGAACATACCGGTTGAATACAAATCCTCTGCCAATGCATGATGACATCAGCTCTTTTTCTAGAGTGGTTTCAATATTCATTTATTCCATAAGCAAATCTTAAAGACATTTAAGGAGACTCAATTTGGCTGAAAGCCCTATCAATCGTCGATAATGCTTGAGTCACGGATCTGTAGAAGAGCTGACTAGCGAAGATGGAAATTTAACAGACAATCAGTTTCTTCCACCAAAGTATGCTCTTTTGCAACCTATGGATCAAAATGGAATCAGACTGACAAAATATTTTATCGGAAAAACTTTTAAGCCCCTATTTTATCTAATAACAAACCGAGAATTACCGTTGTTAAGTTATTAAAAACTATTAATTTGAAGGATGCTGTATGCCTACTATGCAATGTTTGGGAAAAAGTCTCCTCCGAAATTTTGCAGAAGTGCTGGCACTGAAGCTGTTATCTATTGTCAAAACCGAGAAATTCTTACTCATGTAGCAAATAACGACGCAGACGCTGAATACGATGCTGAAGATCTGATTCCTCTTAACACAATTGAGGTGCAATATGCTTTCCTTGGATGAAGAGATACCAGATTTCAGATATGCTCAACCTTCTCATGATCAAAATCTCAACAACGTGGAAAGAATTTGATGAAGACAAAATGATTCAGGTTGTTACCATGGAAATGATTCCATCCAATTGCTGAAAGACGAACATCATGATAGTGACAGATGAAAATCCAAACAAGACTGTTAAAAATGACGAATTGCTTTAAAAGTTTTGAATTATTTATCTCATAAACTGGTGTTTGCTGTGGGTTAAAGGTATTCAAAGTTCAATGATGTTTTTATGTTCAGAGATTCACAAGAAATATTTTGTATAATAACATGGAAAATTTCAAGCAAACAAGAATTACAAATTACTTCAACAAAATAATATAAGATTTTATAACTATGCATTCTGTATTACATAATTTTTTTATATACTGCTATTTTCAAGTTGTTTTGTATTACAGGTTGTTTTTGATTATATCGAAAGAAAAGTTTGATGTGGACCTTATTGTTGATTTCGGTAAATGAATAACCTCAAGGAAGAGTACTTACCTTCTGTGCTTTAGTGTTTAGTCATCGATAACTTATCACATCGCCTATTTATGAGAGAAAAGTTTGAGTACCCATTAAAACAACACTATAATTGTACGAATTTATCAAACTGGAAAAAATTAGTACATTCAATCGAAGTCAAATAGTAGTAGTGGAACAACTTTTTTGACAGCTCCTTAATAGGACCACAATGGTTTTGTAGACCACTCTTTGAAAAAATCTTGGAACTTTAATCTAAAATCATAAATTGGTTGTATCAAATGGTAATATTCCCCATGGTCACCTATCTTCTCTCTTATACAGTGCATTTGTGTTTTTTTTCAGCACACAGTGTTTATCATTATCGTATATAGTAGAGACTTCCTAAGAGAGGTAAAATCTAGCCAACACAATAGACAGGATGCCTGTCTAACTGAACCATGAACCATGGTGTACACTGTAACTGTTAAGACGCATCTTCCAGATTTCCTAAGAATTTTATGCAATTAAATTGGCACCAAATTTTATGTTTTGTTATTCCTTACAAAAGAACGATCGTTAACAAGGAGGAAAATAGGACCAATAAAAAGTTATCAGTTTTCCAACACAAGCTAGTACTTTACCAATTCAAATTCAATGTTGGTAATCTATCAATGTTTCCACATTTGTCAAAGGTCATCAAAGAAACAATTTAATCGTTCATCATAATATCTACTTTAATAGATTCATTGAATAATTAATTTGCCAAACCAAAACAAATTACTATTGAGCTAATTTCTGGACACTGAGACCATTTCCTGCAGATCATGGCATCTTTAAAGATGAAGACCTGCTCTTAAAATCAAATTATTTGGGTTATGTGAAGATTCGCACGTCAAAAGTGGAATTTGGTGGCCGATTATCCCACTAAGACTCACTCAAAACAAATCACAAAAACATTTGTATTAATATTATATTCCAAAGAGGTCCAATCTTCTGCTTGGGGAAAACTAATAGTCACACAGAGTTGTACAAATGAACATATCGGACATGGGAAGACTTCAATTCATTAAATCTGTCTCATCTCCATACATTTTTCGGTATGAATGATGAAATGAATAATTCATTTATATTTGACAAGTCCATTATATCCAACCTTATCTTAAAACACAAACTTTTGGCATTTAACTCCTTGCCTACTGACAGCGACTGATGAAACTTATCTAGAGATCAGTAACAGTAATGGCAATTGTTTATAATTCGGAAAAACTTATCCTCGATGGACCTTACACGTAAAAAAACCAACAGCTCTCATGTTGAGCGCCATAATGTAGAATAGTTCGCTAGACATTTATAACTGATGAGGAATATAAGAGATAGCTTTTGCAAGCCAAAAATAATAGCGATACAAAGACTCATGATCTAAACAAATTCATTCTTCCCCTTTTAGAGATCTTCTCCACAACGAACGCAACCGTTTGCGCAGATAACATTATGGCATAAACACCTAAATTGCAATAAGACAAGGGGAAAGATTAAATCTTGAAACGCTACCCTCATGAAGAAGCTGAACTGGTATCAGAAGCTATCTCGTCTCATATGATGGTCGAGTTTTTTACCAAGAGTAGTTAGGAACAACAATTCCACGTCGCCATCTTGGAACATCTTGGACTTTCTGCGTTTACTCGAATAGAACATTCTGGCCAGTTGCCAGATAATGGTCAGCACTACCACTGTAGTAGTGCTGACCATTAGAACTGTACTCAAATTTACCCACCACCTTTTATGCTCGTTAACGTCGCAAGCTGATGAGGTTTCTTTGTTTATTGGGACAAATTACTATCTGCGAGGCTAAATACTAAAGGCATATCATCTATATATCTAGGCAAGACATAGCATAGTGTTTAAAATCTGAATTTTCCAAACCGTTTCGAAGGATTCCAAGTAGATGTCAGTCACCACAACTGAATGCAAGTGAGATCCAATGTGGGGTTTTCTTGTTAAGCTTTGATAATTTAGACATCACCGAATGTAATAATTTTAAATTATTCTTCGCAATATTATTCTCCGTATTCTCGTGTTAGTATTTTTTTTTGTAATCGCGTGCAAGTAAACTTTGCAGTACTTTCGAAGTGATCGTCCACAGGCAATTTTTCTATTAGCACATTATTTCTGTTAACTTTACGCCTGGGCACATTACAAGTGCAATTAAGAAGGCAACAAACATCTGCAATGTGGAAACAAGAACTTCGCAAATTGTAATTACAGATAATTATAATTAATTACGCGGTTATAGACATCATTTTCTTGCCATACGGACTTAAGGAGAACAAAAACCAAAACAGCAGAACCTACTGTTAATGCAGTTCCAATTAATTCAGCTTTTAAGATTATCTTTGGCGATTGGATATCTCCATTTTTTTTTTCTTAATTAATAGCATAATTTCAGTAATAAATTCTGTTGACCCGAAACATAATTACAAAAAATATTACCCAACTTACTACTTTTGTAAATGTGTTCAGTTTTACTGACTTGATGAAATGTATTTATTATCTTAAATTTAAATGGGATTGAATGGAGCTGTTGAATTACATTAAATAGATTATTTTTAATGGATTCGAATATCCTGTGGTTAAGTACTTTACACGCATCATTGTGCTGGGTTTTAATAATAATAATTGCACGGGCAATCCTAATGTTGGTATATTAATTAGCTTATGTAAATACATAAATATAAATTAAATAAACATCTAGATAGAACTCTGGCGTGCATGCTAATCCAGCTTTTCCTCATGGCCGGGCATTCAATTAATCACAGCGATAACTGTAAAACAGTTCTAAAAAAAGAAAAGAGAACAGTAGAACTGGAGCTGAAGTTTACGGCACGTAATAATTCTATGCCACTTCATTTAAATGTCAAAATATTTAATAAAGTTGACAGGACATCCAACAGAATAATATGCACAAACATAGTTTTACGTATACATATTTATATTTATGACTATGTCAGAGAGGGAAATATTCCTGAAGATGTCATCTAAAAATTTAGTTCGAAACATGCAATTATTAATTAATTAATTTCTGCATAAATATATCATTCCTTAACATTTACTGCAAACAAAAATAAGTCATTAGGTGTAATAAAAGCTTTATAAATATGTATATGTGGTGTTTTTAAAAACGGTAGTGTCGATTAATTGCAAAAATTATTATCATTAATCACATCTTACATAGCAGCAGATTCTTAAACGTAATGGTGAAGTAATAATATTCTAATGAATGCAAGGAGCGGTGGGTTGATCAAGAAACTAAAGTATAAATATTTTCACGAGATAATTCGCATTTGATTATTATTAATGAATAGAACAATTTGTACTGAATTGAATATATTAATTACGTGTGTATTTATTCCGCTTTTGTTTTTTTTTCCTACTATTACCCAACTCTTGAGTTTCATAGTTTCAGCATTATGGCGCAATCTTTATTAACTTCGGTTTCCTCATTCTATCAAATTGATTTGACTCTTGATTGTACATAACTCCCTTTATTTTTATTTTTGTGTCCTCTTTCGGCCTCCAACCTGTTTCAGTCTTTTTTAACTGCTTTAAAAACATGTTCTGTAATTATTGTCCTTAAAAAATTAATGAAAAATTATTGTTTGAATTATTTAAACTACAATATAAAAAACAAAAAAATGCTCTGAAAACGAGTGCAAAGAAAAATGATTAAGAATTAGACATAGACCACGTGGTTGTTTCAACACTCGACGGCTCTACTTCCGACCTTACCCACTAGATAGAATAAGGTTTGCAGGGTAATTCCAACAATATACCATGAGCGCTTATTACACACATTTCTTCAAAGAAATTAAAGAACTACAGGAAATCATTTTTTGTTAAATTGATAGAAATAAAACTTAAAAGAATATTTTTTTGATTGAATGGTAGAAAATCTCATGCTAAAAGGCCAAAATTAGGGGCAGCGGGATTTTCTTTTGGTGAATTGTTTCGTGAAATACGCGAAGTTGAGAGTTGAAAGTTGGGAATAGTGTAACAGAAACCTAAGAGAACGTTGAACAACTCTCAACAATTCTATTTTTTTGAATGGGGACAGTGACATTTAATTTGTGTCACAAGCTACACAACTAAATCATTCTGGGCTAACTATTAAAATTTTGAATTTCGAAAAAATGAAACTTACTGTGGGTGCTGCCCCAAAACATAACCATATTGTACAAACTTTATTGGATGGATAATATAGTAAAAACATATCAAATAATGGGAACAATATTTTTAACGTTAATAAATCCAAAATGGGTGAGAAGACTTGAAAGTCAAGCAATGCACAAAAAATGGGGATTGTGGACTTTGCGTCACCGACAAGAGAAGAGTATGCAAATAAGCAAAATAAGCATATTGAGAACATTAAGAAGAATGGCTAAACTAGACTAGAGTGATGATGTGTGATATAAGGTGGTAAAGCAAAAAGTATGGGTGGAGGAGAGAGAGAGAAGGAGGAGAGGAAATTCAGAACTAAAATTTGAAATTATTCCAGTATTGTGGATACGCTAATGAAGATGATAGGCTAAATTCTAGAAAAATTAAAACGGGGGTGGCTTAAAAAAATTTGTGTGGTTAAGTTGCTTTGAAAAAAAGTTGTAAAACGGGTTTTTTGAAAAATGAAAAAATATTGAAAATTAATTTTAAAAAAATCAAAGAGAAAATTTCACTCCGCATAATTCGAAATTTTAAAAGTTGTTCTAAGTTTATTGTTCCCACATTTATTTTAAAATCCTATCACAAAATGGTTGTCACCCTATCAATCTTCGAAATTCTGAAACGTCGTTCAGGTTATTCAAAGTGTATTCCACACTATTCCAGATTTCGAAAAGGTTAAAAAGCGTATTTTACCACATCCAACCCCTTCCAAATTCGTAATTTTAAAAGTTGTTGACAAATTATATAAAACAATATTCGAAAAAAAGGAAAAAATAGGAAAAGAGGAAGAGGCTTGAACCAAAAAAAGTTGTGGTAGGTTGTTTTACCTCCATTCTACATTGGTCCAAGCAACTAATGGAGGAAAATGGAACATAACATTTTTTGCTCAGCCCATCAACCACCCCCTCTCCCGTCCTCCTAAAAAACTTCGAAAGTTACTCCTGATTGCTTTAGTAAAATAAAATTGAAAACTGGTAGAAAAAAAAAACATTTTTTAGATTAGCCATCGGTCCCCTTTGGAAATCGATATTTTAAAAATGTTATTAGTTTGAAGAAAATAACACGTTTCAACTCAGTAGCTAGTGAATAAAACAATTTGTTAATGAAAACATAAATATAACAGATTTAAAATCCAATGAAAACAAAATGTTAACAAGAATTAACAAAAAAAAAAATAAAAGATATTTTTTACAATTTTATCTATGAATTGTGCAAAAGCCAAGAAAACCAATATTTAAACAAGTCTCATCATATTTTCTTTTACTAAATATTTCTGAGTTCGTGATGCAAAAACCATTAACGACTGTTAGACTAGTTAGTGATAGACCATAACTCAACTATGGCAGTGTTGACTTGACCAATACTCATCAGCAAGATGTCGTCTAGAAAATATTTTGAAATCTTTTGGATGTAATATGTCTTGTCGCATATATTGGAGTCTACAAAAAACTAAGCAGAAGGCAATGCCATCTCTGCTTTTTATTAGAGTTGGAATTATTAATGAGAGTCTGTAGAACAAAGCCAAAATAACCCAATAATACTGAATTTGAATATCACACCAAGGTAGAAACTAAAAGGAAAGTTGTTTTTAAGTAGGTTTGCTATAGTTGTTATAATTGTTACTACATATAATAAAAATAGCAGCAAACAATCAATCAAATTTCAACAAAGAAACAAATCAGATTTTCAAACTAGTCATTTTTTATTGTGGAATATATGGAATTGTAGAAGAGGTTTTTCAAAGCTTTTGCATTGGTGCGCAGGTATTGGATACAGAACCCAGGAAAACAGTGACAGGTGAATCCTTCTTCTCGAAAAATTAACAAAATGAATAACCTTATTTAAAAAATTGATTTTTTGTGTTTCTTTTAGTTTGAAAAACATTTTTTCAATGTGGAATAATATTTTTTTTGCTTGAAAAGACATTGGAAGATCCATCTGTGAATAAGGGGGATTTCTAAGTAATTGGAATCCTAAATTATGAATTGTTTACAAAACATGCAAGTTGCATGCAGGGACATTGTCTTGCCAAAACGAAACAGCTTTGGACAACTTTCTGTGACTTATCTTCAATTTTTGCTCGAAGAAAACATCGAATAAAATTCCCAGTTATTGTTCCATCCAATCCAGAAAATTAATTGATTTAAAAAAACTGAAAAGAGAAGATTTGTCGTCATTGTATCGATCCAGATCTAAAGAAGAACTTCAAGATTTTTCGAAACTCCCTGGAAAACTAGAGTGTCTACTCGATTGCTCTTTGTATCTGAAGAAGAACATTTACGTTAAATAATTTTAGTAACAATACGGCTGAAGAAGTCTGTTTTCAAACCGACATTGTGACGCTTTCAACCTTGCATACTTCTGATTAACATTCAAACATTTGGGCATCCATCTGAAAATTTTTCTGATGGATGACGTTAATTAATGAAATATATTTAATGCCTCATCAGATTTATCCCAATTCGATGGTCTGATAATATCATGTCATCAATTGCATCAATATTTTCGGGGACGGTCACAAAAACTAGCCTTTTAAATTTTTTGAAGTTTGCAATCTAATTTTTCACGGTGGTATGTACGAACGACATTGATTGCTCATTTTTCGATTGTCACAATTTCGGTCGACATACTTTTTTTCAAATATCATATAACCAACAAATTCAATTCAACACGTTTAGCTTTGACAAAATTGTCTTTAGCGTCGTGAATCTCGCGTTTTGCGGGCCTGTAGATTTCTATTTCGCAAACGCGATGTGTTAACTTTAATTGAGAGTCTACGTTTATAAAATAATGTCACACTGCTTGGCATTGAAACGTACATCTATAGATATAATATATATTATACAAACTTTACGACATTATATTAATAAAACGCACATGCGTAGAAAAACAACTTTTACTTTTCCCCCCGCATACGTCACGTGACATTTACACATCAAAGTCGCCGTCAAGATTAGAGCCGGCTTGTTATTGCTGACAGTATAAAGGACGGACCCGCGCTCTCATCTAATGGATATTAAAAGAGGACCACAAGTGTAGTGTAAATGTTTGCAACCCTTCATTGTTTACCTAAACTCTTCGCTCTCTCTGCACAGGCCAGATGAGAGACTGGCGGACCATCGATAACTAATTACTTACATCAAAGATAAAGTTCCTGTAGTGATGATGATGTCGATGATGGCATGTTTAAATAAGTTGTTTGAAATTAACATCGGCTTTGACTGCGAGTGTCAATCTAGGCTCTTTCATAAAAGATATTCGACAGATACGTATTTATGTATTTATAATTAACCGGTAAGGTTAATCAAACAATATGAATTAGGTAATTGTTTTGTTTGTGGGTACAGTTGTTGAAATTTCATTCATTGCACTTATACGTTAGACGATTTATTTAACGTGAATTATTTATATCATTTTCGATATGTAGGTACTAAAGTGCACAGTAGCAATGTATTCTAAGGCAAGATTATTCGCACAAGTATCACTTGAAAATTTAATTATTGTGTTGTGTTAGATTCGACGATAAGCTCGAAATCAAGCCGATTTCTCCTAATTGATAAGACGTGATACTTTTATAGATAGCTGATAACATTGAAGAGGTTGATATATAAGGAAAAAAAGTTACAAAACTTGCTATTCATATGACGCTAGCCAAGAATTCAGGTATGCGTGGATATGAAGCAATCTGGATAGAATGCCTAGAGAATGCAGTTTATTTTAAATAATGTTTAGTGTAATCAACATCATCTTTGTTAACGGGTCGATAGCCGCTGTGGTTAGGCTGACTAATCGTTTAGAGGAACGATAGGGGTCGGGTTTCAATTCTCCGGAACGGTGACATTTTTTCGGAAGATGGAAATCCCGATCGACTTACCATTTGCTATTTAAATAATTAAACCGCAAAAGTATATATAAATTGTATTCTCTTGTTTCACTAGTTTGTCGATCGTCACCACCTCCTCCCCCTCTAAATTAGATAATTTTTAAGTTATCCACATTTTTCTAGTTGTTTCGAACATTGTTTCAAAATTCGAACCTTATTGTACTACGTTTGTTTCACTAAATAATTGAGGAAATTGAGATTTCGTCCCTCTTCTTTGGAAAACTCCACACTGTTCGGAACACCGTTTTAAAATTATTGCATTCTATCATGTATTGGCCCCCAACTTTTCTGAAAACTTTAGCTGTTCCACGTTGTTCTATATTGTTCCAAAATTTAAGCTTTTTATCATGTATAGTTTTTGAAATAATTTAGAAAAACAGAAATCGATTTTGGAATAATATAGAACAATATAATGAACAACAAAATAGGGGAGGGGAAGGGAGGGGAGATGCAACTCCCCACAGGAGTTTCGATTTTCTCTCTTTTTTTTTTGGAATTTTTTTTGGGATAAATATAGAACAAGAAATTTTGAATTTGAAGGGTGTGGGCGCGATGGGGGGGGGTTGGCTATCGAAATTTCGTTTTTCTCAATTATTTTGTGAACTGTAAATTTTGAAAATTTTGAATTATTAAAGGCAACTTAAAAAAATGTATAACAACTTTCGAAAATATTTTTTCATTCGTTTTTCTGCATGTTTTTAAATATCGTTTTGCGAAACTACAAGAATGTAGAACAAACTTAAAAGAACCTAAAACAACTTTCGCGGTTTCGAAAAAGGAAAACTAACTACACGCGGGCAATATTCGAAAGATTCTTGCGTGCGATTATAATTCACGCTGATAGAAAGTACCTACACAAATAATAATATATCAGAAAAAAGGTTCCTAAGATACCTCAAGATGACTCATTTTGAATTTAGGAGTACCTTTGCTAATGATCTTATATCCACATTTTCTTACCACAATAAAAGAACAATTCTGATATGCACAATGACAATTCCCACAGAATGCGCATTCCAAAAATGCACACATTGTAATAGAAGGAAACAACAAACACTTCAAAATTTTTCTAAATAAATATTTGAAATAACATTATAAAAAGTAACCAAAATCGTTTTACAAACCAACATCTTAAATTAGACCCTTTTTATATCGCTATATAGTTTGCAGCAAGCGCTGGAAGGCAGAGGAAGGCCTCAGTGAGTCAGTGTCAACTTTCACAAGAGAAAGAATAATTTGGTGCTGATCACAAGATTAAAAAGATGATATTAAAGTAGGAGCAATCCAAAAAGCATGCCTAAGGTTATGTTGTATGATTGTCAATATATAGCAGAGAAATAAATTCTTCACACTGTGAGTTTTCTAAAGACATGTTCTAAGAATATGTCAATCCACCGCATTTGACAAATCGATAGCATCAACTTTCAAGCAAGCATTCTAAAATGAAAGTACAAGACTTTATCGTAGCCAGTCTGCAATGAACGATGTAAAATACACGTTCATAAGCCCAAATAGTTGATATCCTACAATAACTTCACCAGGATCTATATCAACTGCATCAGAAACAATTATTTTTGGGAAACTTATGCCAGTCCAACAATGCATTACAATTACATTTACAAAAGTTTTGCTTGCTTGATTGGAGCCAAATTGATTTCAGCAAAAGTAAAGATCAATAGTGGTAGTAGTGAAGTTCTTCACTGAATCTGAATAGTTAAAAGTTTTTGGTAGTTAGTGGGTTTTGACGTTGATAGTGGTAGTAGTGTTGTAAAGGATATTTTTGCAAATGAAGTAAAATCAAGTGTTTCTTTAAGTTATAAAACGATAGCCCTAGAAAAGCACAGAAGAATTATAATAAACTATTACATTCATATTTTCTTTTTATTTTAGAACCTTTAAAATGGATTCCTATTTTTCATCAAGCTTTTTTAAATATTAAAAGTGATATGTGGATCCCCTAAAACTCTTTTGGAACTCCCATTATCTCATAAGATTTTTGTACATACATCTGGAGGACATTAAGTTTCTAATATATCAGCAAAAAATTATTTTCCAAAAATTGATCAATAGGTACTCGATTATTACTTCAAAATTTAACTTAGTTTTCGAAATTATTGTTTGAAAACCCCACAGTTTTGTTACTATTCAGCTTGTGACTAGCAAACATTAATAAATAAATAACTTTTGGGTAAAATTCTCATAGAACATGATATCTATACAGTTGTTCTTAAGCGCCATAAAGTCAGATTTGCAGCTAATTCCAGTAAGTACATGATATGCACAATTATTAATAATTATGCGATGTAATTATTATTCCAAAATTAAAAAAGTATTACACATGTTAACAACAAAGGTGACAGGTATAAGTGTGAACAATGATTGACAATGTATTAATTGGTGATATCTATGTGTGATAAGATTTATTTACTGCAGGTTGCTTTCATTATTAGTAGTTCTTTAGTAAACTCAGTAGTCATGAATACTTTACTTTCATTAGAGACAAAAAATATAAAATCAATAGACTAGACGATCTTTTATTGCTCAGGAAACACCTTGCTTAGCTATGAATAATGACTATATTACAGTTTATTGTATGTATAAAGTCAAATTTCATCATCAATTTTATCATATCAATCCTATCTATGCTATTAATCAAAAGGCATGAGGGCTGATAAATTCTGCCCACATTTAGGGTGTATGCGTTGTTAACAACTACTATAGGTACTTGTTTATTTTAAAGCAAGATATACAAATAAAATGTAATGAAAATTAAAATTTTGATTAGGAAGTGATCGGTGGGTCGGGTAGGTTCAAGATAATTGGACCGCAGAACATATTCAAAACGTTTTTGTTTCGCGAAAAATATGATAACAATACACAACTCAAGAAATGCTAAAAGAATCCACATGAGCATGTGACACATAATAAATATGTTAGTGATCCACAAGGTTAACATTTTTTCTTAATGCGAATAAATAACTAACTGTAATAAATCTGTACTCAACGTCAGTCAGTTTCGTCAGAAAAATTAGAAACTATGTAGTATTTAACAAACAGAATATACCAATTAACTTGACTTGCATGAAGCACTCCAGAAAACATTGCGGTATTAGAATTTTTTCTTCATGGTTTAGAACACATTAATTTACCTTTTAAATTTGTATTTGGAGTTAGCATCCTATTTAAAATGTAAGAGGTTCGACGCTAACAGTTTAAAGATTCTTCATCAAAATATTTAGTTTTATTTATTTTAAATTTAAATATAATATAATCAAAACTACAAGCAATAAAATAGCTTCAGCAGATCCAATCCAAGCAGAATTAGAAGAAACCAATTCAGTTTTATATTTGCAGGATTTGGCAAAAGGCTATAATTCCATAATTATTACTTCCTAATAGGTACTACTGGTTTGATGCAGGCAATGTCCAAACTTGGTTAAAATATGCTGTAGCAAAACTTAAATAGCGAAAGGATTTAGATTTAAAATTGCTCTAATAATAATAAAAAGCTCTAATTTAGACAGAAGAGTTTTCTTAGAAAACTATGGAAGCTACATCACTCCATCAATGTTGTAATTATAAGTGGAAGTTTCTGTCTTAAAATTTGATGTGGTAGTTGACAAAATATAAGAACCTGTATCTTACCATCATCAGTTTGGTAAGCTTCAGGTTTTAATTTTTAGTTCTTCTGCAATATTTTCAAAAATGTTGATCAAAATTTTTAGGCCTGGTGTGATAAAAAAATCACCAATTTGTGACAAGTCTTCAAGCTTATTAATTTTTGCGATCCTCTCCCCCCTCACACACACACACATTGTAATGGATTTTATACAGTATGTCTCCGGATTGAATTTACAAGAGGAAAAAAAAAATTATTTTTGATTTTACAAAAAAGTGCTGCGGAAGTTGGTGAAAAAACTTTTGGAAACTGGTTCTGTTCTGAATTTAAAGAAAAAGAAAATAGTACGTGATGAAGATGATGCTACTACAGTTTTAATTTTGGATTCGGTGCAAGATAATCCTAAACTTTCATTGCGGAGACGGGCGCTTCAACTGAATATGAGCAAATCCCATGTCCAAAGAGTTTTGAAGAAACGTGAATTATACCCCTATAAACCGTTTTTTAATCATACGTTAGAACCGCGAGATGATGAGAAGCGTTTTTATTTTTACATGTGGATGGGAGATGAAATAATGGAGAACCAAAATTTTAACAAAAGCATTGTATTTTCCGATGAAGCAACTTTTTCTAGCAATGGTACCGTTTCGTCACAAGATGTTCGTTATTGGAGTGATACTAATCCTCACTTTAGAATTGCATCAAAACGTCAATACTTTGTTAAGGTAAACGTGCGTGGTGTGTTGTTTCTTATCATGGAATAATAGGGCCATATTTTTTTGATGCTAATGTAAATCAGCACAATTATTTGGAAATGTTGAGCAATTTTTTCTGGGATGGTTTAAGTGAACTCTTATCGGCAGAGGATGTATTTTCAACAGGATGGTCTCCCCCACCGTTCCTCATCGTCAAAAATTTGAAAATAATTGGATTGACTGGAATGATCCTGTTTTGTGGCCCTGACTTAACAATTTTAGATTTTTATTTGTGGGGACGGTTAAAGCAACTAGTCTACATGGACAACTTGCCTAACAATGTGGAAGTATTAAAAAATCGCATTAGAGATGCTGTTGCATCCTTGACGCTTGAAGAAATTCGCAACAGTTACAAGGAACTGCGGGTTAGAGTCGAATTGTGTGCTGAAAGGGGTGGCGATTTAATAGAATAGTTTTAAACATTATTGTTTCTAGCCTAGTTCTTTTTTAGAAAAAAAAATTTGTAATTCCAAATAGGGGTTTGACAGTTTCGTAATTCTAATTACAGATTTGGTAATTTGAAATTAAGCAAAAAATTTTATTCCTTTAGCACTTTTTTGTAAAATCAAAAATAAAATTTTTTTTTCCTCTTGTAAACTCAATCCAGGGACCTACTGTATAATAATTTTCGATAAGAATGGTTCCTTATTGCTGTGTGTCTGGGACAGGATAAATACCAATTTTTTATTTGTTGTTTAAAATTGTTTACGAATCTGATGAAACGCATTTTTAAAAAAATGGGACAGGATAAATACCAATTTTTTACTTGTGAAACAATCTGCCGTGACTGGCACAGCATATTCAGATTGTCATAATAGATTTCAAAGCTTATACATGAACATGTCACAATATAGATTATCAAAGGATTTCTGACATTTATGACGCTTTCAATTTCCGACAAGCACTTTGACATTAATGCAATTAATTAAACGAACGTCTGCTTCACAAAGTAATATAGTTTAATTGTCCAGTTTTCTTATTCACATATCTGATCTGAAAAATCGCTTAAAAACTTAAACCAAAACAAATATAGTCAGCGACACCTTAGGTACCTATTTCAATTTTGAAATATTTCTGATAGGCTGATGATCAAACAAACATGTCCCCCTGTTTCAATAAACGCCAACAATCATAATTCCGTTATTTATTGTCCGATTTTATTTAAACAAAAACTAAATTTAATGGCATCAAAAGTACTATAGAATAGCAGCGTTTTATTTGTTTTCAGTTGTTTTCATTAATGTCAAACGATAGTCAATTTTTTTATTTTAAATGGCAACATATATATTTTTGGCTATATTCGGATTGGATTTCTTTTTCTGAATTCAACGATGTATATAAAATATGTTCATAAACGTTTACTAAAGAAAAAAACCATTTCTCAAAGTCAACTTTGTTTTTAATAAATTATGTGTAAATTTTCGAATGTACCATGAAACATTGGAAATGTAACTATTATAAGAAACAAAACAAACCATTTTACAATAATTGTTCAAATTGCCCGCCACCTTGCTCAACACACATCGCACATCTCCGAATTACTCCACGACTCGCATTTAAAAGACAAACGGCAGGTATTTCTTGACAAGTGTTCATAATTCTTTGTCTTAAAATGTTAACATTTTCTGGATTTGTTAAATAAACTCGATCTTGTAGATAAGCCCACAACCAAAAATCCAGGGGAGTAAGATCCGGTGAACGCGCAGGCCACGCGATAGGACCAGATGTTCCTATCCATCTATTTCCAAATTGAATGTTCAACCAATCAGTATTAACCCTGGCATTGTGCGCGGGAGCTCCATCTTGTTGATAAAATATTCTGTTTAAATTTATCAAAGCTAATTCATCTAAAAAGTTTTGGAGATTTTCGTTTAATAAAGTGTGATATTTTTCTTGATTTAAGCAACCATCTATGAAAAATGGCCCAATTAATTGATCGCCTAAAATGCCACACCAAACATTTACACTGAAACGTAACGTCCTTGAAAATTATTTTCAATGACAAACCTCGGATTATCTTGGCTCCATTGCCGATGTATGTTTCTATTGAAAATACCATTGTTGGTAAAAGTGCATTCATCAGACCAGATTATCATTCTGTAAAAATTCGGGTCTTGTTCTAGCGCATTTAAATAAAAACGACAAAACTGTATTCTTCGGCCAGGATCATTTTGTTCTAATGCATGAACTTTTCGAGCTACGTACGGTTTAAATTTGTGTTTTCTTAATATACCATGAACTGTTGTTTTTGATACTCCAATATTATGTGCAATTTCGCGAGTCGAAGTTTGAGAATTTTCTTGTACTGCAAGAAGAACATTTAATTCCTTATCTTCGGAGAATTTACGTTTTTGCATATTTGGTTTCTTAAATGATCCATAATTTCTTAAATTCGTTTCAATTCTCTGAAATATTTTCGAATCTGGAATTTCTCTGTCCGGAAAACGAACACTGTAACGACGAACAGCTTCAAGACGGTTTTTATTACATTCAAAGAACACTTGTAACATGTCCGTTAACTCATTGTTATCCATTTTTACGTGTTGTAGCAAAACGTTCAAACAGGACAATAAAAAAGATTTAATAAAGTCACATTGACACTTATCAATGTTTATAGCATTTTTGTTACTTCATGGCATACTCAAAAATTTATAAATAATAGAACACAAAGATGAATTATATTAAATGTAATTTTTTTCAATAAATGTTTATCAAAAATAGACATGTTATACATCGTTGAATTCAGAAAAAAATCCAATCCGAATATAACCAAAAATATATATGTTGCCATTTAAAATAAAAAAATTGAATATCGTTTGACATTAATGAAAACAACTGAAAACAAATAAAACGCTGCTATTCTATAGTACTTTTGATGCCATTAAATTTAGTTTTTGTTTAAATAAAATCGGACAATAAATAACGGAATTATGATTTTTGGCGCTTTTTACGGGACAGTCTGTATATGACCGATATCTTTAATTTAATAGATACTGAATTTTAAGAATTTTAACCGTTATACCTCAGGACGGTGTAATACCTATAGATATTGAAGAAACATTTATTCCAAAATTCAGGAAAAGGAAGAAGCAAAATCTTTCACCATTAATTAATGCCAACAACACGCAAATTAAATACCATAAGATGCTACCTAAACTCAAAAGATTTAACTTAGAGAATAAGAATGAGCTTTAAGCTCTAATGAAACATTCTCCCAAAGGATATAACTTTCTCGGCAGAAGTTCTATTTTACCAGCACAAAGACACACACAGTTCTCAAAGAGTTATAAAACTATCATAAATGTGTTAAAAACATGAAAAACATGAAAAACAATGGCTGAAGTAATATAATGGATAGGCACCCTAATTAGCCAAACAAAGGTGATATATGGAAGTTTATCAATAAAAAGTAGGCAATGGCTAGGTAATATAAAATGGATCAGTCTGACTAACTCCTAATTCAGCCAAACAAAGTACCTAATTATTCTAAAGTCTTTTTATGGAACTGTATTTTTGAACAATCAATAAAAAAAACGAGAAATAATGACAAGAAGCAACATATTGGACAAGACTCTCGGAATTAGAAGAACTACCATATTTAAAATTATGGTGTTATCAAGTCTGAAGTAACTCCATTGGATTGAATGTTAACTAAATAACTGTGTCAATAGAAAATCAATATTACAAACTGATTTTTAGGTGCTCAGAAGATACAGAAATGTTTGCCAATTTTATTCATTATCTATTCACATTGTACCCAGAAAAACATCTACCAAAAGGCATTTTTGAACAATTAGACAATAAAGAAAAAGCCACGAGAAATAATGACAATCAGAAGCAAACCATTAATATTGGTACCTGACAAGATTCGGATTTGAATTAGAAGAACAGTTTTTTTAGTGTCCCAAAGAGAACAGAAATAATAAGCACACCAAGATATGTAACAAATTGCGCCTAATATTAGATATATTTTTATTAGAAAAAGTTGACAAAAATAAAAAGTAGGACCACTCTTACAACACTTTTAGAATTTTGACAAAAATATTGCGACAATCTGATTTAGCATTTTATCACTTAAATAAATACTTATAATAAAATACTTTCGTTAGTGAGACAAAATTCTGAACAGCCCCAAACAGTTATTTCCTATTATTTGAAAGCAGGGCTAAAATCACATTACACAACATTCCATTTCTGCTATCAATTGTGAAATATTTTGACATTACACTATAGCTAGCACTATTATATATTACTATTCAAATTTTGCCAATTATTTATTGTTGTAATTTAGACTGTTCAGAATTTCGTCTTTCTTATTTTAAGATGTCAGAAAGATAATTTTAAACTGTGCATGGGAAATCATCTCTCAAGAGAGCCGTTTGTGCCATAAATCAAGTCTATCCTTGCATAATATAGTGCCTATTTTCATGGGAGGGTGTCAAGTGATGTGTTATGTCGAACAAACTTTATTAATTTTAATTTCGTCCTTTCCCAAAAACTGAATTTTAAGACGATGGAAAGAAAGCTCAGACACGACTATTTATTTGGGCCAAAATAAAACGGCAGCAACGTTATTCTGGAAGTCATGCGTGCTATAAAACAGTTCAGATATTTCTAACTAACTGGATCAAACTTGACAAGACAGATTCCCGGCTTTTACTAGATAATAAAAACGCAAAAAGTAATTTAAATGAAATCGTAAATACATAGAGCTCTGATAATAACTTATTTCTAGGTTTTGTTCAAAAAATTTTAACAGAATGCGTTACTTTCAGTCTCTTATAACATCATAAATCATGCCTATAACTCCTGATTAGTAAAAGTCACTTTCTTCGACCTCATTTCCATTCATTTATTTAAAAAATATTGTATATCGATAAAAATGACATTTCAGAAACGTCAAACCTGACAGCGTCGGAAACGTCAAAAATGTTACACATCATTAATTAAATTAATATCGAGCTTTTTCCAATACTTCAGTTCTACTGACACAAATAAACCGTTTTAATTTATTCTTTAAATAAAACTAGAACGCAATTCCTGCATTATATGACTTATATATCACTTCTATATGACTAAAGAGGTACTACCTGTGATGCCGACGGATACCCATAACCAAATTGCGTATACGCAGCCATTGCACACAAGAAAACTAAAAGTAAACCAAAAAAATCTAGTCCGATCACTTCAAATGAAAACAAACGAAATTTACATATGTGTAACGATAACTAAAAATTAATTAAAATCCTATAAATAGCACTCGAGCACTAACTAATACGTCCTGTACACATCACTAGGGACATTGTTCGTTCCCCGTTCTTTTTTTGTTACGGATCTAGTCTGCTGTGCGCTTTTACGACGGTACGAATGTACACAACATATCAAAAACAACACGACACACGCTATAATATCGAAGCTGGCACTGTCGTGTGCGGAGAGTGACTGGAACGTAGTACCACCACAGACCCAGCGAAGGGAAGTGTCGCCTTTGAATTTCCTACGATGGGCGTGACTGTTGAACGTAACCACTGATCGACAAGCGAAAGGTGGACTAAAATCGACGTTCTCGTATAGGATTGGTTCCCCACTCTAATCGTACCCGCCTAGTAGGCGTAACCGTACGCCTTACAGACCGGATTGTAGCTGGATCTTGTTTATGAGGCACCGCGGATCCTGAACAAATCCCACCTCGATGCACAAAAACGTTAACAGAATTTATTGGATACAAGGTGTTTGTCTGAATGAATCGCTTGCATCATTTGTATTCTGATTTGGACGAATGATGCTACGCTTTTTTACATGGAAACCCACTTTACACCTCGTGCGCCCGTGTTTTGGCCTGTGTGCCGCCGGAACGGTTTTTCGGACAGACTTCGTCGTCTGGGCCCCATTGCATTTAGGCTCTATATCGAGGATCCGGGTTCTTATTCCTTTGCGCTTATTCGCCTTAAGTATTCTTGGGGTTTTAGTATATTGATGATTGTCACGCGTGTCCCAACACGAGCAGTAAAGATACTACGAGCACTTTGGAAGAGATATGTTTATTAAATGAACAACCGGTAAAATCCGTTTATGCCTCGAAATGTGTTGATAAAAGGAGACAAGACGGATTCGTGTTTCGGTTTGAGCTTCCTATTTAAGGAGATGTACGCTTGTTACATGAGTATAGTATATGTATATGTGTTTTGAAGTGTTTACTGTAATACTGGAATATCTATGTTAGAGGTTGTTTTCGTGAAAGCAGAAGGTAATTGAGCTTGTTGATTTGGTATTTTTAAAGCTGATATAAATTAAATCTAACTAAATGCAATCAATGCCTTTGTCTTTAGGTAAGTATACCTATAATTGTTTGTCTCTGATGCATGTGAGATTGAAAATCTTTCATAATTTTCCCAAGTTACCTACTATTTTCCAAGAAACGTCTTCTCCTAGATATAATATTTTACTTTTCTAACGACTACAACACCAATTGCCCAAACAGAACTTATTGGAATGGAAGTTGAAACTATTACATCGCTGATGTCTATGACAATTGATGCAAACGAAGAAATACATTGTATTCCACCAGAAAGTTAGATACGTGTAAGAAGAATTTTGGTAAAAACAATAAATAAAAGGAGGAAAATTATGAAAAAATGATTTAGCTTCTATTAGTAGGTAGATACTTTGTTTTAGAGTTGGAACTTAAGTTATCTAATTCTGATAAATGTTCTGATCAAATATTTCCATCAAATGACGGTAACTTTTGCAAATAAAAATTTGATTTAGTTTCCCTGTAAGCAGACGTAGACCTATATAAACAAAATACAGAATGAAATCATTTATTTAAATGATAAATATTGTATTACAGTATTATTTTAGATTGTACCTATAGGTACTTCGGATGCAAGTCCTCAATTCCAAGTTGTGTCTAAAATAAATATTGCCAAAAAATATTTCAGTTTCAGTAATCCTATCTATACCTATATAGATACATCGAAAAAAATCATAATTAGAGTAGGCTATGTAAATGGATTGTTACTTTAGCCACTGTCACATAATGACATTTATTCCTTGACATTTAATTTGAGGTTATAAACTTTGGTTATAATAAAATGTCAAATAATAAATGTCATTATGTGGTAGTGGCTAAAGCAACGATCAAAAACATTTACATAGCCTACACCAATTATGTTTTTTTTTTCGATGGCACGTTAGTAGTAGGTAGGTACTGCTTGAAAAGTTGGAATTAGGTATTAGGCCAAAACAATTGAAAATATATATAGACAAAGTTACGATAATGGTGCACGTGTGAAAAGGGTTGGCGTTCAAAGAAATTGACATTTAATACCTATGTGTTAAATAATATTAAAACATATGTACAACCGTAGTTTTTGGTAATTATTTTCCAATTTCAAAATTTCAATAGCTGCAAAATCAAAATTATACATATGTCGTCTAAATTTAGAGTAACATACCTACTTAGATAAAACAGGTTCAGCGGTGATGTTGTGTGTACATAACAATGTATTGGTTGGATTATAAAGTCGTTTCTTTAAATATTGTTTAGTTTGACCTACTACATATTATAGCAGTTTTTGCAGTCTAATTTATAGACGACATTATATTGATTATCTTTTTCAATTGATTTTTTTAATTAAGTACCTACTGAATAAGCTACTGCAACATGATAAAACAAATGTCACCGCTTAAAAATTTTAAATTGCCTCCTATAGATATACATTTTCCAAATAATTTTATTTCGTTATTTTCCTTTCTGTCTTTACGTAATAGGTAAATAATTTTTCAAAATAATATTTTAATTTATTTCGATTGGTACCTAGGTAGGGTAGAGTTAGGTATATCGTACCGCCTGGTAAATCGTATCTACCACTGGTATTTTTCTATTAGATAGTGTAGCATAATGCCACAATATGCACTCATTTTGACACCTTTGTATTGCATCGTCTAGAGCAGTTTTTATATTTACCGGCAAGACGGTTGTTTCAAAGTAATTTCCTAGATGTGAAAACAGTGTCCCAACCTACAATTGTCAACATCCACGTGTAAGAGTTTAATTCTAAATCGGTAAGTTAAGTTGTGTGAATATTTTTACCCTAAGACTCGTTAGTAAATCCAGTGCAATTTAAAACTTGTATCAAGGCTTTGAAGTTAACCTCAAAATTATAATATAACCGCATGCAGTGATAGTTTGACAAATCGTACCGTAAAAGTTTTATGGTCAGTTAAGACAGTGAGTTTATAGAATGTTGTCACTCTAATTTGTTACAGCACCACCGGCCTTCGTGGGTATAATTAAGCAAAATAATATCTTCTGTTGAAAAACGGAAATATAACCAATGGTCTAAGGAAGATATGCGACTGGCCATAAAAGTGTTTCAGGAAAATAAATACGGTTTCAATGAATGCTGCAAACACTACAATATTCCCAAACCAACTTTTCGACGACATGTTAAAAGTCTAAATAAAATAGCAAATAACAATATACAAAGCCATGGTCGTTTTAACAACATTTTCATTCGAAATGGAAGAAGAACTGGCCCAGCACGTGCTAAAGTTAGAAGAAAGACTCTTTGGTCTGACTATAAGTGATATTCGTCGTCTTGCTTTCCAATTAGCCAGCCGAAATAAAATTCCTAATACTTTTAGCGTAGCAAAAGGTATGGCTGGCAAAGCGAGGTTCTACAATTTCATGAAACGCCACCCATGCCTGTCACTTAGACAACCAGAAAAGATCTCGCTAGCTAGAGCCGCTGGATTCAATAGAAGAAATTTTAACGAGTTTTTTAACATTCCTGAGAAAACCGTCGATGCATACGGTTTTACAGCATTGACTATATATAATGTTGATGAAAGTGGATTCTCCACAGTACAAAAAAGAAACAGAAAAATCGTGGCTAAAAGAGGGAAACATCAAGTAGGCGGTATTTCCAGCGGGGAACGTGGGGTGAACACCACAATTGTTTGCTGCGTGAATGCTGCAGGCAGTTGCGTTCCACCTATGATTATCTACAAACGTAAGCGTATGGCCAATGAATTGAAAACTGGTGCACCACAAGGAGCTGTCGTGACCATATCTGACACAGGATATATTAACGCGGACATTTTCCTAGAGTGGCTGAAACACTTCATTAGGAACGTTAAATGTTCTAATGAAAATAAAGTTCTGCTGTTGCTAGATGGTCATACAACTCACTCCAAAAAATTTGGATGCTGTATTATTAGCTAGAGAAAATGGGATTATCTTACTACAACTGCCGGGACACACCACTCACCGTTCAACCATTAGACGTAAGTTTTTTTAAACCCATGGAAAGCTATTTTATACAAGCAATACAGAAATGGTTAAGGACCAACCCAGGAAGTGCTGTATCGCAATACAATATGACAGCTATCTTGAGCGAGGCATATTCTCAATCTGCAACCATAGCAACCATCACTAACGGATTTAAAGCTGCCGGAATATGGCCAGCGGAAGCTTTATTACACAATGAAGACACTGCTGCTGCTCAGACCTCGGAGTCAGTGTCTGATGACGTAAATGTAATAATTACGCCAGAAACAGGTAATTCTAATAGGGATGGAGCTGTATCAGAGCCAAGAAACAATGTATCCGTACAAGAGATTCTGCCACTTCCAGAAGAAACCAGCAATGCAAAAAAACGTAAGATGTGTCAGTCTGCAGTTATTATAACCAGCACTCCATACAAAAATGAGTTAGAAGCTCGACAAAAAGAACGTCAGCAAAAAGCTTTAAAGGCAAAAAAAAAATTGAAAGAACTTTCAAAACGAACTGCTTCCATGAAAAATAAGCCAAACCGTAAGTCATCAGAACAGCGAATGGCAAACGTTGAATTGGGTGTCCCTTTTGAATCGAAGGCTGGTCCTTCAAAACTTCCAAATGCAGTGCAAAAACAAGTTGAAATAGTGGTGAACTTTACTGAATGGTATTGTTTCATTTGTGAAGAAAACCTGATTGAAGATATATGTTGCGCTGTCTAAAGTGTGACCGTTGGGTCCACCAAATTTGTTCCGGATCGAGAGCTGGTACAAAAAAATATATTTGTGTCGAATGTAAATAAGTTATTGCATCTTAAATTTGTATCTCTATATTATATAGGTAGGTACCTATAACATGGGTACGATTTAGCCACCTGTATAGGTACGATTTACCGAGCGAGTTGGGCGAATCGTACCTTTTGCAGCCTTGTGCAATTTACTTTTTCTTATATGTTCCTATTGTTATTTAGCAATGAATTTATATTAATATTATAAATAAATATGTATTTTAATCACTTGTATTTTTTATTTATAGTAATTTTTACTAGAATATCCGCCATAATCAATTTTCTAAAAAGTGGTACGATTTACCAGACCTTACTCTACGCTTACTTTTCCAACAAATGAGAGCGTGGGCAATGGTCTTGATTCGCGACAGGTGGCAAGTTTATCAAAATGTAGTTTCGGGCATTCACCTTTTTTTACATTGTTAACCTAATTTTGTTTTTTTGTGACATCTACTTCAACATAAAAAAACAACACAGTCTAATAGATCTAATAGGTAAATAGTGTAAGTGCTTGTTCACAATGGGCGTAAATCCCTAAAGTTGAACCATGGAAGAACATGCAAGTAACGTAAAATTGAAATGTTCTCAACTTTATGTTGTCAGATTGACAGAATTCTACCAATTTAACTTGTATTTAACCTAAGAACTTGTTTATTTCACGTGGTAATAGATCGGGTTCTGAAATGAACGAGGGATAGGGGATAGGTAGGTACCTCTATAACCAAAAAATGTCATGTTGTGAGATCCAAGTCGTATGTTTATGCGTATATGTTATGTCTTATGCTCATTGTGAACAAGGCCTAATAGATTATTTTTGTTTGGGCTTTGCGATAGTTTTTTTTTATCTGTGGAGGGTGGTACTAGTTAGGTATGTAGTTTAAAGTGGTAGAAAATGAAGGCAAATAGCGGAAAATAAGTATCTATTGCAACACAGCACAGTGCACACTCACACAGAGTTGCCAGGTTGGCCGATTTATCGCAATTTAAGCGGCTTCTGACACAAAATTGCGACAACTTTTTTGTAGAAGTCGCAAATTGAGCGATTTAAAATTGTCCAGGTCATCAGGTTGCTCTTAATTTGATTAATTTTATTATTTACTCTACAAATACACATCTCAAAACATTATATGTTATAGGGAAATTTTAGTACCTTTCATTGTAGCGGTTACATATTTTATACTACAAAGTTTGTTCGCTAACGTGTGTTTACCACACAATACCCGTAAGAATTTAGGTATAATGATTCAACAATGACAGCTGTGAGAATTTGGATGATTTAAAAATGTTAAAATATACTTTTTCAAAACTTTCGTTCCTTTTTATATTAGTTCTTCAACCCTTTTGGGCGCCTACCAAACCAAAATTTTAGCTACGCCACTGTCTCCAATGTTCTAGGAAGTTTCAGTGCATCTAGAAAAATTACTTTGCTATCAGTTATATAAGTCCAAGCAAACTTTTTTTAAAATTTTGTAGATATATACTAGCAATGAATGATCACGTTGATATAAAAATATTATTAAGCGTTTCTCTTTACATAAAAAAATTGCGATTTTTTATTTGAGTTAGGTACTACGTCAGTTGGAAGCTAAATTAAACAGAACTGGAATGATGCTTTCAAACAATTATTTTATTTTGAAGAACAGCATCTACATACATATATTCGATCCGTCTTTATCTATACGGAGCGATATAGGAAATGTGCAAATGTTTTGCAATTTTTCTCACGAATATTACAAAATTACTATAAAAACTTAGCTGGTAAATTACTTTTATAAGATATATCTATTTTAATCAGACAAAATTTGCATAAGACATGTGTATCTTCCTGAGAAAGATATTTTTTGTACGGTAACAATACGAGCAATAGGTAGTTTATGAAAGAATATTTTCTTAGATTAAAGCTGCTATTTAATAATTATAAGATGATTAGTTTCACAAATCTGTAAAATATATATCTTTGCTTAATATTTTATTATTCCAATTAAAATATATATACAATAATAAATAAGAAGTTCTCTTTCAATATGTTATTCCTTACATCACCAAATGAAAACCTTCCTAGGTAGCACGCTCACGTCACACTGACGTTATTAATTGGGCACTTTTTCCAAGAGACGTTAATTCACCAAAATGTTACGGTAATATAAAGACGTTACTTTGATGACGAAAAAATGGTGATAGTTTTTAAAAGAAATAATGTCTTTTTGACGTCATAACACATTTGGTTTAAAGGTTAAGTTAATGTGTATTGCAGCTCAAATTTGAAAATAATAATTTTTCGATTTTGTGCTTAATTTTTCGTTAAATATTTGAATATTGGAATAAAAACGCAAATTTCTACAGTAAAAAAAATGACTGTAGGTTATATCTGTGTAGCTCAAGATAGTGTGGCCAACGGGGAATGGCGAGAAATTCTTTCTATACATGGCAATGATAATTTTTTTAATTTTGGTACAATATTTCTTTAAAGCTACAATAATTATGGATAAGCGGAAATTACTGTATGTAATAAATATTTTATAAAGTATTTCGAGTTTGTTTTATTCATTACAAGGACGTAGCCAGGATTTATGCTAGGAGGGAGAGGGGGGCCGAATGGAGTTAAGTAAGAATAATTGTGTATAGGTTTGTTCTTGGGAGTCTGGGGAATACTTCGTACATAAGTGGAGGGTCCGGGGATTCTCCCCCGGGAAATTTTCAAGCAGATTATGCCTGAAAGCGCATTTTCCGGATATCTGAAAACCCTTAATTAAGTTGTTTTCCAAAACCTGAAATTCTTAGATAAAAATTGCCACTTATAAAAGGTAGATTCTTACACTCTAGTAGTGCTTCTGATTATATGTCCTCCTTCGTGTTTAAAGATAAGGCGAGTCGCACTCTCTAGTTTTGCAGTGCATATTCAGTGGCAATAATAATGGAGCCATACTTTAGTTATTTTAAGCTAGTTAATGAGGTGCGTTATTATTGAAAAAACAAAACAATGAAATAACATGACTTTAATAAAATTAAAGTAATTAACATTAAATGACAGAAAACCAATCTAAAGCTATTATAATAAAACAAACATATATTAACCCTTTGTCACATCTATACCAAAGTTAATTTTCTAGAATTGACTGAAAACCTTTTTAAAATATCATGTTCAAAATAACCTTTATTTTCTTTGATAGTTTTCCTATGGGACACTCATAAGACACAGTCCATTCAAACGTTGACCTGTCGTTGTGGATCTAAGCCACGATTTTACTCTTCTCGCAGAGTGCTGAATGACCGCTCTACAGTGCATCTTGTACATGGAAGAGAAATGGCAATGAGAAGCGGCTTCGTTGCGGGATAAAACATTTCCGTCTCTTTCACTAGTTCAATATGCTTTTAGAATTCGGTAGATATGATGGCTTAATCGGTATATCAGTGGAAATGTAAAAAAATCGGTAAATTTTTGCCTTGACACGACACGTCTATCTTTCTAAAATAATCAAAATTTGACTAATAAAGTCTGGTCCTAGAGAGAGGGGGAAGGGGGGAGGCATGGCCCCCCCACTGCCCATACCTGGCTACGCCCTTGATTCATTATACTGTAATTTATACAGGTATATGCAGACCGCGAAATAACGTCATTCTGAACACGTCTATAAGACGTACAGTTTCCAGGTGACTGGTCTGTGACATAATCATGTGATTCAACCGTCATTTAGACGTCATAGTTAAAGTTATGTAATCAATGGCCAAATTATGACGTAAAAGTGTCGTCACTGTGCTAAATTATAGAGTATTACACATATAACTATAATTTTTGCAGTTTTGCTGAAACAAAAGCTTCTACTATAGTTCTCGTTCTTGAGGATCATTGATAAGTAATAAATTATTTGACTAACTTACCTACTACAAATTGATTAACCTATAATAGGCATATTTTCAATAGTGGTGTTTGCCTAAACAGCAGTGGTGTGTATAGATTTTTACTAGCATTATATTAGAATTCATTCGCATTTCTATTTTATTTTGTATGCTGTAACAGTGCTTTTGTATACTTTTCGACAATGAAGAGAATTATTTGAATTTTTTGTGGAATCTGTGACACCTACAAAATTTCTGAATAATGCAAAGCGGTGTTTCAATGTAAAGGTAACTCATTTATGAGTCTGTAACTTGAGTAAAAACAAAATTGAATCAAATCTTTATTTTCCAGGTCGATTCATTAGAATTTAGACCGCTATTAATATTATTAATTAATATTATTAAGATGATGATACGATTCACAGTCCCTACTAGATGCCTAAATTAACACATGCTTTCCAGAAAATGAAAAATAAAACTAAAATAATTTAAAGTACACCGCAGAATCTCTCGAGAAATATTAATTTTTAAAAATTGATCATATACTAGTTAATTTGACATTCGAAATTATACGATTCAAAAAATATTCGTAATAATTAATTAATTACTGCAAGTAAACATAAATTTAATGAAACAAGATTGTGTCAGTAACATTATCAGTTGCTCGCAAAAGTGCTGACTGATTTGTTTTTAATTTTAATTGTAATATTTTTTTGATTTATTATTTAAGATGTAGCGAGAAAAAATATTTCTTGACATTATTTAATCTGATATAAACATGAAACAATTAATGAATTATTTCATTATTTTCAAACAGTATTTTTATGAGTAATACCAACATTCCAAAACATGAATTTGTAGCTTTCATTATTTTAATTAAGCATATTATAGATATTTTATAAATTAAGAAAGAAAACAGATAATATTTATGTAATTATAATCGCTCATAATTTACGATTGTTTTCACGGCCCCTAAAATTAATAATAGCATTAATATATTATGTAAACCAGCCATATTTATCATTACAACGTTTTTAATTAGGAGCTAATTATTTATGACGTGCGTAGAGATTTAGGTAAGTGCGTATAATTTTCGTTTTTTTTTTTTATATAAACTTTTCTGGTTAAAGTTCTGTTATTCTTAATTAATCACACACTAGAAAATAGGAGAAGTACAGGATTGGGTGCCGTAAGCGGGTTTAATACTTAATTATACATATTTTATCTGGATAAACCAGTAGATATTAGATGTATCTACCTACTTCCGATATTAACATTTTGCTTTATAGAAAGAAGTTTCGAGCTATTTAGATACAGCTTGTTTATTCGGAATTAGTGGAAAACACTTTTATATTTATTTTTAAAGTAGAAATGGTAAAAACCGTTGGTGTTGTCATGCTGATGTACTACCACCTCACACAATACACCAGTGGCGTAGTGCTTGATGTTTCTGTTTTCCAGATTTTCAAATGTTAGGGGCCTGGCCAAGAAAATTTACTGATTTATAAATATAACCAATAATTGGAATGGATTTATTGATAAGGAAAAATATCTGCCACAATCCGTTTTTTTTTCGGTAGAAACGATAAATCAAAAATAAATTGTCTATTGATGAAAATCAAACTCAACATTGCAACACTCCCTTAACATAATTTGCACCGTCAGAGTTGTCCAGGTTGACGCGATTTTCGATAAAAATTTGAGCGACTTCACCAAAATTGTATGACTACTTCCATTAGAAAAATCGCAAACTGAGCTTTTCAAATTGTTCATAACAATTTAATTTGATTAATTTTTTTATTTAACTCAAACATTTTCTAAGAACGTATTTCTTCAAACATCTGATCTTCTCCCAATAAGGAAAATTCAAAATGGCTATACCGGTATTGACCACTGCACTTCACAGCATGCAAGTGCTTGAAATTTCTGTTCTTATCTGAGTCACTGATAAGGAAACACCGCCATCTACCAAAGAATTAAATCACTCCTTTTTTTTTCTGTTTTACATGTCGACAAAATTATGGAAACGGTTTTTTTGAAATTTTTAATAACCTTCAAACTCAATAAAACTTGTCATCTTGATATAAATCAAACTACAACAGGTAATCATTTTTTCCCCCTTTCCATAATTTGCACCTATTACAATTCGTCCTTACCTACCTATGACGCCGTCCATTTTCAGATTCCGTAAATTTAATAACGGGGGAACATGTGAGTGTCACACATAACCTGATTTTACTGATGTTCCATTTTAAAGAATTTAATTTTAAAATGTTTGTCTTTTTCTCGTCAAACTGTTGCTTTGTATCATCATAATTTCAATAATTGTAAAAATGTTTTTATTGAACTCAAACATTTTCTAAGAACGTATTTTTGAAACATCTGATCTTCTGAGAAATATTTAGGAAATTGTTGAAAGACTCCAACTTCGATCAAAAACGAAGATGATACCGGTATTGACGATAATATCTTTCACTTACGGGGGGAGGGAGGGAAAATCTCCCAAAAATCAGAATGACTTTATAAATAATAATAATAATAATAATTTTATCAACATTTTCATCAGTGCGGGAAGTGAAAGGACGACCTGAGCGAGATTGGTCATCAATTGACATTTCGCATTTTTTAAAGCCGGAAAACCACTCAACCCTTGCGTTTTCTCCAAAGCATCGTCCTTGTCCGCTGCCTGTAACATTTCAAACGTTTCTTTGCCCGTTTTCTCCAGCAAAAAACAAAATTTGATGGCAGCCCACAAAACAAGTGTCACTAAAAAATTCACACAAACAGAGCACCACTTTTTAGGGCAGTGATGCTTTGCAGACGGACTGTGGAATGTCAGCTGCTTATACCGGTTATTTAGAGCGACTAAGGTGAACTAGAAAAGAGACTCTACATCTATATCTCTTTTCTAGCTCGACTTGGTTCCTCTTAAAGGATCGGAATAGTGGGAGAAAGCGGTACTACCAAAACTCCGCTCACCGTACAGTCATTCCGTTTCTTTTTTGGTTCCCCCTTGTATAGTCTTGCAGCATATAGGTACTATCATAGACCACTTCAACCAGAAAGCAGGAATGAGTGCTCCTTATGTTATAATTAATAATTTATCTTTTCTGTCGAAAAAGATGGATATTGCTTGAAGGAATACACGTAAGTCTAACCAGCGTGAAGGTTCATAAATACGAGGGTGGTCTGAAATATTTCCGACACCATCATGATGATGGCAGCACTCGTCAATAAAAGCTGAGTAATATGGTTGTGCATCTATCGATAGGTAGGTACTCATCAAAATTTCAGCCATTTTGGGCGCGTAGTTGTTGTTTGGCAATCGTTTGAACGAGCCGATGTGAAGATCGACAGAATCGAGTATCGATACTTCATTAATAATTGTTTTTGAAAGGCAATAGGCCAACGCAAATTAAATATGAGTTAGACGCTGTATACGGAGTCTCTGCACCATCATTTACCACAATAGTTATTTACGAACCAAGTGCGTGAAATCATATTTCGCGAATGAGTGACCAGTTTAAAGCGCGAGCCGGAGGCGAGCGCTTTATGGGCACGAATTCGCGAAATGTTTCACGCACGAAGTTTGTACAATATTTTTGTACGAGAACTATAATAATAATACATATTGTTAAATACGTTATCGTTTATGACCATATATTATTCAGGTTAGGGATTTATGATTTTAAAATGTCACTGAATTAATCAAGTTCCAGTAAGTACCAACTTTACTTTTACGCACTCGTGCTTAAAGTGACTTTTTACGCACGCAAATCGAATCGTGAAATGACAGGTTTTGATAGGCGAGTACAAAATGATATTTTCGACAGCAGAACTTATAAACGTGACCGTTGAAGCTTGGGAGACGCTGATCATTCCGAACGACCAAAAACTGCAACCATTAACGATAACATCGCTGAAGTTCACCAAGTAGTGCTAAAACACCGTCGAAGTTATGAGCATGTCCAAATAACGTGTTTATCACATATTGAATCAAGATTTAGACATGAGAAAGCTGTCCGCGCGTTGGGTGCCTCACCTGCTCAAGTTAGACCTAAAACGTGTTGGAATAAACAGTTCCAACCCTCTGTTGGGGCAGTTTAGGCGCAATAAATCAAAGTTTTAGCCCTGATTAATTACTGTAGATGAAAGTTGGATACACCATTGTACGCCCAAAACAAAATATAATCAAAACAGTGGACTGCGAGAGGAGAATCGACTCTAATCGACTTGATTGCTTTTCGGGAGAGTCATATATAGTTACTGTAATCGATTATCTTTAAACAGGAAAAAACCACTACAGGAGCATATTACGCAACATTCATTCACAAGCTACAGGCAGAATTTTGGTATTGAAATGGTCATAGATACCCAAATATTTTGATCGATATTTTTCATTGGCTTTAATTAATTCATTGCACTTTATTGTATGTTAATTAACACCTTACTAAATGCAATTCAATTTGTAATGACTTTCTTCAAACCAACAGACACAATCATTTGAAGTGAAGTAGTAATATTATATATAGAGAAAAAAACAAAATAAAAACGCTTTGTCACACTTTTAATTACTCAATATTGATTGATTTCCTACTCATGTATACATCAAATCTACACTAACAACAATCTAAATATATCGTCATTAAATATTGTAAGACAAATAAATTATTAGCGTTTTAACAAATGAACATAATTTGTTGATATAGAAAATTAATGTTTAGCCGCGATAACGGCTCAAAAAAAACACATAACAATAATGTATCTCTCGGAAACGTTTCGGTTCACCTTTTCCGAGTTAAAGAGGGCCGAAAACATAAACGATCTAAAGTGGTACATAAAAAAGCTATATAGATAATCGAGAACTTAGAAAATGCATACCTATCTACAAAGGGAAATATGTGTAGAAATGGAAGAACACAATGAACAATACTGAAATTAAGTATCTTATCTGGGTACAAGTCGCATATAAGAAGGAACCTCGTATTGGCTTATCTACCTGAACCTATATTACGAAAATACCGCGGTATAGTTAAAAGTAGGCTTAGGTTTTTGATTTCTATATGTCGATTTAATGTACGGTATGTTATTTGCCGTGCGTGTGGTATCTGGAAATAAATCGTTACATATGTCAACGTATTTGTTACTGTTTAAGGTTATCTTAAATAAATTATCGTTAACCGTTCCTGTTATTTCAAAAATTCTAGATGTTCTCGCCCGGTGAAGTTTGAAATGTTCCACATTTTATTTCCTTCATATCTATTCTTCGTTGTAATTTATCATGCAAAACAATGTGTACAAATTAGATAACGTACAGCGTTGACAATGTGTAATACAGGCAATGTTAGGTATCAAGTTAGTAAAGGTGTCATATTTGCGTATGCAAAAATTTATTGAAAATTAGTTCGTCATCTACGAGGGAGCGTTTTTATATTCGCGGAATGGGGGATAAGGGGTGGAAATAAGAAAAACCAAATTATTTTTCTTTTTCAATATATTCACCTGCAAGACGGATACATTTTTCACATTTTTCAATTAATTTATTTATACCCTCATAACAAAATGATTTCTCTTTATCTGCAAAATACGCCGAAACTGCCTCCTTGACTTCATCATCGGCAGTAAATTTTTTACCCCGCAGCTCTTTTTTCATTTTCGGAAACAGGTAATAATCACTCGGGGCCAGGTCTGGGCTGTAGGGTGGGTGATTCACAATTTCGAAGCCCACCTTATGCAGGGCAGCTAACGCAACGCGGCTCTTGTGGACGGGCGCGTTGTCGTGCAAAAGCAGCACATCGTTCGTCAATATTCACCGTCTTTTCTCTTTAATGGCTTCTTTTAGTCGCTCTAATATTGAAGCGTAATATTCTCCGGTTATAGAAACACCTTTATCTTTATAATCAATCAACAATATTCCTTCCTAGTCCCAAAATACCGTTGCCATGAGTTTCCCAACTGATTGTAACACTTTAATTTTTTTGGGAGGTGCTGTGCCCTTTTTATGCCACCGCATGGAGTCTTGTTTGGACTCAGGTTCATAATGATGAACCCAAGTTTTATCTCCAGTAACAATTCGACTCAATACACCATCCTTGTCTTCATTACAGAGGTCCAAAAATGCACGCAAACACTCTATGCGCTGTTGTTTTTGCGGCGGCGTGAGCATTCTCAGCGCCCATCTTGCGCTGACCTTAGACATGCCAAGATGATCGTGTAGGATTTTAAAAATTGTTGTATCGGATACTCCAACCATTTCTGCGAGTTGTTTCTTCTTTAGTCGAGCATCTTCGAGTACAATTTTTTCAACTTTTTGGATAAGTGCTGGCGTGGTCACCTCAATGCTCCTGCCCGGCCTCGGGTCGTCTTCAAGGGATTCCCTTCTTTGTTTAAATAAACTATGCCACTTGTACACCATGGTTTTTCCTGGACAAGAGTCGCCGTAAACCAATGACATCTCATTCATTATGGTTGCGACAGATTTTCCTTGCCTGGTAAGGAACTTTATAACGGCACGATATTCGATTTTTTCCATATTTCACTTTTCACTCCTGATTATGTTACTTGGTTGACGATAGCTGAAAGACTAACTGTCTAATAACAATGAAACTTCGTATTTATAGATACTAATTATGAGTCGCTGCACAGGCCACGCCCCCAATGCGCCTAATCACCCCCCTACTACCCACTCATTCCGCGAATATAAAAACGCTCCCTCGTAATTAACCGTTAGCATTATAAGCGGACTACTTGGTTTCGGTCTACTCGATCTCGTCAGCGATCCTCCAAATCCAAATCAAATCTCATGGCAGCTGGTCACTCAACCTGATTCGTATAATACCTGCGATAGCGTACTAATTCCAACTCCATGCCCTCTAGTGGGCAATGTCGGAGGTAGTGCACTGTAGCGCATTACACAACACAGATCGGTACAATAGATGCTGATCTAGCTCGGATAATTCGTGGATTGTTAGTCGCGCTAGTCAGTTTTAATTTTTTTCCAAGTTCTACCTAGTCTCCTTATAAATATACATACTTCTCCCAACGTTCCTATCTCTTTAACTCGTCCAAACAATACTCGGCATCTTTCTCTGCAAAATAATTGTCTACGAAGGTGATGCCTCCTCATTTCACAAAAATCTCTGTCCTCCGAGCGCAATTGTTAGATTAGAGAAGAGAACGAAGTCGCTTAGGGCTAGATTTGGTCGGTAAGGAGGGTGGTTAAGCAGTTCAAACTTTAATTAGAAAATTTTCATCATGTCAACTGCTGAGGTGTGTGACGGCGCATTGTCTTGGTAAAACAATTTTTTTTTTGCAAGTGTTGCCTTTTTTCAGCAATTTCTCCCTTCAGTTTGTCAAGTAATGATGCCTAATATGCTCATGTAGTGGTTTTTCCTGTTTGAGAGTAATCTATTAAGATAGTTTTATGACTATCCCAAAAAAACAGAACAACTAAATCACTTTCCCAGCCGAAAAGATAGTTTTTGCTTTTTTTGGAGCCGATTCCCACTGTGCGGTACATTGTTTGTATATTGAAGTTTCGACTACAGTAGGTAATTAATCGGAGCCAACACTCTGATTTATTGAGCTTAAACAGCACCAACGGTCGCTCTTAAAAGCAAACTAGATTGAAACAACCAATTCAATAGAATCTTGAGATAAAACTAATCAACTATAAATATAGAGAATTATTTGATAACTGTAGATAATGATATAGCTAACATGTACTGATGACATACTGAAGACCTATGAATAATATTTTCTTCGTTAGACATTTGGCTACAGTACGTCAGAATTTCTCTGTCTCTTGCTTTGTGGCATCTATGAACAGTTTTTTTTTGTAGATTTCGTTCTTGCAAATTTCTTTATAGGCACAGGTATTGAAAAAATCTTCAGTAGAGTTGCTCTCTCTATATAGACCACTAAGCTGTAGCCCAATGTACGGCTCAATGTATAAAATAAATGCTACTTCAATATCCACCAATGCAAACATTTTTGGCTATCTTTTGCGAATAGTTTGGTGACGTCTATCTGGTGAAAAAAACTTTCGATAATAGTATCAATTGTCTATAAAATCATCGAATCGTAAACATCTAGCTACAAGGTAAAATCATTTTTTGATAATCTGACAAGTTCCCGACCTAACAAAGAAATTTTTTCCTAAAATTTATTTTTATTTTTTAAAGCTCCATTGTAAGTGTACACACTTCTTCTAGCGATGCTCGCATCTCTTTACCCATCCAAATACTACTTGGCGTCTTTCTTTGCAAAACAGCTGGTTACGAAGGTGAAAAATTTCTGCAAACTTTCTGCAAATGTAGCCGCTTTTCAGCAATTTCTTCTTTTAGCTTGTCAAGTAATGATGCGTAGTATGCTCAATGGTTTTTCCTGTTTAAAAATAATTGATTAAGATAACTCCATGATTATCACAAAAAACAGTCACTTTCCCAGCCGAAGGAACAGTTTCCGCTTTTGTTGGAGCCCATCCTCGCAGCGCCTAAACTGCGCTAACAGAGCGTTCGAACAAGTTTTTGGTTTAACGTAAGGAAGCGTGGCACCCAAGCTTTCACATGCCTAAATTATGATTCAATATGTGACACACACGTTCTTTGGACATGTTGAACACCTCTGTTATCCCTCTCACTTTAATTCGGCGATCGTTTAGCACTGTTTGGTGAACTTTAGCGATGTTATCGTCAGTGGTTATAGTTTTTGGACGTCCCGAACGCTCATTGTCTCCCAAGCTTGAACGGCCACATTTATATTCCGCTGCCCAAATTTCATTGTGGTAAATGATGGCGCAGAGTCCTCGTATACAGGGCAGCGCCCAACTCATCTTGATTCTCTCTTGATTTTGTTGACTACAATGTCTTTATTATTTTGTCATACGATGTTGATGTTAGATTAGCATGAAACTGGCATATTTATGCAACTGGATGGGTAACCGATTTTGGGATGTTGCTCATTAACATCTTGTGGACGAATCAATTTACAAGTTGAGATTCAACAAAATCTCAGTTAAAATTGCTGAAGACTTGTAATGCCATCGTAACCTATATGCCGTAGTAGCATATAAAGCACAGTTTGTATATTAAAAAACTACAAACAGATCTATACTAGATATTGCTGAAAACATATGACAGCGCCATCTATCGGCACATAGTCGAACTACGGCAATGGCAGGCTAAAAGGAGAATAATTAGGTCAGGATGTTTTATCGTTCTCTCGTTGTTTCCTTCTGTTCCTCTTTTTGGCGGGTGATTTTGAAATTTTTGTTTAATAAATTAAAAAAAGTAATTCATTCTAAAAATATGTTCAAAATTTGACATACCCGTTGACATGTTGAAGATAAATTGTTTTACTGATTACTGCTACTATGATAAGATTGCAATCTTCATTAGAATTTTAGATTGCTTGCGATATAGATGACTAATCACTACAATTTCGGCAAAAGCTTAAGCTTTATAATTTTTATACCTAAATCTTTCCATAAAATTTCTGTGAAAATATGGATTAGTAGTCGTTTGTCAGGTATATCAAAAATAGGAGGCAATAAAACGCAACAGAATTGGGTATATATTTAGTTTTTAATTTTGCGTCAAGCAATATAATCTAGTTTGATTGCTAACCGGAAATCACAAAATTAAATTATGATATAAATAAGCGACCGCACACAGCTGGTTTGGAGGTAAAAATAATTTTATTTTACGCATAAAAAATTAGAAATTAAAATAAAAATATAAATAATTAAGCACTTACTTGATGGTACCTCCAATCCATACTATTATCTACTTTGCCGAAATAATCACCAAAATTCATCACAGAGTTCTTTATTCTCGATTAAGCTACACTAAACACCAAAATACTTATTGCTAGTTACAAACACAATAACGTTACAGATATCAATGGAGTCGCGGTAGCAACTAGAAGTAGATCAAAGGAGTTTTGTCGAAATATCATTAGTACATCGTTTTGCTTTGTAAAGCATATGTTATATTTCTTATCTAATCGACAGTATGATGTCAGTTCTGTGTTTAGCACCTATATAATAATGTTTTGTTCGCTGTTATTACATGAAAACGAAATTATGTTTAATAATGGAGAAAATACAAGCGAATCCTGACGATCTCATTGGAAGCGAAATTTCTAATTTGTCATACGAGAAACTTATCTTCACTCAAATGATTGGTTACAATTTATGGCTGCTCTTTTTTGCTAATATAAAGCTTAATTAAAATACGAAACATTTTGTTCATGTCATGTTATTATTAATCTATGATATTGATCTAGAGGAATATTGGTTATAGGTGTTGATGTTTTAAATCTATCTACCTAATTCTAAATTTATTTCTCAAGCTCGTTGACGTTGGCAACTTCACTGCAGTTTCCAGAATTTCATAATACGCTTCTTGTGTTTTTTTTTGTGATAACAGTATTCTTAGTTAATATTTTTGAAGAACCTGTTGCCTTTCTATATTCGTTTTTTTTATATTAGGATATCTAAGGATCCAGATCAAGTCCTGAATGTGCCTGCTGTTAATTATGTCTCAACAGCGAATGGTAGCTCAAGCTTTAGCGATAGATACCACAAACGTCACTGACAACTGGTGCCAATGCGATGGGTAAGCTGTTAATGAAGTCTGATTATTATGTACATATTGAGCAAAGATAATCTGTACTTGACATTAAATTGGGATTGGATAGTATCGTAGTGTTGCTAATTAGTTCTAATTCTGAAGGCTACAGCAGGTTCTTATAAAGGCAAAACCGAATAATGTTAAGATACATACGTCAACAAACCGTCGCCACATTTAATGCAAAAGCTTCTATTGAGAATGCGGGAAGGAATCAATCTGATGATTTTTGAGTTAATCCCGTCTTTAAGCTTATATTTGGCTTTTATTGGTGTCTTTTTTTTTGAAATATAATTATTATAATAGTCAATAACATGGCGCCAGCAGCAGCCGCGTTGTGCGTGAAGTGCAAGTTAAGTGTAGAAAACCAAACTGATAAAGTGTTAAAGTGTGTGAAAGACTGTAAAAACTTTATACATTATGGATGCAGTAATTACAAACCCACAGAACTAAAGATTTTTGATCAACACAGCGACAACGTTAAGTGGTGCTGTGGAAAATGTGCTGACACGTACGATAGCGACAAGAAAAACACAATTGACCTAGTATCGAAAATTACTAGTATGGACAACAAAATTGACAAACTACTAAGTATAATTTTTGAACAATCAATAAAAATCGATAAACAAAACAGTATCATTAATAGGTTAGAACTTACCTTATTATCAAAACCGCAAACTAAATTAGAACAGGAAACTACAAGTGGTCGAACTACAAGATCTAAAACTATACCATCAGATGGCACACGTGACGCAAAATCGTATGCGAAAACTTGTGCTAAGACACAAAATACTAAAACTCAAGACACACAACACCAGCTGACAGAGGTGAATAACCTACTCGAACGTAAAGAAAAACAAAAAATAACACAGACAACTGGGAAGACAGAAGAAGTAGAAAACACCCAACAAAAAACTATACAAACAAAAACAAACAAGCCAAAAACTATACGTGGAAACAGAACGCATACAACGATTGCGGCAGCAGAAAATCGCCGATGGATCTTTGTTTCCCAACTAATTAATACAACTTCAGAGGATGATGTGAAGATGTATCTACTGGAAAATAATGTGCATATATTACAGTGTTGCAAATTGGAAATACGAAACACAGACATCGCAGCATTTAAAATTGCAGTCGCGGACAAGTTTTATGAAGAAATGTTTGAACCGGAACTGTGGCCGGTTAACACAATAATTAGACCATATAGATTTAAAAATTTTCACAGGGACAAAATAACAACCATAAATATATAAAACAGGTAGACGCCTCATGGAAAAACAAACAAAAAAACACAACATCAACTTATTGTAGTTTATTGTACCAAAATATACAGAGTATGCGGAATAAATGTGATGATATTTTAATCTTTCTTGACAGCATAAAGGAACGAGTAGACTTTATAGCACTGACGGAACATTGGCTAAGACCTAATGAGAGTGTCGTCTTGGAGGGTTTTGAAATGGCATCCTGCTTCACGCGATCTTCGAACTTGCATGGTGGCTCGTGCATCTTGGTGCCTGCCGGAACTGACTGTGTTGAGCTCAAGTCACTAAGAGAGAAAAGCAAAGAGTTGGTACTGGAATGTAGCGCGGTGCAAATTAACAAATTAAACATAATTATAGTCAACATCTATCGATCACCTAGTGGTGACGTGGACGAATTCATTGAGATTCTTGATAACATTTTAAAGGAAATATCGTCCGAAGTCACTTTTAGCATCTTATTAAGCGGCGATTTTAACATCGACTTAAGTAAACAAGATCCAAAATCGGAATCTTTACTGGATTTATTACGATCGCACAATTTACATCCATCTATTAAAACGCCTACCAGGATCACGGAAAAGACACAAACAGTAATTGACAATATCTTCACTAATTTAGTAAGCTATAATAGCGAGGTTATGGTCTCCGCTCTATCAGATCACTGCGCTTTGAGGATCACTTTTGATGTGCGGGGAGAGGAGATTGAAACATATGGAAGAATGCAGGTTCAGCACATTACACAGTCGAAACTGAACTCAATCCGGGACGAATTGGAGGTGATTGATTGGTCCCCGGTCTTAAATGAAGCAGATGTAAACACCTGTTACAATAACTTCATGTCAATAGTCACAACTACGATTAACAAACATGTAGTCAAAAAGATCATTACTACTTCCAATAAACCGGACAAAAAATGGATGACAAACAAAATAAAAAACATGTGCGCCATAAAGAGACAACTATATGAAGGATTATGTAAAAACAGAATTGAGAGGAGACATACAAAGATTTCTGTAACAATCTAAAACTAGAGATTGAAGAGTCAAAAAAAGCCACACATGCAGAATATATCAACAACTCTGCTAACAAATCTAAAGCAACCTGGAATGTGATCAATCAACTTCGGGGAACCAGAGGAAAACATACATTTAACATAAGGGATTTTAGTGATGATCATACTGACTACATAGATATTTTAAGTAATATCAATGATAAATTTATAAATATGGTGGATAATACAAAACAAAATCAAGAAACGATAATGAATAATGTGAGGTATGTGCCGGAATCTTTTACTTGGTTTTCTGCTGATCCCTGTGAAGTTGAATCGGTAATTAACCACCTCAACAACACAAAAGCGACAGGTGAAGACGGAGTTCCTGTCTCAGTATTGAAATTCTGTTCCAAATCTCTTGCGCTCCCTCTGGCGCACATAGTGAACTTATGCTTCCAATACGGTATTTTTCCTAAGAAGTTGAAATACACCCTTATCAGGCCCATATACAAGAGGGGGATAAGTCTGATGTTGCCAACTACCGACCAATAGCTCTGATATCCAACGTTTCCAAAGTTATTGAAAAACTAATGCATAGCAGAATGATGGACTTTCTGAATAAACATGACGTACTGCATAAAAATCAAAATGGTTATATACAGAAGAGATCCACTATCCGAGCAATCTTTCAGCTGCTTGAAGAAATCTTAAGTGGACTAAGCAAAAGGAAATTTCAGCATGTGCCTTCTTGGATCTGTCGAAGGCTTTCGATAGTGTGCATCATCGGATATTGCTAAATAAACTTGAAAGAATGGGCTTTAGGGGAGTTACACTTGACCTTATAACTTCATACCTGACAGAACGCAAACAGTGCGTAACGGCACACAACACATTAGGCGCTAAAATCTCTTCACCATGGCAGACTGTTGCACTTGGAGTTCCACAAGGCTCTATACTGGGTCCACTTCTTTTTGTCTTGTATGTCAATGATTTACCTGATATCATTGACAATCTGGCTGTGTTGTATGCTGATGATACCTCGTGCATTGTTCGAGAGAAAACCTGCGAAGAATTAAAAATTAGCATGGAGCTAAATTTAGAACGTATGGAATGCTGGTTCGCTACCAATAATTTAAAGTTAAATGCCTCAAAAACAAACATCTTACCGTTTAATATTCCACCCGCTGAATTAACGGTTACCCACAAAAGCGAAATAATAAATTGTGTTAGTCAATCTCGTTTTCTAGGGGTTACAATTGACAGTTTCCTAACTTGGAAGCCTCACATCCAGGATCTGGCAGGAAGTTTAAGTAGCCTGTGTTATGCTCTACGAGTGATATCGCGCAATGTCAGCACTGGGGCGGCCTTGAATGTTTATTATGCCTGTGTCCAGTCTCGACTAAAATATGGAGTGATTTTCTGGGGAAATTCCACTGCTTTCCACCGACTTTTTGTGCTGCAAAAAGCCTCTATTCGTGCAGTTTTTCAGTTGTGTAACAGAGACTCTTGTAAACCGGTTTTTAGAGACAACAATATACTTACCTTGCCAGCCATTTATATCTTGGAATCTGTACTTTTTGTAAAAAACAACTACAGCGAGTTTTTTAACAAATATCAGCACGGTCATAAGTGTAACACGAGAGGTAAACTTAATCATTACATGACAACCACTAGAACACACCTGTCAAAAGTCCAGAAACAAGTAGTGTCGCGGTGCATTGAACTTTACAATCACCTACCTATAGCCTTAAAGCAAATGCCCATGTATGCTCTTAGGAAAACGCTTAAAAACATCTAGCCAGTAGAGCATTATATTCTATAAATGATTTTTTAAGCGTTCCTTACACTGTCTAAGTTTTTATATGTCTACATGTATTATGTATCTCTTATTCATTTGTATTTGTATTATTATATTATTTTGTTGACGTATTCTTTGCTGTATGCTTTATGGAATAAACTCGATATTATTATTATTATTATTATTATTAATACCTTTCTCTTAGCACCATCTCATATTTGTTGCGAATTTCCAAGTTCTTCTTCAGTATTACAAATTTGGTTCTTCTCAATAATTTACAAATTGTTTATGGTGATTGGACCTATGTGATCTGTTGTTTCGCCCATTTTGACAAATACCACTGACAGACTTCTGTGGTTGAATTTCATTTATATAGGCAGATTAATTAAGGTTCTTAATATACAAATGACGTCGGACTTATTTAAGATCATCATGGTTTAAATAATCTTTTTCTAGAAAAAAAAAGCTTGGCTTAGTTGTTATTTCTATTTTATTCCTTTCTTTAATTCGACTTTTTTCCAATTTTTAAGGGTTTCTTTGCTCGGGTCCAAAAATTAGTTCTTATGGAAATAAATTTTTGACGTTGATTATTTTATTTTTATGAAATCTTTTTGACCTTTTTATTAGTTAATTTTCCCTGGACAAGTTCATCAGTGACAAGAGGAAATAAAACACTTTCCACATTTGGGGAAAAAATGTTGAAAGTCGTCATTTCCATTCGATTATTTTCTGATTTCTCCAAGAATAAGCCTTTTTCTCTCTTAATAAGAGCAGTCGTCCGACTTGACCAAAACTTAAAGGATTACCTCGATCTTAGTTGGCGGTGATCCTCACAACTTACCAAAAGTGAAAGCCTGTCAGGATACAACTCCCCAAAGTGTTGAATCAATGGCTTTCCAAACCGATGGTACCTTTCAAGGATAGACCTGGCCAGCATCCTCGCGTAAGTACTCAAGATTGGGATATCTAGATCTCAGTGAATTTGTTCGTTAGTACCAAACCACGGAGCTTTGACGATCATGCATAAAACGCGATTTTGGAGCACGTTTAACCTCTGAGTTTGAGTTGTCGAGGCACTGGACCATGTCGATGACCCATACGTTATTATCGGCCTGACATTGTGACGTAAATGAAGACATTCAGGTAGGAACTAATTTGACAGCAACGTTGGAAAAATGTTGCCAAAATGTGAGACGCGTGTCGAGAGTAACTTCAAGGTATTTAACGCTAGCCGACCAAGTGAACCTGGTCAAATATTCTTATCACCATCCCAAATCATGAGAGATCAGATGTTAGTTTTAGTGCATATTTAAAAGCTTTTCCATTTCTTTTCTTTATATTTGCTGGAAGGATGTTAAAATATTTGTATTATAATATATTATTATAATATTGTTTGTATTATTCATCAGATTGATTCCTTCCAGCATTTAATATCAAGTACAGGTTATCTTTGCTCAATATGTACATTTTAGACTTTTAACAGCTTACCACTCCAGATGTTAGTTTGGGGGTGGATTTTGTTGTCTAGAGAACCTCACTGCAACGCATTTTGAAACTTTGATAGTAAGGCGCCACCTGCGTGATCATTCTGCGATATTGTCAACCGTTCTTTGCAGTCGCCAGCAAATAAGGGTGTCATTCCTTGAGGAAAAACATATACCGGCGTCGTTGGCATACACTACGAGTCGTGCATTAGGAGAGCTCGAGATATCGCTCGCAAAAAGTAGGAAGAATTCTGAGCCCAGCAGGGAACCCTGCGGGACACCAGCCCTAATGGGCCTGGGTACCAAGACATTGCCAGGCGACTTGATGGCAATGCTGCAGTGTTAATTCTATAGGCGTTAACAATATAACAACGATAATACAAGGAGTTTTGTATACAAAATTTGACATTGTTTGAAGGCTTAACTAACTACAGGAAGAAATATAATTGCTCAATAATCACTTATTCAATTCAATTTTAAATGCTCAATTCTCATAATGGTGACATTATGTTCCGAACCAATGACAGAAGGTATGATTGTGAAGTAATAATTTGAATAGTGAAATAACGTGCCATCGAAAAAAAATATAATTGGTGTAGGCTATACGTAATATTCGGTGTCAAAAATATAATTGCTATCACTTATTCAATTCAATTTTAAATGCTCAATTCTCATAATGATGACATTATTTTCCGAACCAATGACAGAAGGTTGATTGTGAAGTAATAATTTGACATATATATAATAATGACATTTATTATTTGACATTTTATTATAACCAATGACCAAAGTTTATAACCTCAAATTAAATGTCAAGGAATAAATGTCATTATGTGAAAGTGGCTAAAGTAACAATCCGTTCACATAGCCTACTCTAATTATGATTTTTTTCGATGTGTCTATATAAATTCGATAATGACTTTATTTGTATTTTTTTGTTAAATTTTTATGACATATACATTCATATGTATATATCATACACACACTTCCTAAAAAAATAATAACTTACGTAATGCCTTCATAAATACAAGCTACACTGGACTGTAAAGAGAAAGAGAATAATATAACACCTGCGCTATAAATAATGAAGTAATTTATGGTATTTGTTGCGCTAAACGAATTCAAACCGTTTGTCAAACACGAGTAATGCTACGCACGCACGTGTTTTTTCTTCCTTTAATTTTTCCGCAGCACACACTACAAAAGCACTATAAACATACATAACCGCTTGAATACTACAGAGTACCATACAGGACTTGGTATTGACTGTGTGTTGGGTTAGTGTAGAGAGTGGTCGTTTATTTCTATAAATATGAAAAATTAATTCCGCTTCCACCTGTGCGTTTTTTTTAAATTAATTTACCCGCTTTTAGTTATATTTTTTGACGGTGGACAGCTCGAATGCAGGAATATGAGTGCTAGCACGAATGAAAGGACTGCGTGTGTAGATGTGAGGGATAGAATGAGAAAGTGAAGGAAGAAGAAACACCTGTTTTAATTATGCTGACATCGAATAATGTTGTTTTAAGAAATACTTAAGATATATAAAAGGTCTTATGTTATATAAACGCTTAACAAAAAAGCAAAAACGTAACGAGAACTACACTAATTATTTGTAAGCCTGTACCTACCTATTTTTTTTCGATGGCACAAAAATGCTAAAGGAAAGACCTCATGAGTACAATAGTTATTAATCGTTACCAAAAGAGTAACGTTGGTAGGTAGGTAACAGTGGCGTAGCCAGGGGGAGTGCCCGAGGGGCCCGGGCCCCCTCCGAAGTTGTACTGTATTCATCATTCGAATTTTATTGAAGAATATTAAAATAATATTTTTTCGGTAGAAACGATAAATCTAAAGAAGTATCTATTGTAACACTGCACAGTGCACACTCATACAGAGTTGCCAGGTTGGGCGATTTATTGAGCGACTTCTGACAGAAAATTGCGACAACTTTTTTGAAGAAATCGCAAGTCGCAAATTGAGCGATTTCAAATTGTTCAGGTTGCGCTTAGTTTGATAAATTTTATCATTTACTGTACAAATATACATCTCAAAACATTATATGTTATAGAAAAATTTTAGTACCTTTCATTATAGCGCTTACACATTTTATATTACAAAGTTTGTTCGCTAACATGTGTTATCACACAATACCCGTAAGAATAAAGAACCTATGTACTTTGTAATTATTCTTTTAATTTAAATCATGAGAAAAAGCCATTTCTTTTATTCCCAGACGAAAAAATATACTTTTTCACCTAGAAATCGGGGAAGAAAGAAGCACGATTACAGCGCTCTCCCAAAACCCGGCGTTTACGTGAACTTCAACATGTGACGTATGAACCCTTGCTTATGTTATCGAAATTAATGGCTTGACTACTTGTGCCTTGTATTCGGACGATTTCTTTTTACTTAAAAAAAAGGTTCACTGCCATGAGGAGAGATGTACCTTTGGCAGAGAAGACTACAGAATATTGTTGTTCTGATCATTTTCATGTAAGTACAAGTACCTAACCTATACGAGTAGTAGTATTAAAATTACTGATATTTTACAAGTACATACGTTACAATAATATGGATTATCATCAGCCCCGCCGCCAGCTGTTTGAACGCCCGCGTTCAATACCGATTAGGCCGCCCCTTGTACAATTGTAGACATGCAAATTATGACAATGTTTTGTTTTCCTTTCGATATGTTTTTGTCGTCGATGCCGCCCCCTTGAAAATGCCGCCCCTCAGACCCTTGTACAATAATTGTAGACATGCAAATTATGACAATGATTTGTTTTCCTTTCGATATGATTTTGTCGCCGATGCCGCCCGCTTGAAAATGCCGCCCTTATGCGGTGCACGCCTTGCACGCCCGCACGCAGCGCGCCTGATTATCATGCATGTACACAAAGTACGAATTCTATGTATTAATGGTTAAAAAAGGATCTTACATTTGTGTTATCATATTAGTAATATTATAACCCTATAATCTGACTTACAGGTTTTCTACGTCAGGTTGCGTTTGGGTCACGTAACTTCCTCGGGCATCTTTCAACTCAAAAAATCTCGAAAACCACAAGTCTTTGAAAAATCATAATTTCTGTTTCATTTACCGGCGATCTCAATCCTTTATAAAATGTTTAATTCCTGTTAACTTTTGAGAAATCTGTAGGTTGTCTATTTATAATGATTTACATGATTTCTAGTTGGGAGTTGGTCTTTCGGGCTTCAACTGTGACAACTGTCAGAATTTGGATGATTTAAAAATGTTAATACTTATATATATACTTTTTCAAAACTTTCGTTCCATTTTTAGTTCTTCAACCCTTTTGGGCCCCTCCCAAACCAAAATTCTGGCTACGCCACTGGTAGGTAATGTGTTTTTGTGGAAGAATTATTTACGCTAAACAAATTAATACCCTACTCATGCTTCTCTAGTGCATTTAAAGAAAAAATTTTCTAAATATAAAACATAATTTTTTTGTCTAATTATACGTGATATCCGAAAACTGCGTTTTCGTTTTTTCCATATATCTAGAGCAATCCAATAGGAAGATCCACCTTAAATAAGTCGTAAACGTCAGGAAATACGAACAAAGGTCCGGACAAGTCGATTTTTGCTTGAAGGAAGAAACTCTTTCATCAACAAGACAAACCCATGTCTCATCAAAAACAGATTTCAAGGTTTCATTTAGATTTTGAATCTTGCGAATTTTATCGTATTCAAAATTATGTTCAGCATTTAAACTTTTCTGATTTGGTTTATATAGATATTGGCATTCGGGAGTTAATACTTTTGAGATTTCTGGAGGGATTTGGTAGGATTTTTGTTACATAGTTTGATACTTGATTTTGGTGAAATTTATTTTCAAATTTTTCGTGTAAAGATGGAAGAAATAAATTTGAGAAATCCAGTAGTTTTTTGTTACTCAATACTTCTAAAAAAGGAGTTTTGTTGAAATTTCGAAAGTAGAGAGTAATTAATTGAATTGCGGGATTACTTTTTATGAGCTCAAATAAATTGGTGCAATTGTAATAATATTAAAAGCCTGTAACTTCGAAAACATTATCTGTATTTTCTGAATTCTTTTTTATGTTGCAAATTATGTTCAGGTTTGAAATATGAACATAGTTAAATAAGGAAAATCTATTAAATCACGTCACAATAACTATTAACTTAATATGTCTATATTATGACCGCTGAAACAGCTTTAAGCTGTCTAAAGATAAATGATCCTTCATTAAGTTCAATACATGAGAAGGATATGATGATAGATCGTTGATTGCAAAGCAATTCGCCATTTTGTCGTGCGTTACGTACAATTATACGTATCAAAGGTTATTGTGATTGAACTGTTTTCTTTAATGGGTGGTGTACATCGTAAGTTGTATTACTTATCTGGCTACCACAGCAACTGTTGCGGTGTAGTTTTGTGTGTGTAAATTGTGTCAAATGGCTTTGTGATAGCATTTTATAATGCCGCGCTGTTAATCACTTTGCTTCCAACAGCGAATGGTAAGACGATCCGGATTTCAACTCTCTGAAAAAATGTCACCGCCCCTCCAGTGAATTGAAACCCGGCTCCTATCGTCACGCCACAATGATAGTCAGTCGCCTAACCACTGCGGCTATCAGTCCGTTAACATATTAAATTAACCTATTAAATTAAAACACAATAACTAAACTGTATAACCACTACTCCTAAATAACTAGGAGAAGGGTCGTAAACTTCCAAATTGTGATGCTCAAATATATTGGCTATAAATCAAAAGTTTTAGGTAAGCAATTCGCCATTGCTTCAAACTTTACCTTATAGTTATTCAGAAAGTTGTTGTTTTTCAAACAGCAACAGGATATTATTCATTTGGCTCAAATCTTTTATTACAAACAGATGTCTCCACTGTTAACCGGCTGGCCTTTCATGAGTGATTAGCCTTTGTTTTGTGGTTCAGCTTAGACTGTATTAGTCTCCGTTAAAATAGTTTGGCCATTTTTTTTTTTGGTTTTTCTGTGACCGTTTAGGTGCTCCACGTGAATCTCTTACAGCTTTAGATTTCTTCCTTTTTAGTTACCGTTCATCAGTATTAAATTCTTGGCTGAATTAAATATTTTATGGCACATTTTTTTGTGAAATGAAAGGAGTGAATTCATTACCACTGTCTCCGCTGTTTGTCTCCGGGCCTCTCTGATATAAGACAAATATTGAAAGTTCGTGATAAAGATGTGCTAAATTTAATAGTGTCAAATGTTTAGATATCAGGTTTATGTAATTATAATCAAATGTGTATCAGCTCGGCTAATTTATATTTCAGATTTGGCGTTAGCTTTGGTAGCAAACTGTTCACACATAATAATTACAGGTGTTTCAGAAGTCTTTCAGGTATTCAGACAAAAATATTCCAAATGGAAGCATTTTCGACAAACTCTAAAATAACTGTGAAGAAATCTTCAAGCATGGTTGGTTGCAATTAGAATATAAAGTATGGCACTTTTAATGGTCGAAAGAAAACTTGTACCAAATTACAGTAGACTTGCGATAGTTTGGCACTGGTATGGTACCAGCGGGAACATTTAGTTAAAGAGTTAAATCGGCAGATCTCGTGTTTCTTTAGCGCAACTCGACAAATGTAAGAACTTAAAATCGTTGACAGCAAAATAATTGTCATTTTCTCGTGCTTTACGTGTATACCTAGGACTACTGGTTATCGTGATTGCATAATTATGTAAATAGAAATTGAAAATTCAATGGGAACATTTAATTGGGATGAAACGATAAACATGCAAATCTTCAACATATGGCAAACATTCAAACAACTACTGTCAGTCGGAAACTGAAAATCATTAAACGACTGGAGAAAGATAAGAATAAGAATGAATTTAATATTGGATCGGAAATTATTTATGAAATTAATGCGTTTCGCTTCTCAGTCTGTAACAGGAGAAAAAATGCGTTCTAAACAGACATTAAATAAACCAAATTTGGAACAACTAGAAAGCGTACTATACAAATGGTTCAGTACAAAATGTCTCGAAGGAAAGTCTGTAATGGGGCCAATGATTATAGAAAGGGCTAAGAATTTTAGAGAGGATTTGAATATAACAGAAGACGACTGTAATTTTCCAGAAGGCTGGTTCAGAAACAAATTTTGGTATGACATTTGAAAAATTATGCAACGAAAATGACATGGTGATCTAATTGACTGGGGAGACAATAATGTTGATGAAATCGGCCTGCTCTAGACAGAATATGTCGAGGGTTAAAAAAAAAATAGAATTAAAGTTTTACTGTATTCTAATGCGTCGGGGGACCATCGATTAACTCGTTGTCGTAAATTTAAGAAGCCAAGGGCTTTTTTTAAGAGTTGTCCATTCATTGTAACGTTCAACAAAATGCTTGAATGACTGTTGCATTATTCCAAGACTGGTTTTTTCATCACTTGGTCCTACAGATTAAGGATAAATACAAAAAAAGTTAAACTACCAGAAGATAGCAAAGCCTTTTTTCTATTGAACAATTGTAAAGTTAATCAGCCTGCAGCAGAGTTAGGTATTTAATTGATCTAAAACCTATGGATCAAGGAGTTCTGTTTCTATTAATCTAACCTTTTGAATATGGACCAAGGAGTTACTCAAACCTTGTTTTCATGGTGTCATAGAAACTTGGATGAAACTTTGACCAAATGCAGTCACCGAAATTTTTTAAGAAGTGTTCAATGTTATTAGGAATACTTCTAGAAACAGTTCTTTGTAAAATATATATCCGAAGAAGATTAATTATAGAATAGGAGGAGGAAACTAACAAATGAAACAATTCAGGTTACTAGTGAATTAAATGAAGCTTCGCCATAAATGTCATCAAAGTAATAGACCATAGAGGACAGAGCACTATTTGATTGATATTAAGAGAGTTACCTGAAGAATGCAACCTTTATCATTTCCGTATTCTTGAATAGAAAAAGAATGCAATCCAATATAATAAAGACATGAATTCTTTGAAGATTTCTTTTTATTTTATACGAACTTATCACCATTTAATATTACCGCATAATAATAAAATTAAAAAAAGCCTTGATTTCCCCATTCTAATCTACAATTTTGTGTACGGTGATGTAATTTCGTAAGATTTATTTTCGTAATTCTAGGAAACCTAACGTCATAACGCGATATTCCTAAAGATGTACGCGTGTGGTGTAATAGGATCGGATTTATTTGCCACTGGTATATATGGAAATATCTATCTCCCGGTTTCGGTGGAGATATTATGCGGTGAGTTGCGGTCGCTTTATACCGAAACTCTTTAGAGCATCACAGCAACCGGCTATCTAATTCCGGTTATAAGATGGGAAGTGAATCACGGCAGAGTGTCTCGGATTTTCGCCGGACGGAAGTTTCGGCCATTCGGAAACCTAGAATGTCGGCGTTTATCGTTTCAGTTTCGAGTTATTTATTTATGATAATTTTTCAGAGGAATGATCTCTATCTATCTGGTTGGTGTTGCAAATCCTGTGAATGGTTAGATATATACTCCGACGTTTATTTTTAACTAATAATCGAGAATGAATCTTAGAATTTCCATAAGTATACGATTACGTTCGAGTATATCAGACATTTGTGTAGAAAAACGCGGTATTATTATAACTATTGAGTAAATAGGAGAGAAAATGGAAACCGTAGATATGAACAGTTGGAAAAATTAAATGATGAAATCTCACTAAAACCACTAACAATGCTAACCCAAACAGAAATAATAGGAATAGAATGTAATACTTTCTGTACTTTCCCCAACTCCAAATTCCTGATTTTTGTACAATTTCCATTTTAAAACTATAAACGCAGTATTTACTTTAGCTTTGGAACGTAGTAACAGATGTAAAATTGCAAATAGCGTGACAACTTCACATTTATTGTGAGCGCTGAATTGCTTGGACTTTGAAACATCTTTAAATCTGACTACCTTCTTCATCGGTAGAAGCATGTTAAACTGCAGGCAGGCCTTTTCAAGATTCAACACAATACGGGTCATTTTTTAAAATTGTAAAATGCTTTCCTGATTCATTTTCCATTCCGAAATTTGGTCATCAATTGGTCACGTCAACCACAAGTTGAAAAATCAAAATTTTTAAAATAGGTAAACAGTGTGCCTATAACCGCAATCACTCGACGTGGACGAGCTGTATAAGCCCGGTAGTATTATATACGGCCACTCCATGAAGTCATCACATGCAACCACAGGTTGAAAATCAAAATGTTTAGAAAGTAAGCAATTCGATCTGGTTGTTGCAGAATCCCATAAAAAAGATTTCATCAATTCTCATACCTACATACGTTAACGAGCGAGGCCAGATAGATCTCATTGATTTTCAGCCAACCCCTGACGGAAAGTGTAAATGGATATTAAACTATCAAGACCAGTCGATTTTTACGGCCACTGAAAACAAAAAAGGCAGGAGAAACTGCTATTTAACTATTAAGCAATTTTTGTCTAATTGGGGCTCCGAAATTTTTACAAAGTGATAATGGATGTGAATTCGTAAACAATAAAACAAATGTGGTCGGAGTGGTTGATTTTTCTAGGCTGACGTAGACATCCTCAAAGTCAAGGAAATATAGAAAAGTCTAATCAAGACATAAAACAATAACCCAAAGAAATTGTTAGTTATTGTCGTACGAACCATGTGATCGTGAAATTATATTTTACAATCGGAAAAAAGTACTGAAATGAGAAGAATGATATTTTCTGTGGAAACAACACAGATTACCACAGAATACATCACATATAGTGTGAAGAGCAATGCGTTTGTGAAAATATTGCCTTACGAGGTAATAACCTAGAAATCTAGGCCCTTGTTATTTATATGATCAAAATATAGTAACAGACTCAAAGCATGGCCAAGAAAATTACTCAACAACTCAATTAATAAGAATAGAATGGAACTTAAACTAAAGCAGGGTGATTGCATGCTATTTAGTATCCCAAAAGTAGATAGACGTGACCCATGTGATCCCCTAAATATGGCTTGTGTTGTTATGGATCCAAAGAATGTTAATCAAATAGATTGCAAATATGGAATTATAAACGGCTGATTTGATTCAGAAAGCTTAGTATCAACTGGTGCATCGTTTCTATCAGTTGACAACGTCGATCAAACCAAATACTTGTCAGGCAGAGAAGCTGTTCTGAAAACAAGTCGTGGCCAAGACTATAGTGTTATTGCTCTCATCGCTTTCGCTTCACTAACTTGTATTGTAGAACAATTTGGATATCGAGCAAATTCTACGCTCATTACCTCTATCGGACAAGATCAGAATTAGTACCACATGGGAAAGTCGATAAAAACTAGTTGGTAACGCCAAATAAGGTTGGTACCATTTCTGAGCTTAGCCGATGGACGAATTAGCTTAACATCGGAATTATTTTCAATGCAAGTTAATGAGGCGACGGCCATGAAGGTAGGGTGTGTGACACTGATGACGCCTGATAAACAGAAATTATAGTCCGTCTCTAAGACTTATCCTCTGTCATCTTCTGTTATAGTAGAGTGATTCCTGCAATTATACCATGAGCACCTATTATAGGCTTTTTTGTAAAAATACTTTTTGAATTCTTTTAATTGACTCAAAAAGTACTATTTGGAAGTTGTGTAATCTAATGCCGCAGTTACAACTATTTTATTACATTATTATGGTATTTAAATAACAGAACATTTAGATTAACGGTTTTCCACGAACATGAATATTTAACTAAATGAATGTTAACCTTTCGCTTTTATTAATAATTTACATCAACTAGAATTGAATATTAATAAAACCATTTTTTTTTTTCTAAAGAACGACAGAAGTTAAGTTTTTGTTTTCATCCGATTGCACCAACAATTAGTGAAGGATGAAGGATCAATCGAAGTACAACTAAGAAGAAGCTAAAGTCTGCTGTGTTTTTGTTCCTCAAGAGATGTATCATTCAACTGACGTTGAGTGGTCGTTTTGATGTCGAAAGGTATCCAACTAAACACCAAAATTGTCGTGTCAAGCCGCTCTTTACTACGACATTGCTTGTTACTTGACTAATTTTTGTTGTAACAAGTTGCTCATAAACTTCGTTGTTGATGAAACCCCATGGTGGTCAAAGACAAGTAGTTTCATTAGCTAACCACACCCTATTAAATATCCTTGTGAGCATATGTCCAATAGCTCGCTTATTCGAATGTTGAACAAAACAGTCACAATACAATAAAACGCCTTTCTACTGAACAAATATTGTACATATTGTATTTGAGTTTTACCTCACCATTAGACTCACCCGCTATAAACATATTGATGTTAAAAAAAATGCTAACCGCAGTATTATTATTAAAATAATACAACGTATTAAGTCACGATTAAGTTTCTTAGCAGACTCCAAAATATGAAACAAAACATGGCTGGTTATCCCAAAAAGTTTAAAGTGATAGCCCGTCGAACAGGAACTTATCATGAATAAAAAACATCTTCAACATTTCTGAAACCGTTTTGAAAGAAAAAAACGACGACGAGAGAAGGCATTTGTCCAAATTGCCGCAATTGTTAGCAAAGTTTCGCGTGGACCAAGTGAACAGTCTTCAAATTGATTTAAGACACCAACAGTTTTCAACATTTGCTGGAGTGCAGCGAAATCCCGCTTCAATCATCTTCAGATGAAAGTGGAACGGTGGTGACACAAATGCTGTTTTTAGCATTAGGAATGTACTGGGGTCTTAAATGTCAAATGATCCTATGGTCATATACGGCAATTATAAGACCCATCATCACCTATGCTGCTTTGGTATGGTGGCCAAAAACAACACAGAAGAATGTACAACAACAGCATCAACAAATCCAAAGACTCACTTGTCTAAATATCACGGGAGTGATGCGGACCTGTGCCACTGCAGCGTACAGTGCCCTACCTCTGGACAGACTTACGGGACTAAAACCTGGGGACATTAGAGGACACCTTAAAATCCTTGAAGATTCCAGCAGTAACTACCTAATTCACATTGCAAAGGACAAGATCCCTACGCAATACAACTTCGACCAACTCTACAAAGTGGTCATCGAAAGCCGTACTAACAATGAAACACAGGCAAGTGGTGGTGACCGATTTAAATGAAATTTGGTGGGTTTGTAGACTGATGCAGTGTAAGAACAACGGTAACTTCCATAGATGCTAAATCGCCCGTTTTCGGGGGGTGGCGCGCCCTAAACCCAACGCTAGCCTTCGCTATTTGCTTTAATATCTTCAAAACTATAAGACAAAACAAAAAAAAGTTAAGACAAATATATAACTGTTTTATGAGTACTAAAAGATAGAGACAATAGTTTGCCTGTTATAGTTCTTGTTTTCCAGAAACAATCCCCACCCCCTATTTTTTTTAAGACTATTGTCTTTTAGTATATCAACGGATAGTCGACAGTTGAAGGCTGTGATGTTTGTCTTAATCCGGTCTTTTTGATGAATGTACATGCAATTTAAAGCAATTGGGACACAATAATCACCTAACTCCTCAGTGGGTCCCAAGTCATCAAGGGATGGAAGGGAACGAAAAGGCAGATAAACCAAAGAAGCAGCGAAAATGCCTTTCATTGGACCTTATCCCTGTTGTGGACTGCAAAACCGCCACTTAAAACAAGCATTTAACAAATGGGGACAACAGAAACCTCCCACTGGCAGAATACGCCAAGACAAAAGCAGGCAAAGGCACTGTTATCAGCATCGCCTTAGACAAAGCACATTTTCATAATCTTCCAGCAGACGAAAAACAAAAAATTGATGAACAACTTGTTGATGAACGCTAGTAATTCCCATTTGACTTAACAATAAAAGTTGGGGCCACAATTTAGTTAGAAAATTGAGGTATGCAAATCTCCTGCCAGTCATCAGTTGGCAAGTCCATTGTTACATTCTGGACATGAACAAAAAAAAGAAACAGTTTCATAATAAATTATTGAAGTATTGTTATTCTTGTTGATTCGATGGACTATAGCTTGTAGTAAATGATAACGAAGACCTTGATGGTCCGAGTCTCTGTTATGAGCACTGATGAGCTGCTACTTGGAAAACTTTTTCCGAAGTTTCATCACGACTTCTTTTAACAAAATTCATTATTCTGCACAAGCAATTTTGATTACGAAAATTATGCAGCAACCATGGAATTGTATATAGAACAAAAGAACAAATTTCGGTAGGTAAAATAATGCTAGGAATGTATAATTGGTCGCGAGCTACGAGTTTCTAATAAGTAATCTCTCCAACAATAAGTAAACGCAAGAAAAATCTAAACAATAGCAACAAACCAAGCGCAACCGAGCCAATAGTTGGCCAAGCGAAAGAGCGAAACAGAAGTAGACGTATTGTGGAAGCCACTACACCTCTCTTCATCAATTCAATTTATATTCAGGTAGGTATATTAACATATCAATTCTTATTTGAACGTTTTGTAACACAACACGCTCCGTCTATCTCCATTATCATCTTGGCCTGGGTGTATGTGTATGTGTGTTTGCGTGCGGAGTGAAGAGAGAAGGCTCTTTCCTTTTGTTCGGCGGAAAAAAGAAGCGAAACGACCAGAAGAAGAAAGAGACTTTTTAATTTCTTATTTATACACACACGCCGTGGGTCCATTCATTGGAAACAATGAAGCGCCCGACAATGAATTCAAATGACGCTCACAAAACGCTTTTTTAATAATCTGTAAATAGATAGTGGCTTGAGACAATGCGACTGGATAAAAACGAAAGCGTATTATTAGTGGCGTGATTTGAATCACGAATAACGGACCCCTGTGCACTTATGCGTATGACTGTATCATATTGTGTATGCAATGCACAGGATTTTCACAAGTTCTGCGGTATATACGTGAGATTTTGTATATAACGAGAAAGTTGAAAACATCGCAGATAACCCTTCAGCAGTATATATGGTCGTTCCAAGAATAAAACTTTCCCATCTGTTGTAAAATTTTGTCCGCTGATTTTCCTTTAAACTACTTAAAAAGGCCATATAAGAAATTATGTTGATAATTTGGAAATTGCCATTCTTCTAGTGCTACCATAATCTAGATGACGTTTCAATCAACATCCAAACCAAAGAATTGATGATAGAGACTCGTTGCCAACATTTTAAAGGGAATACGTTTTTTATTCCAAATTTTTATTAGTCTTGGGACAAAATTGCTTTATGTTAGGAGGGAGGGGGCGGGCTAATTTCATGTCGGCTATAAATAAGAAGAATGAAACGACAACGAACATTATTTTGAATTAATTTATGCCTAATAGGTTTTTTACTAATTTAAAAACAACATTTAAACAGGATAATTAAAGTAATGTCGTCCCTAAATTAGACTGCAAAGTCTACAATGGACCCTACAACGATCAAACTCAGCAATATTTAAAGAAACGCGTTTATAATCACCAATACACAGTTTCATATAATATAACCGCCCAAATGGCTTTGTCTCAGCACCTTGAAGACAGACAACATAATTTAGATTGATGACAACGCGATCAATTTTAGCATTGGTATTGATAATGTGGTGTACAGGAGTTTTAAATAATACAACGTTTAATGTATTCATCTAAGGATGGGTTTATCAATGTGAAGATAAATAAATTAACTTGCAGATAAAATTTTATTCGTAAGATAATATTACAATGAGACGTTTATTGAGTGTTAAATAGAAGTTATCTGCAAGATAAAGGAATGTACCTCAGAGTTAATATATGTATATATCCACAGCTTTATTTTAAAGATAACGCGTTTATTTTTAACTTGCCATTAATCGTATGAAACAAATTTGAAGGCTGCAAAAACATCTGGTTTGTTGTTTATTTTAACACCAATGAACGAGAAAAACAGGGTGTTAATTTTACACTGAAAATTACAAACAAAACAAAACATGCAATCGAAAATAAACAACCTGATGATGGTAGATGAATTTGAATTCTTGACTATTTGTTTACGTTCAAACTGTAAGACTTCTGATTCTTCATCTTCGTTACTACTTAGTAAGTAATCAACGAAATAATCCATTGCAATTTAGGATATAAAATATCAGTAACTTGAATCTTTTCTCTTTATGCACTATGTTACTATACATATAATAAAAGTCTTCAAGGATTTCTGATCCAATCAGAATCCGCTAATTATTTATCAGTATGACCAACTATCGACAAACTTACAGTTTATCAACTTGCAATTAACTGCATTACGATAAACAGTTGCCTGTCAGTTACTTAACTAACACTTTTATGCTCACATTGATAAAACCAGCCTTGAGGTACACTTAAAGACAGGTTTCTACATAGAACGTAAAAACCACTACCACACTACAACTAGTACCATTTGAACCTGAAGTAAATGGCTGGTTGTCAATTGGCAGTCTACAGTTCACTCCTTCGTATATTTTATTACCAGTTTTTCCAATTTGATTGACATGCTGCTTTCAATTCTATCCTCGTCGCTACTGTGATGTACAGGAAGTTCTACTTTATTTAACAACTCATGATCAGCTTTTAACAAACCAAATATACTTCCTAAATGACTCATTTTGCAAATCTTTTAACGTTTAGATTACAACGGATTAAAAATCTCATAACCTAGTTTGTGTGCCCTTTTTACGACCCCAATGAATGTATGGATATAAAGTACTAATTGCAGGTTAGAGTATATAGACCATCAATATTATTTTTAACGGATCGATGACCGCAGTGGTTAGGCGGCTGACTATCGTTGTGAGAGGACGATAGGCGCCGGGGTTCAATTCTCTGGAGGGACGGTGACATTTTTTCAGAGAGTTTAATCCCGGATCAACTTGCCATTCGCTGTTGGGAGCAAAGTGATTAACAGCGCGGCATCATAAAAGGCGATATGATGCTGTCACAAAGCCAATTGAACACAACATACACACAAAACTACACCGCGAGAGTTGCAGTGATAGCCAGAGAAGCAATACGGCTTACGGAGTCACTGCAACTAAGGACCCACTACATTAAATAAAAATGATTTTATCAAAAGAAATTAATATTATTATAGAATATAAACTACAACAGTCATTAGATTTTACAACAGATTTGCAATGCTTTGTACAAATAAACAATCCACATGCGTAAGATCGGATGCTAACCTTTTTGTCCAATAATCTTAAAGACAAACGGCATTTTCCTCTTTTGTATGGATGTGACAATGATGCAGAATCAAATACCTACATACGACAAGCCTGAATAGCTCTGCCTACATGGGGACACTTTTTCATGTCATCAGGTCTTTTTCAAATGTTTTCCAAAATATTTTTGCTATTGTTGTTTTGATAAATCCATGCAAACATGCAATATCAAACAGCAGCTATACGCTATAAGAATACTGTCAAATTAATACCAACACCTTCATAAGTGGTGTTATATTCCAAAATTATGTTAAGATTTTGATGCTCCTCTTGCGATACTTGTTCGTTACCATGTTCAGATGATAGTATTTGAACCTTTCTTTGGAATATATGACACCATCATTAGATTGTGAGAAAAAGCAAATAAAAACGACTATTTTGCAGCTTTATTTTTCCGCACGGTTCCGAGAAACGTAATTTGTTTTGTAAACAAAAATTTTGCAAGAGGTGCCGATATAAAAAAAATTATCTGTTGTTACACTACAACTCGATTTGAACAACAGTTCAATATTGTCCTCTACCAAGCGTTTGCGTCGTAATCTTTACGGCGAGGGCCCAAATCTATATTTCATATCGCACTGGTTTCGATAAATTGTCGAAATGGACGCTTAATAATGCACCTCATTCACATAACAGTTCACTTATCGGATGCTAAATAACTGATTTGTACAATAAGAATAATTCCTTAAACAGTCTCATGGGGTCTCGGTGGGACTCCATCCATCTTTTTTTAACTGTTTTTTTTTTCCGATTACACGGGCGAGACAACCTGGGAAACAAGCTCGGCCAAAGGATAGACCTATTGTGCCATTCCGTTTTAGTTCTCTTAGTCAGGTTACACCCGGACAAAAAAGTCCATAAACTGGTCAATAGTTAATTGATTTACTCCGGAATCGTATAATCGATCGACCCCAAAGTATCTCTGCCTCTGTCCGGTGTTGAGCAGTCGGCCAGCAAATGGACTGGCGTTTTCTTCGCACTCCCAATTTCTACACAGAGCAGAGTTTACTATGCCCATGCGATGCAAGTTTTTATTCAGTGCGCAGTAACCGGTTAAGATTCCTGTGAGCAACCTGAGCCTATCTCTGCTCATAAAGACTACCTTGCGAAGTATTTTCCCATTTGGACGGATCCCGAGTATTTAGAATGTCTCACGCTGATAATGTCTTACCAACAAATTCGGATCTGACAAAGGCTGTGATACTGCACGTAGGTTGTAGATCTGTGAATGGTCGTTCGCTGGCACGTTTTGCTAGCTTGTCAGCCATATCATTGCCTCTGATTAAAGAGAGGCTTGAATCCTATCTCAGTGTAGTGCTGTGTTGTTCTGCCACTTTCGTGAGCGTCCTATGGAAGTGAAATACCACCTTAGAATCAAACCTGTCAGCCTATCTTAAGGCAGCGGTTTAAAATGTCCCCTGTGTAGGTCTGAATGGCACTCATCGCCATCGGGTTCTCCATCTCTCCAAATTGTAATTCCAGTGCCGTTCGGCGGTTTAGAAGCAAACGAACAACAAAACAAACGAACAAACGAGGAATTTTTACGGTCTCTCCGCTGGAGATGTTTACATTATATCCCCCGCTTCTCCCCCTGAAGCTGAAGACGGGCCCAACTAAGCGGCAGAAAAAAATAATTACAATGTCGTTGTCAGTTCAGAATTTTGTTACAATGGGATGCTGATCTTGCAATTGCCAGGCCATACCACCCATCGTCTACAACCCTTAGATGTAGCTGTGTTTGGACCTCTGGAGGCATACTACCATCAAGCTATAGTGAAGTGGCTACATAGTAATCCAGGGAGGAAAGTCCCACCATTAGAAGTTGCCAGTCTCATAAATGAAGCATACCAACAGGCGGCCCTAAAGAATCCATCCAGTGGTTTTGCAGCTACTAGAATATTGCCACCTAACCGAAATGCTGTTTCGGAAAGTGATTTTATAGCTAGCAAAAATTTAAATGCTGGTGATTGACATAATCTTGACGTGAATCATGGTAATGCTGATAAATGTAATAATGGCTTTTCAGAGGGAAATGGAACCATAGTAGAAACTCCTTCTGTAAATGAACACATAGATAGTTCTACGATTAGTCTAATAGAAAATCTCCTAAACACAATAAGTCCTCTTCCAGATGTTAATGAAGTACCTGAAGAGGAACGGAGAAACAGCACAAAAGGCAGTATTGCTAACATCGAGCCCTTATGTCAAAGATTTAGATACTTCAAAGCGAAACAGACAGCAAGAGGAAATAAAAAAGTCAGCTAAAAACCCTTTTTCCGACAAAAAGAAAACCTACAAAAACCTTCAGTTCAGCCAAAAACTGGGAAGAAAACTGAAACCCAAGTGGAAATTACAATTAATAAGGATGAATGGTATTGCTTCCTGTGCGACGAAGTTAGGTTGGAAGATATGATCCAGTGTCAAAGGCGTTTAAAGTGGGCCCACGACAGCTGTGTCACTCTTGTATAATTAAATTTTTTGTTACTTGATGTTATTTTAACATTTTGAAATAAATTTTGTTGTTTCAGTTTTATTAAAGTAAAGCTGCTTCACTAAATACAGCTATTCTTCTGTTCTTTAAAATAATATAGTGCCATTTAGGAAACTGGGAGTGAGATTTAGGAATCTTGTTTCCCAAATCGCTCCATTTGCAGACCTCACTAAAATCTTAAAGAGACCAGAACAATTCGATTTTTTGTTATAATCTATCTAAAACGTAGCAGAGTGTATTGTTTAGTTTTTTGTAACACAAGTACTGTTACTTATTTTTTAATATGCCAATATAAAGAGTGCTGCGATTTTGGCAACCCTCCCCTATGTTTTGTAACAAAATTCAGAAATAAATGACAAGTGCATATCATTAAATATTAAAATATAAACGAATGAAATGTGGAACATGCAATCTGGGCTCTATAAAGATTCCGCATGGTAATCTAAGGATTAAAATGAGCGTGCATGACGCACTATGACAAACGTTGATAAAATGTTTTAGACTAAGTAATTCATTTTTTCTGCTGTGAGGCACTAAGACAATAAACAATAAGACTCAGCTCTCAACTTTGATTAACTTATAACTCTTTATCGGATATATTGGATGTCGATCTAGGATTTTTTCTCATTCTATTTATCCAGTTAGTCGAAATTTATCCCACACGTAATTTAACCTTTTGTTACCGTTTCTGAACCACACATCTCAGCATGAAACTCCGAAAAAGCTATTTATTACAACAAATATTAAACGTAACGATCATACACGTTTTACCTAGTAAATAAATTGTTCGCCTCCATCAAGATACAAACATTTAAGGCGACCGGAATAAATTATCTAAGTACAGGTGTTAAAATGCATTATAATAAATTAGTTCTAATGTATAAGGTTAGCATTCTATGGTAACAACTTCGGGCAACGATGCTCGGAATCTAACCTAGGAAGAAAAGTGCGTACAGCCGCATACACATACATATCTCTACGAATTCCATTCTGTTCCTGTAGCTATATCAGAAAGAGTGAGCTTGTGCGATGCCTAATTTGGCAGTGAGTAATGTCGTACCATTAAACGTATACTTTAAATTGGCGTTAGGTTAAATGGAGTCCTTTTATACTCTCGAATATTTTGTTCCTTTTTTTTTTCTACTTTACAGTTTGGAGATCAGATAAAAATAAATTAGGAAAGTGTTATTTTAAAATAGTAGGCTTATATCGTGGAGAATGTTTGAAGAGATATTATTATGTTATATAAAAATTTTTTTTCTTCAGTATATCATTAAATTTAAAGTATATACAAGAAGACATAATAGAAAGCAATTGTAATATTTTATTTATTATATAGAACTTAATTCTAACAATGTATGTTTATATAATTCTGTTTAATTTAATAAATACACAGCATGATTATTATGACATAAAGAATCCTTTCTCTTGTACTACTTAAGGGGCATTATACGTAAGTATTAAAGCAAACTATTTATACAACTACCTACTACCTACGGTGGGATAGAAAGCCAGTAGCATTCCCGGAACTCGAACATTTCGTAAAAATTTATGATGTTTGGACAGGTAACCAGTAGATGATGAGAGTTTTCGACCCGGATAGCAATGTTCTCTCTAAGCTACCGCGCTTAATAATACCTAATTATGATGTACAAAGTATTACAATGGGATTTGTACTGACTTTACTGGTATTAGATAGCAGGTATATCTACCTAAAATTGTTTGCTGACTGCTGAGATACTAATGGCCTTTCTAAAATTCACGTGTTTAATCGTAAGTAATCCGGGAGTTAAAGTAGAAATTTCCTTGTAAACAGGTGCCCTTTTCTTGTAGTCTACGGAGATAGTATTGCGATTATTACAAAACATTATTGGAACATATAAAATCAACTAAGAATTTGGACAATCTTTCTTCTTTAATTTATTTCAAAGGAATGATCATTAAACAACATCTACTAAATAAACAACGCACTGAGATTTGTACCACAGAAGATTAATGATTTATTCTAAGGAACATAAAAATAATGCAGAATACAGGAAGTTGTCCAATTGTAAGATGCTTATACTGTAATAGGTGGTTTTCTATTCTTTACAGCTCTCATGATTTAAGTACCTACTTCTTTAGATAATAAGTAGTTAGAAATCTTGTTGACAACTTGACCATTATAAGCTTAGAAAGTGTTTTAAAGCCACGTATTGAGAATTTTCCACTGTACCTAGAATCTCACATTCATGTAAAATTTTTTATATTAATTACAACTTAAAATTCCACTCCTTTTGCTAGCGAAGAAAGAAAGCGATCCAATATCTTGGAAATGGGTTAATGGTGTCATTTTTTATAGTAGTTAGTTGTTACAGGGTTTGGCAAATGGAACGAAATGATTTGAAGTGAACTTTAGTGCTCGGACGTTGGTATAGTGGGTACGAATGTCATTATTCTTCAATCTACCATTTTGTTAACGATGAACTGAATCAGAATAACGAGAATTTTATTCAAATGCGTCGTGTTTTTCGCGATTAACAACCTTGAGGAAACTGCATCAACGACCAAAAAAAGAGCTGGAAGTGCAAGATCAGTTCGAACCCATCACAACATTCAAGTTGCTCGACAGGCGGTGCTAAAATATCCACGCCGACAAGACAGCCCTGGTGATAGTGGACAACAAATCCATTTTTGTGAGCAGATTCTAAAGAGATTCGTAGAAAATGACAATCAGATCAACTCCAAATTCCACTCCTTTTGCTAGCGAAGAAAGAAAGCGATCCAATATCTTGGAAATGGGTTAATGGTGTCATTTTTCATAAGTTGTTACAGGGTTTGGCAAATGAAACCAAGTGAACTTTAGTGCTCGAACGTTGGTAGGGGTACGAATGTCATTATTCTTCAATCTACCATTTTGTTAACGATGAACTGAATCAGAATAACGAGAATTTTATTCAAATGCGTCGTGTTTTTCGCGATTAACAACCTTGAGGAAACTGCATCAACGACCAAAAAAAGAGCTGGAAGTGCAAGATCAGTTCGAACCCATCACAACATCCAAGTTGCTCGACAGGCGGTGCTGAAATATCCATGCTGATAAGACAATCCTGGTGATAGTGATAGATAGTGATCAATTCCACAACTTGTGGATGAATAATGAGGCGCATTTCCACCTATCACGTTTTGTTAATAAACAAAATTTCAAATATTGGGCGGATGCAAAACCTTGTTTACTTTAATCAAACGCCTCTTCATTTTGAAAAAGTAACAGTATGGTGCGCAATTTCGGTAAATTGAATCATCGTCACGTTATTTTCAAGAATGAGTTTAAAAATGCGATGACCATTAATTCTCAGCAATATGTCGAAATGATTTGTAACTTTTTGACTGCACAACTTGCCCGTTTTCCATTTTTAAATGCTGTGAATACTTTGTCAGACTACGATTTCTGTGAATATCTTTGGTCTTTGATCTCCCGATTTATTGGCTATTACTTTTCCATTTCCAAGATCTCAAGCAACGCATTCGAGAGAAATTGAAGCAATACCCATCAACATACTGCGTGTGGTCATGAAAAATTTTCAGGTTACACGAATTTCATTTATGCTATGCTGGAACCATATTGAGATTAATCACACATATGAACCTAAACAGCCACTATTCACCTTGCTCATATTTACGACAATATGTAAATCTTATTTTCAATTTAAACGATCTTTCCCAGTCTCTCATTTTTTGGACTGATTGACTAAACAAATACTGGAGTTCATTGTCCTAAAATTTGAGGTTGACATGACTGTTAAACCAGAATTGTCCGTAATACGCGGTCAAGTATAATTGACAATATCACATTAAACCAGCATAAACAATAAGAGAAGTGAAGTATTATAGACCAACTATAGCTTCTGCCTACCAGGTGTCATCAACGCCACTGCGAGTACGAAACCTGACTTCATTTTCTGAGGGCTTCTTCTGCTCTAAGGCTGGACCTGCAGGTCCTTTAGCCTTTTATACGCTGTGAGATGACCTCCATCCAGTGTTGCCACATGCACTTTTTTCCGGGTTAGATTACCGCAAATGTGGAAGGTAGAATTGGGTCGGTGAGGGCTAGATTAACTAAAAGCTAATAATTTAATTATTTTTTACTTAGGTGTAAATTTTGCGTTAGCATTATGGCATAAATCTAAACATTCCGAACTCACTACCAATTCAGAGTTGGACGTTGGGAAGTTGGACTGAACAAAATAAGAATTCCCGTTGTGATGACCGGATGGTGCCCAAAAAATAAAAAAATTCAGCAAGTTTTGGAAAGCAGCCCGATTGTTTAACTTTTTTTAAAGCAATGAATGGAAGTTCTTTGTAATTAACTATTTTAATAGCTGATATTTTGATAGCGGGGTAGATCTGATTGTATTAAAAAGGAGTAGATCTGCCCAGAACGGGGTAGCAGTGGCAACACTGTCTCCAACTGACCACTGGATCTCCAATCTATGATGTCGCGTACATCTTCGCCAAGCTCCAGCCATGACGGCAATCAGGCGTCCGTGTTGAGGATATGCCTTGTGATCAAGGGAGGTGGTGGTCTGCTTGGATCCAGCTTTACGCTTGTAAAGGTAAAAATTTGTATGCACCTAATATTGCTTACGAACGAGAGTGCCACGACAATGATGCGCGGTACCCTGCTCTAGGAAACGTCGAGCCTCTTTATTTGCGATTTAGCAGCGCTGGATCATATCTGATTTCATTACTTTTGCCTGTAGACTTGTATTGCACAACAGTTCAGCTAGTAAACTAATTTTACCTCATTTCTTCTAGCGACCAGAACTAGTACTAACAGAGAAATTGATAAAAACATATCGAATACAGATATTTCTTGTTTACCCCCTGAAATAGTAGATGTAAAGATCATAGTCGATTTTTGAAAATTCTAGTGTTCTGTTCTAAGCATTTCAAAACTTCGTTTGAAATTTGTGTATCGATGAAAGTTTGATACCCTTTAAAGGGAAAGTTTTTCAATTAAATTGTGTGTGGTGTGCGCCTTCTTAGTGTCGTTTCGGGTAAGCAGAAAAAAGTCTTTCGTGTGCACTATTTCTCCTCCAAAACACCAAACACTCCACAAGCGCTTTGATAATGATAACTTTGCCGTTGAAATGACTGGAAGACTTAAAGTGACTGAATCAGAGTTTTATTTTGTTTATATTTCAAGTCTTTCATAATGAATAATTTGGCAGTGATAAATTAATATCTATGCTTGAGAAAAACTTACCACCTCTAACAAGACGAATGTAATAAATATATTGATATTGTATGATGTTGATAAACAAAAAACTAAACATTCCAGGTAAGCCGGTCACGTCACATCGACGTTATTAATTGGGCATTTTTTTCAAAAGACGTCAGATCACCAAAATATTACGGTATAAGGACGTCACTTTGGCGACGAAAAAATGCCGAATCTTTTTAGACGAAATAATGTCGTCTTTTAGACGTCATAACACATTTTAAAGGTTAAATCAATGTGTATTGCAGCTCAAATTTGAAAACAATAATTTTTTGATTTTTGCAATTAATGTTTAATTAAATTTAATTATTGAAATAAAAAACGCAAACCTCCACAGTAAAAAAATGACTGTAATTGTAACTGCATTTGAGTGTTTTCGTTGATATGCAACTATTACAAAGTTTTGATTTACCCGCCGTCATCGATCACCATCCAATCATATAACAGCTTGGTAACAAAGCTTGTTTCGAAGTAGCGTGGAAGTGTTCTACAACCTTTCCGTTTGTGATAACGGTATCTCACTCTACCTAAATGACCAACTAGTGATTAAATTTGTTTTATCGAGTTGTATTTGGTCCATTTTCACGTAACCAGACCAACGTAGAGGTGAGTACCTATGGTTAAATGTTGATATTTAAGAAATGAGACATGCAACATTGTGGATAAAATTGATTGTGTGCCCAGCGAGGAATGGCGAAAAGTTCTCTCTATATGTGCATATAATAATATGGCAATGGTAATTTTTTTAATTTTAATAAATATTTTAAAGAATTTCGAGTTTGTTTTATTGATTACTGTAATTATTACTGTGTAAACAATATATATCTAAACCTGACGGCAAAATAACGTCATTCTGAACACGTCTATAAGACGTCTAATTTTCACGTGACTGGTCTGTGACATAATCACGTGATCCTACCATCATTTAGACGTCATGTTTAAAGTTATAAGGAAGTAACCGATGACCAAATTATGACGTAAAAGTGTCGTCATCGTGCTACCTGGGATATTAGAGTGGAGGAGAGAATAGGAAGGCTAGCTAGGCTGGCCAAAGATTAGATTGCCATCACAACTACAAGACTTGTAGTTGTGATGGAAATCTAATCCTCGGCCAGCCTAGCCAGGAATTTCATTTTGTTACATATGTCTTTGTTAGAAAAAGTTCTTCTTTCATGTCTGCTGGAGAGATGATTTTTTCGAGCAGGAATAGTTACTAGGGAGCGTTTTTATATTCGCGGAATGGGGGATAATGGGTGGAAATAAAAAATCCAAATCATTTTTTTTGCAATATATTCACCTTCAAGTTCGGATACAATTTTTAAAAATGATTTCTCTTTATCTCTTACGCCAGAAACACAACATCAGGGACTTCATCATCGGGCATTATAATTTTTATTTGGTCAGGGCCAGCTCTTTTTTCATTTTCGCGTGTTTAAACAGGTTTTAATTCAGCTCGAGGTCAGGTCTGGGCTGTGTTAAAGGGTGATTCACAATTTCGAACATTCATGCAGGGCGACCAAACCAACGCGTCATCGTTTGTGGACGGGCGCGTTTCGTGGAAAAGCAAAAATGGTTTCGTCAATTTTTCTGCCTTTTGAAGGAGATCATTAATGGCTTCTTTTAGTTCGGTCCATGGATGGGATTTGAAGAGGCAATATTCTTTTGTTATAGAAACACCTTTGATCTTTATAATCAATCAACAATATTCCTTCCGATCGTCCCAAAATACATTTTCCCACCATTTTCCTCAGCTGATTGTGGACACTTTAAATTTGTTGGACAGTGAGTTTGCCCTGTTTGGTCATCACTGCATGGTTCTGTGGGCCTTTTTGGACTCAGGTTTAATAATGAACAGCGATTTTATATTTCCAGAGAGCCATTATCGAGTGTCGGACACCAAGAATGTTTCATTACAGAGGCAGCCCGATAACTTTGTGTAAGACTCTACTCGCTGTTCCAGTTTGTGTGGATGTTGAGATTCTCGGCAAAGTCCATTCTTGCGCTGACCTTTTCCTCAAATTTGCCAGATGATTCTTCGTAGGATTTTCGAAATTGTTGACATCACCCCAATCATTTCTGGGAGTTGTTTCCCCTCTTTAATAACAATCTTCAATTTATACTAATAAGTCGCTGACGTGGTCACGCCTCAATGCTCCTAATCACCCCCTACAACCCGTCTTCCCCGAATTTCCGCTCCCTCGTTTAAATAAACTATGCCAATGCTTGTCAAACTATCAAACAAAACAGGTTTTATGCCAAACATGAAAGAAACAATTAAAAAGTAAGGTGTAAATATCCAATGACATCTCATTCATTATGGTCACGATTTTTCCTTGACTAATTAATGCTTTTAAACAGTTAGAGAACACCGATAATTCGAACATATTTCACTATTTAAAGGAATGATTACTGTTAATAATAAAATGGTTCCGACAGACTTAGCTCTAAGACTAAAAATTGGTTTACTTTTCCGTTTAAAATTGGAAGTCAACAGTTTTATGAAGCGTCCATACCATTTAACGTCCACGGATAAGAGCATTTAGGCAATATTGTCGTCGCAATTTTTTTCTGGGTTCAATAGCTTAATAATTCCTCCAATCATGATGCTCAGTTACTTTTTTAATCAAGGCAGTATGTTCCTGCCGAATTTCCATTGAAGAACAAGAAACTTGTTATTATTTTTCGGCTAAAGTATAATCTGCATTATTTTCTGCGCTTCTGCTCTAGGATTCTTTGTCTGCCATAATTTAGAAAGGCAATCCGAAAAAGAGATGGAGAGAGAGAGATATACGATTTTGGTACAAAACGAGACCCATACCGATACATTTTCAAATTTAAATTTAGTATCAAATTGTCCTCAATTATCTAGAGAAGAATCATAAAATCATTTCAAGTTTGGTCCGATCTAGAATATTAATATTTTCAAATGTGATTGAATCAGTGCGCAAGGCAAGGAAGTAGGTAGTACAATATTACGGTCTATGTTATACGCACCCTTCATTCGTCATAGTTTTGTATCACTCTGTACATAAATTTTGCGCTAAAGCATGTCGGAAAATCGATATCTTTAATAGTATACATTTCTACATGCTCTCTTTAACCCGCAAAGTTTCTCTACGGAAATTGGAATGTTACATCCCGGTGTACATGTTTCTATAATGCTATACTCTACTGAAGCACAAGAGAGTACTCCCTCCATAGCACATACGAAACTTATCTAATTGGTACGGTTCAGAGTAAAATTACAAGATACAAACCGCCTCCCTATTACATTAATTTAGAACTCCGTCGTCTGGGTAAGCGATAACATGCAAACGAGATGAAAAGTTGGTTGAAAAAGTTTTCAGTCAAGTTTCTATCTATGTGTGAGCAGCATAAGACGAATAGATTAAAGAAAGAAAAACAAATTATGTTATGAAGTTTTCTGAAACTTGGATAATTTTTAAAACATTACTAACAGCAAAATTAATACAATAAACATTTTTAAGCACGGTTTATAATAAAGTTAGCACAAGTTCAAGACGATTAATTATAAAACCATCAAAAATTTAACAGTACATAAACAAGCTTCAAATCAAAATGTTGCAATGTTGTTTCGGAATAAATAAGTACCTATTCTATGATGATGTTAGAAGGTCATTAGACGATGGCATAAATTAAATCTTGAACCTATTTATAGTATCTTCTATCTCGTCAAAAGCGGATTTTAAACGAGCAATTAGTGTCAAACATTCCGATCGCGAAACAAATGACCATATTAAAAACAAATTGGCCCTAATCAAATTAACCGTTTTTATAGCCTACCAAATACGGATCTAGACGATAAATTTCACATAGACACTTATCGAGAACGTTACTTTCAATGAGCGCAGTTATATAACTCTAAACCTCAACACCAATAATTATTAATTATCGAACGAAACGATTTTATTGCCTTATTTTTATGTAGGTGTCTTACAGTCGCACGATGCTGTCTCTTCCATAATCTTTCTACTACACGATATATAAAAATATCTCGACATCAAAGTATGTTAAAAACGATGAGACTATAAGTGTGACGTTCTTCCGATGTTGAAGTCTTTAATTTCCAGCGCGGTTAACATGTTTGATTGCCCCATCATATAAAAATAATTGATACAACAGACGAGACTGTATACGGCTGAAGTTATATCTACGTTAAAAGCCCGTTCTAACGACCGTTTTCGAAAATTAATGGGTACGTGAACGAAATTATTTATATAAATATGTTATTGTGTTGCCGGTGGGGGGCGCTGTTGTCGAAATTATCCTTGGGGGGTAGCTGTGCGGACGCAGTCGACGCACACCGGTCACTCACAATATGAAATTGTCATTGGAATTCTTAATATTTTTCGTAGTTTAGTTGGCTGGTAAATGACAACTTCCCTTCGTTACAGGTTCGGATTGAAATATCTTTTCTACCTCACAGAGAAATGTTCATAATCTCCGGACAATCAAGCTAATTTTTTTTTGTGGTGGGTGATCCATCATATTCTTAGGTTTCTATTTTATTTGCTCGAGATAAAAGGATTAAGTGAGGAGCGCTTTAAATTCGGACTGGTTGTAAATGCTTTGCACGATATAAGAACGACAAGAAAGCTTAATAATGTGAGCTGAGGTGTTTATTCCAAATCTTTTGTTATAGTTTGACATAACAAGAACGTCCAAACCTTTTATCGAACCTTTATGGAAGGCCAGTTTGCTGAAGTCGTGTTCAACAATGTCTTCATTTCAAAATCGACCTCTAACAAACCACTTGGAATATAATAAGCAAAATTTTGCCTTTTATTTTTGCACAATTTGGAAACAAAATTGAATTTAGTTACTTGTTCATGTCGGTACTGGTTTCCTAGTTTCATATACCATAACTCTGCGTTATTAACTTTGAAAAGTTTTCGAATGACAAATGCCCTCGATAAAGTAACTATTATGAATGAATAAAACAACGTAGTTCAAGGTGGTAGGTGACTATTCCTTCGTATGTTTCTGCTTGTTCTTCTTCTCCTAGTAGCAAAACAACCCAAGGTGGGATTTGGCTGACTGCACAATTCGCTTCCATCTAATTCGGTCGTCTATAAGAGTTTGATTGATGGGTAGCCCCATTATTGCTAGATATGACTAGATGTTGTCTCTCCATTGCATACGCTGGCGTCCTGGCGGTCTTGTCCCGGTCGGCGGCTATTCCCAGATTAGTCAGATTAGCAGTGACGTGATCCCTTGATCAACGTCGCTGGCGTTGTAGATCTGTTTAACCTCGGCATTTGTTCTTCATCAATATTGATTAGTACTCGGGTCAAAGATTTTTCTCAGGATGTATTGTGGATCGGATTTTACTTTACAGGTTTCTCCTGAATCTCTTGTCGTCGCCTTTTTTCCCCTAACTAATAAATAATCTTTCAGATGTACGGTTTCCTTCGTATTGGGAGTTCCACTCCTTAACTTTGTTTTGCCTCTATTCTTTGCTTGACTTGCGGCTCGAGCGCGATTACCTAGATGTTTAGCAATACCTATCTGGTACCATAAAATGGGGTGGAATTGTGCCACTTTTTGAGGTTTTCTTACTGTTCTAAAAAAATTACCAGAAGTATTTCTAATTACATGGAAGAAATAAAAGGTGGAATAGTATCTGTTTGTATTACAGTATAAAAAAATGTTCAAATATCCTTTTAGAAAGTAGTAAACAACAACATTACTACACTAATATTTTTGTGGAGGGTTTTGTTGGGATAAGCATGGGCCACATCAGTTTTCAGTGCATATCTTATGGAATTTATGGAATTTAAACGGGTCGATAGCCGCAGTGGTTAGGCGGCTGACTATCGTTGTGAGAGGACGATAGGCGCCGGGGTTCAATTCTCTGGAGGGACGGTGAGATGGTTCAGAGAGTTTAATCCCGGATCGACGGGAGCAAAGTGATTAACAGCGCGGCATCATAAAAGGCGATATGATGCTGTCACAAAGCCAATTGAACACAACATACACACACAAAACTACACCGCGAGAGTTGCAGTGATAGCCAGACAAATGATACAGCTTACGGAGTCACCGCAACTAAGCACCCACCACATAAAAAAAAAAAATTAAGCATTGCAACATTCTCACTCTAGTATTTCAAAAAAATTAATATACAGATATAAACATACAGGGTGCGGCTAAAATATTGCACCAAGTGGAATAATAGGCAAACGCTTAGAAATTTAGATTTGATATTTGGTAGCGTTAAACTGTATATTATAGCCAAAATTTTGACATAAATTTCACTTGTTTTGTGCAATTGATGTGGGCAGGACGACGCCATCTTGCTTTTTTAAATAGGAACAAGGGTTTAACTTTAGAGCATTTGAGAGCTACTTACTCCCAAAATACAAAGACATACATTATAGAGTTGTTTATTGAGAAATAATTTAGAAAAATCATAAAAATTTAATAATGAAATAGCAATATAGATAAATAAACAAACTCATAATAAATGTTCAAAATGCTGCCGGTTCACTTCTTGACACAAATAAAGTCGTTTTACAAAAGCGTCTAATGAATGATGCAGGTATTCTGCGGGAATATTTGCTGTAAAAAGCGACATCAATAGACATCATATTAATCCCACTTGACAGAAAAAGATTTTTGCTGAATGTTATAAGTAGGGCGCGGAATCGAGCGAGCTAAACTACCACGGAGCTACAACCGAGCAAAGAAATAATGTAAACAACTGTGTGTTGTTTACATTATATCTGAATAGCACTAATTCATAGGGCGAACTGCAACATCTGTTTACAACGGTTTCAACAAGACGGTGCCCCACCTCGTTTTGGCCAGCAAGTCCGTGATTACTTGAACCAGACGTTTCCCGAAAAATGGATTGGGCGAAGAGGTCACATTGAATGGCCTCCTCGATCGCCAGACATGACTCCAATGGACTTTCTCTTCTGAGGACACTTCTAAATCATCATTAGAAGATTTAGAAGAAGAATTAGAAATGGGTCAGTAAATATTTCCGCAGAACACCTACATCATCCATTAGACACTTTTGTAACACGACTTTATTTGTGTCAAGTAGCGAACGGGCAGCATTTTGAACATTTATTATGAGTTTGTTTATTTATCTATATTTAACTATTTAACTTTATTTATCTATATCTAACTTTATAATATATATCTTTGTATTTTGGAAGAAAGTAGCTCTAAAATTAAACCCTTGTTCCTATTTTAAAAAAGCAAGATGGCGTCGTCCTGCTCACATCAATTGCTCAAAACAAGTGAAATTTATATCAGAATCTTGGCTATAATATACAGTTTAACATTACCAAATATCAAATATAAATTTCTAAGCGTTTGCCTGTTATTCCACTTGGTGCAATAGTTTAGCCGCACCCTGTACAGTTATGTACCCAAGCATTAAAAAAATGTATTTTGTTCAGTTTAAGCTAGAAGTATCTTACAACTTGTTCTTGAACAACATTTAATACAAAATGAAACTAAATTCGAGTTACCATTGTCCATTCAGTACCGGACAAATTATTTTTAAATTTCGCGACTGTCCTGCCTTGTTTATCTAAAAAACTCTTAACAATGAATCGCAATTCTCGTTTATTTACAGGAAACCCATAACTAGACAGAGTGAGGATGTGGGCCACGATAACTGAGTCCTCATCTTCAGTGAAAACAGTCTGTCCTCCACTCTTTTTAGGAGCTTTGGCATATTTTTAATTGCCTCACGAACAGAAATCCTTTTAGCCCTAATTTCGTTTGAAATTCGTGTCAGTGTTTCTGGATTGTAGTTTTGGCATTTTCGGCAGACTACATAAGACAGCGTTGTTATATAAATAAAATAATGTTCTAGTTGAAACGATTACCTTTGCCTCAACTCCCATCAGGGTTTAGTGCAACAATATGCACTAACATAGGACACTTGATTTTCTAAGCCAATAGCCCTAGAAAAATTAATTATCTTAATTTGAGAAATGAAGATGCCAGGTGCATTGGTGCATCGTGGTGGAAAAGTAGTATTGCCCCGTGATCGTCCTTCCTTTCTGCAGATAGTCGACGAGGATCACACCTTGGGAATTCCACAAACTTTCCGGCCGATCGAACGGACCTAATTTGCCCGGGAGAGTCCACTGCTTAGACTATTCCTTGGTCTCCGATATGAAGAAATCCCTTGGATTGCGTTGAATCCTACCCAGAAATTTCACCGAAACGATCACCTGATTTCGGTTTTGCTCCGGTGTGAGCAAACACGGTACCTATCGCGTCGAAAGCTTTTTCATGCCCAAAATTTCGTCTAGGATATAGCCAAGGTGTTCCGCTAAGATGGCTCTTGCCTCTGTTATCTCCTTCAATCAGCGACCGGCTAACACAACATTATGAATCCTGTCGACTATATCATCGTTGGTAGCGCTTTTTAAGCACCCACTGCGTGGGTCGTCACTTGTCCTTGTGCGGCCACGTTTGAACTTGCTCACCCAGAAGCTGATGATCGAAAATGATGGAATAGATCCGTCATGAACCTCAGGCACAATATTTCGAATTTCCGTGGCTGTTTCTCCAGTCATCCAGAAGTGTTTTATCACTGCACAGTGGACGTCTGAAATTTTGACAGTTGCTAGAAAAAAGGTTGCTGATTTCTAAAACATTTCAGGTCGCCCTAGTAGATAAGAGTTTGTCGATATGTAAATCTTGGAATCTTTCTAGCCAGTTTTTTTGTTTGAACTTAGACAATGATTAAATAAATAATCAATAATAAATAATAAAACATTTATGTCTGGTAATTTTGAAAATATAACAGAGCTAGCTATAATTTGCAATTCCTGTTTAGCATGCATGCAAAGTTGAATTCTTTTAATACACATCCATTATATTTCCTTGGACACAATCATATCAATTAAAATCATTTTTCCAGCAGACATTTTGATATATCACCTGCGCAGATAAAAATATTTTGCGGAACTAAATAATTCTTTAATTGCGGGATTTACCTTGTTAAAGTCACAATGGATTATATATACAAGCATCGGGTAGGAAAAAAAAATGCAATTTTCGTTATTACGACGGCGAACGAATGCGTGCAACAATGTAGAGCATGTACGGTTCGCATTTTACTCTCTCTAGTAACATTAATTGTTTCCCCCTACGTACAAATATGAACGCATGTACACGAAACAATATAATATGTTATATTATGTATTGTATATTATACGTAGCGTACACTTCCGACATGTATACGTATACTACGCGGCCATATTTCTACCTCGCGAAACCCCATGTAGATCCACCTGATGATAATTTGTTAGTCGCTAATTAAGTTGGCCGTGGTCATGCCAACGGAAAGCTCACAATCAGGTGGAAATGCAATAAGACTACGTATTTTATTTTCGTTTCCAGTTTTGCAGTTTGCTCAAGCATTTAAATCTATTATTTTTGAAATAAATATCTCAAATTTCACCCTTTATATTGCTATGTATAGAATTTTCATGTGTACCCAATTTAAAAAGAAAACCTGATGTGGTAACAACCAATGTAGCTAATTGATTTTTAAGGAGCGGCAGTTAACTTAAGTAAAGGAGCTACGTTAAAATACCCCATTTGGAAACACGACTGCAACCCTTATCCAATTTAATATTCCATAAAAGTCATAGTTACGGTCCCACACTGTAAAACTAATAAAATATACGGAGTACTTCCGAAAGGCGCCAGACAATTTCTACCTGTTGTTTGAGTTCCTTCGGCTTGAAGAAATTCATCCGCCGGTGTGTGAGAAACAATACAGTGCCGGCTTGAGTAATAAAATAAGAAGGAGAAAAAAGAGAAACAAAGGAACCGCGTTTCGCTGAAAATACAGCCTTCTTATTGTGATGTGACTGTCTTGCTAGCCGCTCGTTATTTGTAAAGTGAAGTGAAATGAAGTGTACTGAAGATATCACACACGAATTACTTTATGTGCACATTTTTTGAAGGGTAAATTTCCTCCATATGTGTAGTCATCAGATTTCTTTATTGAAAGAAAAAGTGATGAGATCTGGCGAAGTCAAGCCTAAGCTATTTAAAGTCAACAAGAATTCACTTATAGGTACCTCTTTATTAAAAATTCGCCCATTTCCGTTGACACAAAGCAAGTGAATTGTAAACTTCTGTAAAACTTACTGTGTTTTGAATGGTTTGTACTGAATTTAAGATTCCATCTTCTACAGTGTGTTTCACTTTTCATGGGGACACCTAAATAACTTTTTTATTTTGAAAGCAATCAATATAAAATTTTTATCAGTTATGTAGGCCACGACAATGCATCTTTTCATATGAATAGAGTTTTTATAAAGTCAAAATCTAGCCAACTACGATTAAAATAAAAAGTAGAGTTTCAAGTCGGGTCATAGTAGCGATTAAGATAGAGCAAAAAAGTATTAAGAAAAGTTATTACAAATCACTCAAGAACTCCAAATACCAAATTTCTCTGAAAAATTTGTAATTTTACATTTTTCTCCATTTTTATGCCATCAGCAGATGATAATTTGTTATTGCAATAATAAGAGTGCCATGAAACAAGAAAACGATTCGCAAATTTTATTCAGTATTAAAGAACAAAATATAGCAACAATTTAACGAACAATATTTTAAATAGGATCTTTTTCAACTAGATCACCTTGAAGACGGATACATTTTTCCAATCGTGTTTTGTGATTCAGTACAACTCGTAGTATTTCTGGGGAAATTTCTCGGCAGGCTTGTCGGATTCTCTGACACAGTTCCTGTATGTTTTGAGGTCTTGATGCATACACAACATTTTTAATAGTTCCCCAAAGGAAAAAGTCAAGTGGTGTAATGTCAGGCGATCTAGGAGCCCACTCTATTAACGGGCTATTACGACCTATCCATCTTAACGGAAAGTTCTCGTCTAACCATGCTCGCACTATTCTTGCGTTATGAACCGGGGATCCATCTAGCTGGAAGTACAAATCTCGCCTCTCATCATCCAGTGGTAAATCATCAAGCACATCCATTAATTCAGTATTTAAAAAATGTAAAAACCTTTCTGCATTTAGCGTGTCAAAAAAGAAAAACGGGCCAATGATTCGTGCATTTAAAATTCCGCACCACACATTAATTTTCTGTGAATATTGTCTTTTACAGTTGATGACCCAGTTTGGGTTTTCTGTTGCCCAGTATCTACAGTTCTGGGACGAAACTACACCGTTAGTAGTAAATGTAGCTTCATCACTAAACATAATTTTTTTCAAAAATTCTCTGTCATTTAGATAATTACCTTGAGCCCATAGACAATACTCCATTCTTCTATGGAGATCTCCATCTTCAAGAGTGTGTAAATATTTTGGCTTATACGGTTTCAATTTGTGACGACGGAGACATCTCCAAATTTTAGAGTAAGAGATATTTAAATTTCTAGCCATATCTCGTAAACTCGTGTGAGGATTATTACGATACGCTGCTAATATTACTGCATCTAAATAGTGTTCTCGATTGTTCAATCCTCGTGGACGTGGTTTAGTAACATTTCCAGTAGTGTTGAAAATATTATTCAAGTATGCAACAGTTCGATGACGGATGGGTGGACGTTCAGGGTGCCTCGCGTTAAACTCTCTAGCCGCCTCTCGGGTAGAACGTACATTGTCACCAACAATTCGAATAATTTCTACTTTTTCAGCAATACTTAAATGTCTATCGGCCATTGCTTAGCAAAGTTCGATAGTTGCAACTGAAGTAAACTGTTTAGTGAATTGACGTTTGATGTTTGACGTTTGAACTGATGAATCGTTTTCTTGTTTCATGGCACTCTTATTATTGCAATAACAAATTATCATCTGCTGATGGCATAAAAATGGAGAAAAATGTAAAATTACAAATTTTTCAGAGAAATTTGGTATTTAGAGTTCTTGAGTGATTTGTAATAACTTTTCTTAATACTTTTTTGCTCTATCTTAATCGCTACTATGACCCGACTTGAAACGCTACTTTTTATTTTAATCGTAGTTGGCTAGATTTTGACTTTATAAAAACTCTATTCATATGAAAAGATGCATTGTCGTGGCCTACATAACTGATAAAAATTTTATATTGATTGCTTTCAAAATAAAAAAGTTATTTAGGTGTCCCCATGAAAAGTGAAACACACTGTATATAGTTGTTTAGTAGCCTTAATTGTTGTTGGTCTAGCGGGTTTAGGTTGTGAAATCTTGCAGACCAATGAATGTGACGGCTCCTTCCAAACCATTTCTCATTGAAAATATAGTATGGAGCAACCTTACAACATTTTTTGCAGCATGTAGGGATTTTTGAAAGCCGAAGTAGGTTTATTACGAACATCGTCAATCGCATTTCTGCAAAAATTAGTTTATCTGTCGCGAACGCTTCACTAATAGAGGCCACATTTTGTTCATTTGGCTGCAAGTGATGAACTCCCTAATGGAGATATCCAAGCGCTGGATGTGTGCTCATCTAGTATCACACTAATAATGGAATTTCCTTTTACAACATTATCCAGATGATGATGTGAACCTCCACTACGACATTTACCACATATTCGAAAAATTTTTACGGCAATGTTGCCGCCTATGTGGATATCTTCTATGGTTACCATTACAATACCAAAAACTTAAATAATGTCTGTTGTCAGACTGTTGTTTGAATTAATTTTTATCACGTTTTGTTTAAAATGTTTAAAATTAAAGTTAATGAAAACTCTGCGGAACTTAATTAATTGAATCGATCGTATATTTTTCCATCTTTTGTTAATTAGATATTGCGCATTTGGCTTTGAATTAGTTTTATTATCTCATTAATTTAATTTCAAGTGAACATAATAACACATCACTCAATAAGTCTCCGGCCTAACTAAAAAAACAATTTCTTTTTTAGAAATTCCACTTTATTCATTAACATACTCTCCTGCAAGAGTAGTACATTCATTCCAACGCTCCTCTAACTTTTCGGTGCCCTTTTTGTCATTGCTCTCAAAATAAGCCTCAGTTTCGGCAATCACTTCTTCAATTGAACCAAATTTCTTTCCCTGGAGCATATTGTTCATGTCTGGAAAAAGCCAGGGGTCGTTGGGGGCCAAATCTGGAGAACACGCCGGGTGGGGAAGCAATTCAAAGCTTAATTCATCCAATTTAATCATTGTTTTCATCGATTTGTGATACGGGGCATTATCCTAGTAAAACAGCATGCAGGACCGCTTTGTCTTGATTTCTGGACGATCCAATAATGCCATGCGCGTCCCAAAATACGGATGCCATAATCTTGCCAGCCAACTTTTGAGTTTTTGCTCGCTTTGGAGGAGTTTCACTAGCTGCTTTTTGCTCTTTTTGATACAGGCGTGTAGTGGTGCATCCACATTTCATCCATTGTCACATACCGATGTAAGAAAGCATTTTTATTTCGCTTGAATAGCTTTAAACAGCGATCTGAATCGTCGACGTGTTGTTGTTTCTGGTCTGGTGTGGTTTGGAATTTTCATGTAAAATTGTAGACACCACCTCCTGATACCTTCAAGGTGTTAGCCTTCAAGGTGTCACACAACTTCATTTTACGGTATTTTAAAACTATTTTGGCGAAATGATTTATGTTTTCCGGAACAACTGTCGATTTTGGGCGACCAGAGCGTTTAGCATCATTGGTGTTTGTATTTATTATTATTTAATTACTCATTAATGAATATAAAGTTCGACACACACATTTTCGTGATCCAAAAATAAAAAATAAAGGTACGAGGGAGCGTTTTTATATTCGCGGAATGGGGGATAAGGGGTGGAAATAAAAAAACCAAATTATTTTTCTTTTTTAATATATTCACCTGCAAGACGGATACATTTTTCACATCTTTCAATTAATTTATTTATACCCTCATAAAAAATGATTTCTCTTTATCTGCAAAATACGCCGAAACTGCCTCCTTGACTTCATCATCGGCAGTAAATTTTTTACCCCGCAGCTCTTTTTTCATTTTCGGAAACAGGGGCCAGGTCTGGGCTGTAGGGTGGGTGATTCACAATTTCTAAGCCCACCTTATGCAGGACAGCTAACGCAACGCGGCTCTTGTGGACGGGCGCGTTATCGTGCAAAAGCAGCACACCTTTCGTCAATTTTCCCCCGTCTTTTCTCTTTAATGGCTTCTTTTAGTTGCTCTAATATTGAAGTGTAATATTCTCCGGTTATAGAAACACCTTTATCTTTATAATCAATCAACAATATTCCTTCCGAATCCCAAAATACCGTTGCCATGAGTTTCCAGGGCTGATTGTGACACTTTAAATTTCTTGGGAGGTGCTGTGCCCTTTTTATGCCACTGCATGGAGTCTTGTTTGGACTCAGGTTCATAATGATGAACCCAAGTTTCGTCTCCAGTAACAATTCGACTCAATACACCATCCTTGTCTGCATTGCAGTGGTCCAAAAATGCACGCGAATACTCTACGCGCTGTTGTTTTTGCGGCGGCCGGCGTGAGCATTCTCGGCACCCATCTTGCGCTGACCTTAGACATGCCGAGATGATCGTGTAGGATTTTAAAAATTGTTGTATCGGATACTCCAACCATTTCTGCGAGTTGTTTCTTCTTTAGTCGAGCATCTTCGAGTACAATTTTTTCAACTTTTTGGATAAGTGCTGGCGTGGTCACCTCCCCTTCCCCTTCCTGGCCCCTTCCTTGTTTAAATAAACTATGCCTCTTGTACACCATGGTTTTTCCTGGACAAGAGTCGCCGTAAACCAATGACATCTCATTCATTATGGTCGCGACTGACTTTCCTTGCCTATTAAGGAACTTTATAACGGCACGATATTCGATTTTTTCCATATTTCACTTTTCACTCCTGATTATGGTACTTGGTTGACGATAGCTCAAAGACTAACTGTCTAATAACAATGAAACTTCGCATTTATACTAATTATGAGTCGCTGCAGAGGCCACGCCCCCAATGCGCCTAATTACCCCCTACAACCCGCTCATTCCGCGAATATAAAAACGCTCCCTCGTATTTGGACTGATATTCAGAAAATCTTTATAAACTTGGGATATAATGCACCAGTCGATGGGTTGGATAGACAATTCAGAAACAAAAAAAAACATACAAAACAATATAAGATAACAATAGTAAAAAGGCTACTGATCGTAATAGTGTATCAGGGGAATATTATGATGACGTGAGGGAAATTTTCTTCGATGACTGAGAACTATTCATCCACCGCATCCACTATCATCGTTTCATTTACATGAACCATCTACATGTTAAACAAGTTCTCAGAGTTCAACATCAACATGTCTTCCTAATTTCTTTCCAATTAGGATCTGACTGTTCCTGTTCAGTTTCTGAATGCTCTGTTTCGATAATCAATCCTCCTTCTCCAGTAAGAACATCTCAAGGGCTTGTAAATTCTTCGGCGCTTCCTACAACATCTACTCCGTTAAGAAGAGAAGCATAATCAAAAAGGTGCCCGCAACTTGAAGTTCTAAAAAAGCGGCAATTAGATATCGAATAGAGAAGGGTTGACTAGTTGAAAAAATTGAACTGTTTTTTAATGAACATCATCCATAGTAGATTAGAAATATCGCTAAATCTTACGGGAACAGTTCTCAAAACTGCATAGGATTAGTATTTATAATTTGCTCAAATTGTCTAAACGTAGATATGACCAATTATTTATTGTGACATATTAATTACGACCACCGATAAATTTATTAAATATATTTACAACTGAATTTAAGTGATCGTTACGGCGATAATTATTCTACGAAATTTACGACACATCACTAAATTTAATAGATTTTCAGTCATATACGCAAGATACGTGCATATAAGTTTTGTTTATTATTTATCTCTCTCTTTGGCCAGTTCTTCATTCTGGATTATAAAATTACAACAAAACCGTATACGTGCAATGTTATTTACGATGGTAATTCGTGTAAGACGGAAATACGAAAATAAACGAGGAGATGCGGTGTAAATGAATGCGTGTGTGGTTTTCTTCTTCTAAGCTACCCATAAAATCAACTAAATTCAACGCCAATAAGAGCCAATACTCCATTATTAAAATATTACATTAACATCAGACAGTTTTTTCAGGTAGTACATTAAATATCCAACATTGCAACTACTTTATGTGCTTTACTACAAAATACTGTTGCATTTCAGATTTATAAACTGTATAACATCCCTTCATTTGCATTTTACTCATATATCAAAGTCTCAACGTTCCCCCCTTTAATTAGAAAAAGGAAAATGGCACAAGCTGAAACAAACTACTTACACATATGATAAATATGTTTTCATTGCAGACATGCCGCAACAATTTTATACAATAAAATACTGCGGTAATTGTATTAAATTTAATATGCAAGAAACATTGTTATACGCGCAAAGAGAATAATCCCACAATAATTTATTGTTGTACTGTAAGATTTTTATAAAAGGTTCTATTACAGCATGATCTAAATTATAATCGAGTATAATATCCAATTTAGATCGAATATTTTCCCTAGGGAAGTGTCAAATTTGACATTTAAGGTTAGGTTAAACTTGTTTGTATTAGTAATTCAACCTTTAATTTAAATACCTAGCGGATTTAATTAATTACAATTATACGAGGATAAATTAGATAAACAGTGTAAAGTATTGTGCGTGCAAACCCCATTAAAATGTAGTAATTTCATTTTATTACACACAAACCGCAGAGGTTAAAACTATATAAGTATGTACCAAGATATTGTGTATATAGCTGACGTGCATAATCTTACTCATATTTACATTTTACTTTACCGCTAATTGCAAGAAAACAGCATGTAATTAGTTTAATAGTTTAATGATCTAACGTGCACCAAACTATACTTTCATGCATATGAATTATATCCCCGTTGATGGCTTCATTTCGTAATTATCCTGATAAGTGATTTTACTGTTACTTTCGGTGGTTTTGCGTTTCTGTTCGTTTTTCCGCAAACAAAAGAGACGCGGAAAAAATCCTCGAACGTAATAGTTTGTTTACAGCCGTCATCGTATTATAGCATCGTAAAACTGCATATAATTACCATGTCAATTACTTTAATGGCTAATTTCATTTAATAACTATTTGCTTACCTTGTATACACTTAGTCAGTTGGGAAATTGTTGGAAATATTTGTGACTAAAGGTTGTTATAAAATTTTGTAACGAAAATTGTGGTGAAATGTTAAAATTAGAAGTACCTATGTTGGTTTCCACAGCCAGTCTGTTCACGATTGTATAAAAGAAAACTAACTTATTGCTTTTTGGTTCAATGCTCGCTTCAATTTCATGAGTTGTTGTCAGTAGCGTTCCCCCCACTTCTGATCCCACCAAATACACATCACCTTCGAACTATAGATATTTGACTTTGGCCTGGCCTCACCTACGATTTCCTGTGATGAGGGTTGTCATAATGGATCAATTTTTCATCCTCAGTAACAATACGATGCAGCAAAGACTCAATTTTTCATCCTCAGTAACAATACAATGCAGAAAAGACTTCTCAATTAAAGCAGCGTTTCAGACATGCAAAGTCGCTTTACGATGTCTCTTAGTTTCAGTTCATCTGAAAACCAATTTCCCATTCTTTTGACCATGTCCATGTTCTTTAGACGCAATGAAATGGCTTATCGAGTCACTCACAAGGATTTATCAAGCTCCCTTTGAGTTTAACACGCGTCTTTGTCCAAAAATCAACACGTTTAAACTGTCTGAACCAAAATTCGCAAATCGAAAGTGCTGGAGGTTTTGGGGCGACAAAGTTGGAGCTGAAAAAGAATGTTGTTTACACTTCGAAAGAATAACAGATACTGATTTCAATAGCCTAGTGACGATGCCTCAACATGGAGATCGTTGACAAGTTATCTGATGCAATTCCGAAAATACGTGACTACGAGTTCTTCCTTCTTTCAAACTAAACAACACGTATATCGAACATTTAAGCAAATGTACACGAAGTCAAAATTGTAGTTCAGCCATTAGATAACATCTTCGTCATGTCGTTGCATCACAAAGACTACAAGAATCGAACGATGCCAATGACGATGAAAAGAGAGCTGAAAGAAACGGCATGTATGGTTATCACCGCACCACCAAGCTTGAAAATCAAAGATTCGATTTGATAACCGTCTCAAGTTCTGCAATCCATACAAACCAACCCGATAATATAGTGTTGGAAGACAGGTAGCATAAAATGATGTTATTAAATAGATAATTCCTGGAAAAACAGTTGATAAAATAAACTTGGCTGGTAGCAGTCTCTTCTAGAACTTGAATATGGTTGCAGCGGAAGTCTGACAACCAATACAGTTTAAAAAGCTGTAACTAGTATCCACCGTAAGACAAAAACAAAATCTAGACACATTTCGTTTTTGATTTTATTTCGAACTGCCCATATAGCGTTGAACAAAGTGTATATATTTGGGTAGAGCTATAAGCCTTATGAAAGTGATGCTATTCAATTTGTTACAAAACTGGAAGAAGCAGTCTAAAGAAACATTTCTCTCCTCTAAACATCATTAACAAAAATGAAACTAGGCTTGCAAATAAAGCTACAAAAAATTTGTTTAACCAATGGTTCAGAGCAGATTGAGCAGTCTAACATCATTAATCCTTTTGGATGCAGTATACTTTCTGCGGATGCATTTCTCCGGATAAGTTTTGCAAAATATATTATTTGGGGCATTCCCAGTTAGTGTGAGTAGATTTAGATTTAATTGAGGGTGATATTGCATTGCGGCCTATTAATTTATTGTGGTCCCTTATACGACCTGTAAGCTACTGGGGTTGGCTCGCTTTTAAAGCTTCCCATCCAGTCTAATAGCTTTAAGAAACTGCAATAGTGGTGCAGTTAGATGTCAAGTGTTTCAGACTTTCATTCTCCGCACCGCAGAACCTGTAGTCGCTATTCTGTCTCAGACGTATTCTTATCATGTGTTCAAGGTGACAATGCCTTGTAAAAAAACTTATGAGGACATGTAGTATGTTTTTATTATTACTTAGTTCTAGCAAGGTTTTTGCTTTATGCATGTCGTAGTTTCCAAGCAATATTTTGGAATGTCTCAAACCAAGGAGAATCTGCCAGAAGTATATGCTTTGAAGCGTATCTCTCTATCTTTGAATTCTTTTTTGTAGATGTTCATCGCTATTCCGCAAAACGGCTGTAGTCCTGTAAACGAAGTTATTGCCACTTTCATTGCTAATAGATTATCTCCTACTTTGCTGTTGATTCCAATATTTCTGATCCAAGCATCGCTAGTTACAATTTTATTAGGCGAAGTAAGAATTTGCGGGGTGGTGGCTGTATACTTAATACATATTGTGGCATCGAACAATTGTCAATTACTATTAAATCAAATAAAATCAATGGTAGGGTCTGCCGCAAACTGATATAGTTGCTTTCTTATCTGAGTTTGTGGATAGTGCCTCATTGTGCATCGTAAATTTCAACTGTTTATCTCTTTGTGGTGATACTAATATCGATTTCTCGAATACTTGTATTACATTTCCAGTGGTTGACTTTGTTGAATTGCTGCGTTCTCCTTAAGATTTGGGGTTAGGAAGTGTTACAATATCTAAAACCCGCCCCCATTTTCCCATTTAGTACCTTAAGAAATATCGACTGGGTTTTTCGAAAAGGATGAGGACCTCCACTGCGTATGAGTCAGAGTTATCTCTAAGACAACGGAAATAATTTTTTTTTACCAGGAAATCTGCTAGACCGGCAGTAGTTGATTGTAACAATACAATCTAGTTTAAGAAAGAATCTGATCATAATTGTTTTGAGGACCGGAATTGATTCGTCCAAAAGAAAATGCAAGTTAATTATCTATTTTTATTTAATAAAATTTTCAGAAATCTGGTACGTTGTATGAAACCTACATAATCAAATAAAAGATAATACTAGCGAGACTTCATCTATGGTCTATGGTGGGTTTTAATTAGTCCAGTTGTACGCACAAATCGTTATTCGGAATCAATAAATCACACATTTGTTTTTTTGTTAATTGGTAAGGTTATTTATGTATATAGATGCAGCTTTCCACGTACATTGTCCAACCAGTTCTAATAACTTACAGGTGCAGCGAAAAAGAAACCCAAAATGCCAATAAATAATAAGATATAGTTCGAATGGCATTGACAAGATAATATTTACACCTTCAAGTAATTATAGCCTCCAATATTTCAAAAGCATCGACCTATATTTTTTAATTCTGTAAAATATTGACTTTAGTCGCGAGCGCATTCGGATTCCTTTCCTTAACTAGCCAGTTGCTATCATTACATAAGACTTTAAAATTCAACGATTTATTATGCAAGTATATTACTCTAAACGCAACGCTTTATCATATTTTCAAAAAAAAGCATAAATGCTAGGGTATATACTGGACTCAACGCGTAGTTTTAAGCTCTAAAATGGTAAATAATCACTCACACCTGCCTAATTACGGGTTCTATTTTGAAGACCGCTTTCTGACGAAACCTTAATACCAGTACTACGATATAATCACAGATATTTCCACCTTGATAGCTGTCTCGTGTCTTAGCTCACTATCGAGGGTACCAGTGACGAAGAAATAAAGCGAGGGAATGAATGGAGGAGTTTCGGACAAAGACGGAACAATAGAGTGATACACATAGCTACTTTACAATGATAGGTTACGGTAACATTTCATTACGGTATAGGAAACAACGGTTCGGAAAAGGGTCTAATTTCTGTGTTCGTATCTGTGACTGTTTCTTTTATTTGTTTTTAATAAACGGCCTGGCACTGTGGTTGTTAAGACGTGTCATTAGCGCAATATTCTATCTTTTCTTTCGATTTAATCGACCGTTCGTATCTTGTTTTTCAGTAGTTATCACATCGGAAGGACGTAAAGGAAACCTATTGTTAGAAAACTTTTTGTTTAATGAAGGGGATTATAAGCTTGGTAAATTATTAAGAATAGAACAGTGTTGGTATTAACAAAAGTTTATGTAATATATGAATACTTTTTTGATGTAGTAGGTATAATATAATGGAAGACTAGCAATAGAGACTTGTGGCCGAAGGGCACTTAGAAAACACCTAACGGTTAGCTGATTCATATCCTATCGGATAGTATCTAGCCTTAAAGAGATTAGCATCCTATCAGATAACTTCGAAACTGGTTTGGGATTACCTGAAATGCCTAAGAACCTTGGTGAAACACCAGAAAATAACTTTGGTGTGTGCCTTGAGGCATAAGCAACCAAGTAACAAAATAGCAAACAAGCGCGCAAGAAAGGGTCCTGAAACAATATTCACTGGACCTGTACCGGGTTTCCATCTTTAAGTTTGAGCCTATTTGTAGATTATGTAATGAGGAGGAAGAGACAGCCTGCCACACTATCTTTTAATGCATTGCATTGGAACGATGGAGACTGCCATTGTTAGAAGCAGGAAAACCAGTGACAGGAGTGCCGGAAGAAGATTTATCACACAAGCTGCTAAACCTAGTTAAAGAGACTAAATTAAAGGTTAAATAGGCATAGTGATAAACCAAAACAAAACAAAGTATTACTCATCCATATTATATAACTAGTCCAAACATCTGTACTTATAAGGGGGTCCTAAAGGATCTAGATATAATTGCTCAAAGCGTGAATCTCGATCGAGTTGGAAATTCTAAGAACATTTTACTAAGAAATAGTTTTGCAAGTCATTTATCTTTAAATCTAAACATTTTTATTATATCATTTTTACCTCTTGGTGAAAAAATACAGAGCCACAATTTCGAAAGACCAAGTTTTTTAAGTTACCATTGAAGTAGAACACAGTGTCACCCAGGAATAATTCACTGAGAAATGGTCTTCAATCAACGAATCCGAAGGAAAAAAGCTCAGGTAGTAGCAAGCAATCAGTACAGCGGAAATCCTTACAATTTCCGTATACATATCCATAACTCTTGTAGGCAGAAGGTATTGTTTGACTGATGTGTTCCACGAAATTCAGTTTACTGTCGGAGCTAACGCCCAATGTTTGACCATTAATTGTGTAGTGAAACATATTTCTTGCCTGTGACTAAACTTTACTTCTTTGCATTTACCGATGTTCAAGGTTAAGTGATTGTTCCTACACTATTCTTCAATGCTAGAAATGTCTTTCTGTAGCTTAGTGCAGTCATCCATAGTATTAATCCCACAAAATAGTTTCAGATCATCAGCAAAGTAGATGTTCACAGCAGACATGGCAGACCTAGATTCGAACCCTGCCAGACGCCAGATATTGGGCTAAATTCGGAGGATTTAATTTTACGATATTTAACATGTATTGTCATCTTCCATATATGTAGGTCAGATGAAAAAACGCCTCATCAGCGCTGCACGTTTATATAGACACTCCGAGGTATACCATATAATGCACGCGAGATTGGTGCTAGTAGAACGATTACGCATAAGCCTTATTAGGAATTCACGAACAATAGATTTAAAAATAATAATTTTTTTGCTTTATTAAAATGACTTTCTTTGTACTACGATTGTGGAGACGTTCATTGTTAACCCAGTTATAATATGCGGCCCTTAATTTTGAATGAAGTAGTATTAGGGAGATAATATTCGCCGAAAACCGATTTTATATGTATTCTCCCTATGTCCCACTTGGCCGTGGAAACCCTGTATGTACATACTATTAAAAGAATTACCAAATACTTTAATAATTTCTTGTGGTGTGCTTGACTCTTTTTCATCATACAGTAAAACCTCTGTTAGCGGCCACCTCTATAAAGTGACCACCTGTGTTAAACGACCGATTATTAATTTCTCGTATTTACAAATAGCAATCCCTCTTTACCGACCGCTCTATTGAACGACCGCGGGCACCCATCCTCGCAATTTTTACTACATATTAATGATAAAAACACCCTGTATTAGGGGCAGCAAAACCCGACCCGACAATTCTTGAGAAAAAACTTATAGTACTTCTGTTGACGCGTTGTTCCCTAGAATAGATGTTTCCTATAATGTCACTTTTTCTGTCTCAATTGTACACGTACCTACCTATATCGTTTTACAATAGGTATTTAAGGTTACTTGTACTTAGAGTTTAATTAGTAATAAGTATCTTGTCAAGCCTTTGTAGAGGCAAAACATTTGTAATTTGTAATACGTTCTGTTGAAGTTATATTTTGTGGAAAAATTTTAAATTTGTGTATTTTATTTAACATAATAATTGTAAAATGCAGGCCAACTGTTTTAATTTTTCTCTCTTAACCGACCACCCCTGTTTACCGACCAACATTTGATTCCCCGAGGGTGGTCGCTATTGAGAGGTTTTACTGTACTTCATTAACTGCCGGAATTCTAGTTTGCTCACGCTTTTTGTTCACATACTTCCACGGGTCTTTAGGATTTTGAATAATAGATTGTTGGATATTATCGGTGTAGTTGTTGTAATAAACTCTTATCAAGGACTTGTAATTAGTTCTAAGAGGTTGGTACCATACTTTTTACATACTTTTATATGACCGTTATGTTTTCTGCGGATTACCCTCGAATCAAACCATGGTGGATATCAGTCGTTATTCGATTTTCTACGGCAATAAGAGTATTATCAATATCCTAGATCGCATAAACGGCAAACAGCATGTCACACAAAAAATAACCCTTTCTAAAGTTATAGTACGAGGGAGCGTTTTTATATTCGCGGAATGAGCGGGTTGTAGGGGGGTGATTAGGCGCATTGGGGGCGTGGCCTGTGCAGCGACTCACAATTAGTATAAATACGAAGTTTCATTGTTATTAGACAGTTAGTCTTTGAGCTATCGTCAACCAAGTAACATAATCAGGGGTGAAAAGTGAAATATAGAAAAAATCGAATATCGTGCCGTTATAAAGTTTCTTACCAGGCAAGGAAAATCAGTCGCGACCATAATGAATGAGATGTCATTGGTTTACGGCGACTCTTGTCCAGGAAAAACCATGGTGTACAAGTGGCACAGTTTATTTAAACAAGGAAGGGAATCCCTTGAAGACGACCCGAGGCAGGGCAGGAGCATTGAGGTGACCACGCCAGCACTTATCCAAAAAGTTGAAAAAATTGTACTCGAAGATGCTCGACTAAAGAAGAAACAACTCGCAGAAATGGTTGGAGTATCCGATACAACAATTTTTAAAATCCTACACGATCATCTCGGCATGTCTAAGGTCAGCGCAAGATGGGTGCCGAGAATGCTCACGCCGCCGCAAAAACAACAGCGCGTAGAGTGTTCGCGTGCATTTTTGGACCTATGTAATGAAGACAAGGATGGTGTATTGAGTCGAATTGTTACTGGAGACGAAACTTGGGTCCTTCATTATGAACCTGAGTCCAAACAAGACTCCATGCAGTGGCATAAAAAGGGCACAGCACCTCCCAAAAATTTAAAGTGTCACAATCAATTGGGAAACTCATGGCAACGGTATTTTGGGACTCGGAAGGAATATTGTTGATTGATTATAAAGATAAAGGTGTTTCTATAACCGGAGAATATTACGCTTCAATATTAGAGCGACTAAAAGAAGCCATTAAAGAGAAAAGACGGGGAAAATTGACGAAAGGTGTGCTGCTTTTGCACGACAACGCGCCCGTCCACAAGAGCCGCGTTGCGTTAGCTGCCCTGCATAAGGTGGGCTTCGAAATTGTGAATCACCCACCCTACAGCCCAGACCTGGCCCCGAGTGATTATTACCTGTTTCCGAAAATGAAAAATTTACTGCCGATGATGAAGTCAAGGAGGCAGTTTCCGCGTATTTTGCAGATAAAGAGAAATCATTTTTTTATGAGGGTATAAATAAATTAATTGAAAGATGTGAAAAATGTATCCGTCTTGCAGGTGAATATATTGAAAAAGAAAAATAATTTGGTTTTTTTATTTCCACCCCTTATTCCCCATTCCGCGAATATAAAAACGCTCCCTCGTATGTTATAGTACATTAGTACAACATCATAGAACTCGATCTGGTAAATGGTTATTACTGGTGGTTATGCAATTTTTTTTGCGTTATATCAAAAAATAGTTTTAAATCACTACGTAACAAGTAATGTAATCAAAACGTTCAAAAATTTCATCACTTGACACTCCAGTGTTCGACCAAGTCCCAATAAAACAAATAACATCGAAGTCATTGGATACCACACTATTAAGTAAATCTGAGAGCTTTGTATTTAAATCTCGCACATTCTTATAGCAGCATCGTATGATGTCGTCGTATGTACCATCTTTGGCAAATTAAATGCGATTTTTTCAGCGAGAAATTTCCATTTACTAAATAAAGGCTATACTTTGAAGCAAATTTAATTTCTCTAAAAGAGAATACTGCTTTGATGAACTTCTTTAGAATAATTAAATTCACTTTAAAGCAAAGCCTTTATTTACAAAATCAACACTCCCCGATAAAAAAAAATCGCATTTGAATTGCCAAAGATGGTATACATAGAGCTGTCACTTAGTTTAAACTGATCAACAACCTTCGGAGATCCTGGAATATATCTTGATGGTAAGAGCGGTTTCACCATTACATGATCCAATTCTCAACTCTTGTTTCAAAGTCTGATAAGCCTTAATTTGTATTGGCGTCTTATCGTAAAATATGCAAGTAATCCTGGAGTTCTTAATAATAACACGGTCGTCAGACTCAGTAATTTGACGGACCTTAGTCTCATCTTAACTACTTGCATCATAGTGTCCTAATCTCTGTGGGTTAGTGGCAGCAAGATCAAGAGTAGGAGAAACTGTTTTCAACACAAACGAAACCTCTACTTTATTGGACACTACACGAGATTCAGCATCAAGATTAGAGGCGAGTTTCGGCAGTTTTCGTGATTGCCTATCACCAAGCTCGTCCAAAATAACTTCATAATTAATAGGTTCAGTTTGATTATTAGCGAATTAGGTGTTTATTCGCGTTCTGAATAACTCAAATTTTACATTGTTTCAAAGCAATATTATAATCCTCCATAATCATACTCATGAGGGTCTTAATATCTTTGTACTAACACACATTTTATTTCCTGCTAGGTTAAGTACATCTTAGTTTTTGTGGAATTTGTATCTAACATTTTAGTGGAACTTTTTTATTTTACATATTTATTTATTGCAAGAAAATTTCAACTAAACATCACCAAACATAAAATTTGGTATTTCCCCTGTACACAACATGTACAACCAAGGCTATTGTGACCACACTGTCTAAATCCGAACACTGATATCAACTCTCCTGGAATGCATAATTAGATCATGCTGCGAAATAACTCGACATAATCAATTTTCGCGGAAGATAGGGCTCTTGTAAATGACCAAATTTCATGTTAATAAATGATGTTTTTATCAGCAGCAATTGATACCATTTTCCGGATACATCTTGTACAGGTTCTAGCTAAGCACGTAACGTACACTATCATGTCTGTTGTCTTTGTTGTGGTTTGCCGATAATAGCGGAAGTAGATATAGCGAATATTTTTTACAATACGCACGGTTTAGGAAATTGTGTTGAATTAGCATGAATTAATACAAGTTTGTGCGGTTTAAAAAGCTTACAAAACTAATATCTGATTCTTCATTTACTCGTTAGAATGATGATAAGGCAAGCATAATTATATCTGGGATGTATAATATAAATGCATTAATTGAATATAATTTTCCACGTTACGTTAAGGTATTTCCGGTGGCTTCAACTATAAATTTTACAAATTTTGAGCGCTAATTAATTTTATGCAAATCTAGCGAAATAAAATGTTATGTTAACATATGTTTTCACTTCCTTAAATACATTCATTCCTTAAATACATTATTATACATTACACTTATTTACACTTGTTTACAATTTCCATATATAGAGAGTGATACAACAACGTGAATTTGAATTAGGTAACACCAAATATTGATGTAGTAGTCAATATATGTGTTACAAAAAATACTATTAATTATTGTTAATTAAAATTGTCTATATACTTATCTGAAGGAAATCTACATTTTTCTCGTAAATCTATATAATTACAGACAATATTTCAATTGCAAAATAAAAAATTGATAAGTGGAACACAGATGTGTTAATTGGTTTATATGTTATAAATTAAATAATAGTTATCGTCCTTTTCTATCATTCTATCTCCTCGAGTTTTTTTTTGTTCTTAGTGAGATTTATGTATGGTAATGAATTTAAAAAAAGAAACGGTAAAATCTGGGTATTATGCAAATTATATTTTATACAGATTGGAATCAGCTTACTCTGCTCTATTTTGTGAGAAGCTTTATTATTATTTTTGTCTTGAATGTACAGCTTTGGTATTTTTAATCCGGACACGTTTCATACGCTCATACAGTAAAGTGAAAGAATAGATGCACATTGTCATTGTGCACACGCTGTGGTTGTTGTCATTCTGCATTGGGATCAACGAATCCAAAAGCGCTGGGGTTAGATTCATAAAGATATTAAGACCTCTATATGACAATTTCTGCATCGGCAACCACCACCCCCCATGGAGCTCGTCGGTCAAGTATCTCGATTTGACAATTCATAGTCAAATATACAACTGCTCATCTACACCATCCTCAGACTCATCTTAACATATGGCACACTAACATGGTACAAACAAAATACTGCGGATTATTGTTGGAGCTCCATGGTTTGTAAGGAACAGTGGTCTTCGTTACGACCTTGGGGTACCATACCAAGTCGTCACCAAAAATTTCCGTCACGAAAGCCCAAGACTTGATCATGCAACATCTACAAGAAGAAGGCACTTCGACAGTCGATCCCCGTCACTTCATAAAATATTGCATTGTCTCAATAGTCAGTTGCTATTTCATTGAAGGACAAGGGGGCTTAGGACCTCCCGAGCTCAGCCTTGGGAGGAGATAACCCACCTTAGAGTGTTACTCGATATAACAAATTGTCCTTATTCCGGCACATCGTATATTTTTGTTATCAGATAGCTTAGAAGTGTATTAGATGGGACTACGCTTTTGTCGGTTTATTATCACTTATTTTGTAGTCACTTAAGTTAATGCTGCGTTCGGACTGCAAAAACGAGAAATAAGAATAACTACAGTTGTTAAAGTTACGTTGCCATGAAATTTTCTCCATAGACTGCAATGATAATTTTTTTTTGAAATTTTGAATTTAATCTACAAATATGTACAGAAGGGGTTGGAGTTCAATAGCAAATTATAATACTCCGGCAAAAGTTATCACTTTTCTATTTTGATGAGATCCTACAAGAGATAAACAAAATAGAGGCACTATGTCTCCTGAGATTATGAAGAGTGCTATATCACTAGTTATCAACGGAAATCGATCAATCAGGACGATACCAAGCGATTCGAAAACTCGTTATGCGACATTTTTCCAAATAAACAGATTTTCAACAAGGAACAAGAGGAAATTTTCTGCGCTTGTGCGGACACTAGCCTACAAGAGTGTCATTGTTCATAAAATAGAAGCTCCTACATCGCGGGTCAGCAACAATAGGGCTACAGCAAAGTGGCTAGAAATGGAATCTTAGTTTAGCAATTCAAGTTCCTGAAGCTACAACCCGATGCTCAGAAACGTTTTTTCAATGATGGAGATGTCAAAGATTTCTACGACAAAACTAGAGCAGACATTAAATAAATACAAGTTAAGTCCAGTTTACGAATTTTGCTAGGTTAAGCAAAAAGTGTTAAGCAAATTGGAGCACTGACATTGGGAGAATGCTATGTTCTTGTTGTTGGTAGGTTCGTACTGTCCAGAAAATTTCAGAAGCATCACTTTATTCGGAATGGTCCCCTTGACTGTATTGGCATTGCTAACCTTTTCTTACTTTTATCAGATACTTTATCAATTGTGTAATTAATATTGTCGTATTATGGTATCTGCCTCACTTTTCACACCGGCTCAAACTTTTGGATGACAACAAGAAAATTATTTAGAAGAAGAAGAGAGAAGTATATTCCTCTTTTTTGGATCATTAACAAATAAACTAATTAACTAATTAATTGACATCGACGGCTCCTACTCAAAATATCTGAGTTTATGTCATTCTGCTCCAATCCATTCCATATTTCCTCCAGGCATCACCTTACCTTTTCCAGATTGTTGATTGGATTCAGTTAATCTTGCAGACATGTCAAACGTGTTCTTGACATGCTCTATTAGATTGTGGGCTGGACTACTTGCTGGAAAATTCATGGTGTTGATTCCAACCTCCTGAAGATAATTTGGGGAGGTGGCATCTTATCATTCATTAATAAGAAATTTGACCCGATATAAGGTACGAGTGGCACAACATGATCTTGAAGTATATCGGTTATATATCGATCAGCATTAATGTTCCTATTGTTTAACAGTCCGAACGAGTTATCAAAGAAATGTCCCCTGTAACATTCATTTGGACGGCTGCACATACGAGCACGGCCAGCACAGATATAAAGACAAAATATGAATTAGTTTGTAAAGCGAATTTGTTTGCAGTAATCCTGTAACCAACGTGATTCCTAGTAAAATTCAATGGAAGTGTCTTCGGGCAAGGCTGGCAAACGACAAATTAGCTTTTCTTAGACGCTTAAGAACTGTTTTATGCTAGTTGGAGTACCAGGGACTTCCTGTAGTTGAGATTGCAAACATCTGCTTCTAACAAATCGTCGTATTAGAGCAGAAAATGCCTAAAAGGTGATCCTTGACATGGGTTGTGACACCTGTATCTACCTTGTTGAGACCGTCAGATATGCTCATCAGCTCACCCATATTAAGTGATAAGTATGTGTAGCTCTATAGAATGGATTGTTTCTTCGGCAGCTTTTTCTATACTATCCATCGATCAGTTGGATTTGACGCACATGCCCTGGGTGGCAGGAAGATGGTCCATGGGGTGAAAGGAGTGCGAGGCAAAAATCAGCGCGACTTTCTGAAAGCGATCTTAACCAATATTGTTCTCAAAATTCGTAATAGTAAGTTCAGCATTACAGAGTATCTACCGAAAAGACAGGTGCCCAATCAGGAAATAGGAAAAATGACATTCTTCGATAAGTTCTTTGCTGTACGAAAAAAATTTGCAAAAGACGGAGTAGACATCATCATACTACTAGTGCATTATGATGACGGATCAGTCGGAAGCTTTATGAGGCGTATCGAAGACGTTTATATCCCTGTAGGCGGACATAGTGCTATATTTTACTACAATGGAAGACCGCAGACTGATCGCCTGAATCACCAAGGACCTTATCCCAAAATGGTTATGGATACGACTACAAGACCAGTGATGTTATGTTGGTAAACTCAAAATTACTTTCGATGAGAACGGGGAAGCAATCGATTGGAACGAGGATTGCGTTGACATGTCTGCACAAATAAGGGAAGACTGGATACCAAGACAAATGCTACGGTAGTTTGTGGTAAAGGTGAGAGAAGAAGAGAAGAAAGTCATCGGAAAAACTCGAGTGCCCTTACCATTGCAATGCCAATGGATGGAATTAGACACACGATACCATGTGATAAGAAATCTGATGGATGGACTGCCGTATCTGTCGCTGTTACGAATAGTGGTAGTATTATAGGTCTTAATATGGATATAATTGGATAATTTGGCATTATGGTGAAAGGCACAACAAGAAGATATCCTTACCAGGATGAAACACGGGTTAACCGGGAAGAGTATGCATGTATCCGTTCTCTCGGATTAAAAAAGCCAGAACTGTACGTATTGTATCCTCCACGGTATTCGTACCCTGACAATAAAATATCAAGCATAAAATACACAATGTTAATTTCACGTGTTTAGCTGCAGTTTAAATGCTAAGTATTAATCCGACGACTTTATAACGACCACACTCACTCAATAATACTGATGCCACGTATAATTGAATGATAAATGCTGTCCTTTTCAAAGGTGGCATTAACAGGTTCGTTCCGTGAACCATTCCCTCTTTTTTTACCTCCGTTCAGACATAATACCCATTCTTTACTTTAATTAATACCCCCGTTAATTTATGTCAATGAGTGTATTACTTGGCGCTTCGAACGAAGGCGTAGGTAAACGCAGGTGTTGGGTGTCTTCTTTAATAAACCATACTTTAGCCCCTATATATACTCACACACATACTTAAGCAAATAAACTGCGTTCGTTATTATATCATATACGAGACAGTTATATAATAACTGCCGTAAGCCTCGTTTTTTTTTTAATCGTGTTCCAGCGGATATCTAGGTGTATTAAATACATTTGATTTTTATGGCTGATATCGTCCGCCAGATAATAGCAGGCGCATTAATTATTCATGAAAAATATCAATTTGTTCGGCATTATATGTCTGGAACAATTGCTTAGATGTCGGTAGATATATTGAAAAATGACACTACCTTATTACGTTTTGTGATATTCTAATACGTATGTGTCTTATAATGCGCATGCATTACCCACAAAGGTAGCAGTAAAAACCGTTGCTACGATAATTCATCGTCTTGTGGAGTAATTTATTTTAAAATTCTGCGAAATAGTCGTTAGTAGCCATGGTGGTAATTAATTCGTAGAGCATTCCAGTAACCAGAAATTTATCATAACAATATATTTGCTGTCAAGCTAACTTGTACGCTTTATATTGAGAGATCAAGTTATCGGTTGAATTATATAATTAGTTTGATGGATGTTTACACATGATGAGAATAAAAGTCTAAAAAGATTAGGAATTGCGAGACTAGCTGCCTTCTTCAGCTAAACAATTGTCATCTAATTCTTGCTCCTCGACGATCCATCGGCCCTCGTTTATGATAGCGATTCATTTACCAATAAGCCACCTTACCAGGACCTTATCCAAATCAAATCACCGACACTACGCTTACAAAGCTCCCAGACGCAACTTTGGATGTACAGTGCACTCTCGATTTTCCGGGGGCCGATTATCCGGTGTGCGGCTTAACCGTGCTAACATCTCAAAAGTGGATTAACCGTGCCGGCACGGTTAATCCGCAATTCCCCCACTAAAACCGTGCTGCAGACAGGTCCAGACACACTCATTTTACACACTGCCTAGACGATTCACATTGTTGTAAAGTGACTAGATACGAGAGCGTTATAAATGGGAAATAGAGTTTTACAGTTCTAGTAAAATAACATTGTGCTTGCTTAATGTCGTCAAAACGAAAACGTGTTGTTTTGTCTATCCAACAAAAGCTGGAAATTGTAAATAAACTAGAAAATGGAGTTGGTGTTAAAAACCTAGCAATACAATATAATGTGGGCGAGCAAACAGTGCGTGATATTAAATCTAATAAAGAACACCTAATAAAATATGCGGCTAATTCTGATAGTGCCAGTGGTTTATCAAAACGAAAAACGATGAAACCAGCAACCTATCAAGAATTAGACAACGCCATGGTAACTTGGTTTAATCAGCAAAGAAGTGCGGCAATTCCCGTTTCAGGAACCATTTGTGCAAGTAAAGCAAAATTTTTCTTCGATGCACTGGGAATGGAAGGTGAATTTAATGCGTCTTCAGGGTGGTTGACGAGATTTAAAAAGCGCCATGGTATTCATCAAATAAGTATACACGGAGAAAAGCTAAGCAACGATGAAGTCGCAGCTCGGGCTTTCGTAAGAGACTTTCGTTTGTTTATTGAGAGTGAAAATTTACTCCCCGCACAAATATACAATGCCGACGAAACTGGTTTGTATTGGAAATGTCTGCCAACAAAAACGCTTGCTTCTGTGGAGGAGCGTCAAGCACCAGGTCACAAATCTTCGAAAGAACGTTTAACTGCTATGTGTTGTGCAAATGCTGACGGTACCCATAAAGTAAAGCTTTGTGTTATTGGGAAGGCAAAAAGACCGCGGTCTTTTAAAGGAACGGATGTTTTAAACTTGCCTGTAGATTACTTCAATCAAAAGGGTGCGTGGATGGATAGAGCAATTTTTAAAGAATGGTTCGATAAAAAGTTTGTGCCTCAAAAAGCTGTACTGCTATTGGACAATGCTCCATCTCATCCTCCCGAATTAACGTTGAAATCAAGCGATGGGCAGATATTTGTTAAATATTTACCACCAAATGTAACAGCCCTGATTCAGCCGATGGATCAGGGCGTGATAGCCACAATGAAACGTCATTATCGTAGTGGTTTGCTTCAAATAGTGAGTGATGAACATTCTGATCTAAAAACGTTTTGGAAGAACCTAACCTTATTGGATGCAATCTACGAACTGGAAAAGGCCTGGGGCAAAGTGCGGTCAACAACACTACAAAAATCTTGGAAGAAAATATTCCGTTATGATGAAGATCAAAATGAAGACATTGATTCTGACGACGACGATGCTGAGTTTAACTTACCACTTGCCGAACTGCGTAGCATTTTACGTGCCCAGAATAGATGCAAAGATGTTGACATACAAAACATTGAAGAGTGGTTGCATATTGACGAGTCTTTACCAGGGTACATAACACTTACAGATGAGGATATTGTTAATCGCATTTGTGACAATGTGGAAGAAGGTGGAAGTAGTGACAACAATTCATACGGAGATCTTGTAATCGAAAACCGAATTCCACACTCCCGTGCTCTTGAACACGTGCAGGGTCTTTTGGAGTACTTAGAGCAGCAGGGCAATGAGTTCTTACCTATAAAACTTGCTTTACATAATCTTCGTGCTGACATTAGGTGCAAAGCCAATAGGAATACAAAACAATCAACAATAAATGATTATTTTGGAAAAGATTAAAATGAATAGATCACAAATCACATTAAATCATTAAACGAGTGAAAAATTAAGAATTACTTTTCATTTTCTTGTATTTTTGGTTGTTTCTTCTAAATTTCATACTTTTTGTTTGTTGTGTATTTAAATCCGTAGATTTATAGATACGTGTCTACATGTAACGTACAGTTATCTTTTTAAATATGTATTTTGTACATTCAGAATTTAGAGAAAACTTACAAATAGATACATATACATAAATATAGAGTTTTTTGCGTTTCGTCTTACCATTTATCTGTGATTCCCGATTATCCGTGATTTCCGATTATCCGTGCACCCCTTCCCGGTCATTACCCCGGATAATCGAGAGTGCACTGTAGTAGCTTCAATCATGTGATCGTAATGTTAGAATATTTTTCCAAAATCTGCAAGCTCGCTGTTGTAGTTGTAATATAGAATATCAGAGGTTCCGATTGTCACTTAGATTGCTGATTTGGATCCTGATAGGTCACCTTAAAGGGTGTACTTTCCAGACACCCAAAATATCATTGATCAACTCCTACAAATTACCTATACCAGATGAACAATTCCTTATTTCAATGTGAATTTCATTTTACTCTGTATTCTAGTCCCTTTCTCGTTATCACTTACACTTTCCTTTTCTTTTTTGTGTTAACAAACTTTTAAGATAAGAGATAAACGGCTAGTCCAGCACTATGTTATGGCTTCCTTAACTTACATTATGCAGCATTTCTGTTAATCACATCAGAATGAGTGAATTACATTCGCTTTGGTTTGACTACGCTAACTGGAGCCAATATATGATTGTCATCAATTGCATGATTTAAACTTATTTCTATGCTATCAAAAAATTGGAATTGGAACTTTGGAAATATGTTCTTATATTTTTTCCGCAGGGCCAACTAAAAATGCTAGAAAATTAGCTTTTTTGTTTTGAAAAATTGAATCATCCTTTTTTTGACGGAGTGAAAGGCTTTTCCCACATTCATTCCTTTGCTTTTATTCGTAACTCTGACTGAATCTGTTTTGGTCGTTTTGTTCTATGTCATTTCCTGTGTGTTAGTTTATAAAGACCTTTTCATTTAAACTGCCTTAAATGAGTACACCAGGAATACAGATTAGATAGATTATTAGAAATTGCTAGAAAACTGTAACTAAAAGTAGAACTTAGTAATACTCCTCTTATTGTCTTTTATTCTATTCTTTGCGGTAGTGTTTTCGGAAGCAAGGTCAAACGCACCGTTTTACTTTTGTAAAAGCAAATGAACCTAAGGTTGACAAGGAATCTGAATCTGTTAGAGAAAAAACAAAGAATGGTCTACATTGGAGATCCCGTTAAGAATTTTAGTTGGTAGGGCTTTCCAGAATAGTGTACTATGGCCAGCATGGCAGACTTGATGACATGAATTAAAACTCTAGATCTAGAAGAAATTCCATCTCGAAAGTCACAATTTTTTTATAATAATTATTTTGCAAGCTATCCTTTATTTTTGTATCTGGCGGAAAGCAAAATTCATTTCATTTACTCTTTGAAACACGTAAGCAGAGGACGCTTACTAACGGCATCTTTTCAAGAACTTGACATTTAGACTGTTAAATAGTGTGACAACAAATTCATTTCCATTATATTAAACTATGTCTGCAGTTCGCAGTTAGTTGTATCTAGGTATGAAGGATTTTCACGTCAGAAGTTTTGTAAAGTTTGATTGACAGCGTGGTTTGAATTATTTCCGACGCCAACGTGAAGATGGCAGCACTCGCCAATAAAAGCTAGCTAATGCGGTTGCGCATCTATTGACAGATACTCGCTACAATTTCAGCCATTTTGAACGAGCAGTTGTTGTTTAACAATCGTTTGAGTTAGTCGATGTGTGTTTTTGTGAAAATGGATAAAATCGAGTATCGATACATCAGTAAATATTTGTTTTTGAAAGGCAATACGTCAACGCAAATTAAAGATGATCTCGACGTTGTATACGGGGGCTCTGAGCCATCTTTTATCACAGTAGCATTTTGGACAGCAGAATTTAAAGATGACCAGACAAACTTGCGAGACGATGAGTGTTTGGGATGTCCAAAAATTGCAACTGCTGAAAATACCATCGCTAAAGTTCACCAAATAGTGCTGAACACCCGTCGAGTTAAAGTGAGAGAGATAGCAGAGGTTATGACCATGACCAAACAACGTATTGAAGGTTTAGGCACGAGAAAGCTGTCCACGCATTTGGTGCCGCGCTTGCTCATGTTGAACCAAAAACGGTTACAGTTCCGAACACGAACAGTTCCAACGTTCCGCTGGAGCAGTTTAGGCGCACTGATTAATTACTGCAGATGAAACTTGGATACACCATTACACGATCGAAACAAAACTACAGTCAAAATAATGGACTGTGAAGAGGGAACTGGTTCCAAAACAAGTGAAACTGTTTTTTTCGGCTGAAAAATTGCCACATTTGGAGAAAAAAAATTAGTTTCACCAAAACAATGCGCCGTTTTACACCTCAACGGTTGCCATGGCGAAAATCCACGAAACAGTGCGTAAACAGTTATTTTCCAGGGAAGATGCCGAGTAGGTACTATTTGGACGACAAATAAATGCTGAAGAAAAATATCTTGTGTCTTTGTTAGGTTGGAAACTTGTCAAACTATCATCGTATAAGCTAATCTTTATTCATGTATTAGACCCAGCAGTGGTACAAGCACAGTTACTCCACAGTAGAACTGTATACATTCCAAATTATTCTTGCTGAGTCTTGACCACATCCCGCTGTATGGCTTCAAGTGAGTGATCGAAGATTAAAAATGTTGAAAAAAGCTTGGGTTCTCTGTTTTTTTTTAGAATCTATAGCTTTTCTTTGGAGAATGACAGCTAAATACTTTCCTGATTGGTTAGTTTGAAAGTTTTAAAGTTCTGCAAACTATTAATTTTATAACTATCGCGTTCTAGTGGACAATTGTTTTTTCTCTCACTACTGAGACACTCATAAGTATTAATTATAACTTTGTAAATGTTCATGTAGTATCTAATCCACACGTTCGTAACGACTATAGCTGCCGATACTGTGTAAATAAAGAAACTAATATGCAATTGTGAACGATACCTAATATTAGATCGGCAGGCATAAACATTGAATACCCGGTAAATAACAGCAAATTTTACGAGCAGCGATAATATTATTTACGATGTTGCTAATGGCTATGTTGAAACAATGCAATTAGTATTATCTGTTTACATCGTCACGTGTAATTGCAGACTATGCAAACCTAAATTTTTTAAAACGCTTGGATGAATATAAATAGATATTATGATGAAAACTAAAATCTTTAAATCGCCTAAATTAATTCTTAACACAGCTTTCGTAATACAAAGGATGTAATTATACAAAAACACCCTAAACAATAAACGTCTTGTTCTTGAAAAAAAAAAAAGACAAGCATGAGTTTGAGCTTCTCGCATTTCACAAAAGGAAATCGGTAATATACCCACCACCATGGTGGTACGGCGAAAAAAATATGTATATGAGAACATTGTGTATTCAACTGGATGTCAAATTTAAATGAGTAATTAACATTAATGTAAACAAAACGCTGCCCACACGTCCTCGACCATAACAATTTGAAAAACAAATAGCATTTACATCGGTGCCTTTCCGCTTCTTTAACAGCCACCAAACCACCTTTTATATCTTCTGCACCCTACAGCATCATACCTTAATGAATAAGTGAATATATTACTACTGAATCTAAAAAAAGGAAATGAAAAACAGCATCATTTACAAGGATATTTATACAACGTTTCTATGGTTGATATTCATGAGCTTTGATCGTATAAGAGTATCTTCTACTAATGAAACTAGAGGGCGTTACCCAAATAGTAATAAATCTGTACTTGTTAGAAATCGGCCGAAGTATATTCTCCTCTCGATATGAGATTAATAAGCTATCCAATTAAATTAAATAGAAACTGCTTTTTAATTGCAATTTGGACGAATGCATCCTGAAGATATATATGCAGGTACTAAATCAGGAGAGCAAGCGAATTAATTATAGATACGGTGCATGACCACATTAATATATCAATGCAGGAAAGATATGAATTTTTGCAAATAAAATTCGTTAATGTTTTATCATAATTGGGAATAATTATATGAAATATGTATTACCGATTACTTAATTGAATCAAAAGGAGTGCTACATTTTCTAATTATTAAATAGCCAAGCCGCCATTTAATGTCGGAATTGGACTAGTAGATTGCTAAATAAATGATATGCGTTTTCCTGCCAAGATCTCTTGACCTAAAAATGTAAGAACACACTCTTTTGGTCCTCAGATGCTTCACACAAAAAAATCGTCTTGAGGCTAAAAAAAGGGAGTTCTAAAAAGATAAAGAAAATAATTAATTATTGACTAAAGTAAGTTTGAACAGTTTTAAAATGAAATTTTTTCTTATGAAGATGCATTTTAATGAAATTTTATATATTTTTATACTGACTCACTACTCAGAGGTCATCAGATATGCAGTCAGTTTCAACAGATGAGATAGTGGATGTATCTGTGACTCAGTGCCAACTTTTTAGCGGCTTTATCAATAAACTCACTATCTGAGTTCAAGAAATGAAATATCTCGGTAACGGTTCATAGTACAGCTTCGGGAAAAAGTATTACGAAATAAAATGGCCCCGAGAAACATCTGGAAATTATTTTGGGGAGTGTAGGATGACCGCTAGATGGCGTAGTAACTGTACACCAAAAATTTAAATTCTTATTTTACACAAAATTTACCAACTTAAGGTCTATTACAAACATCAAAATCGGAATCTACTAAAAAATCCACGTATTTTACATTGGACTCATTTTTTATATTTTGCGAAATAAGCGAATAAATTATGCTTATAAATTCTAACCAATCTAATAATTCACGTACATGCTAGAGGCCGCTGTTTACATTTTATCCGAAATTTTGGTTTTTATTGAAAATATTAAATAGAAACATACATTTTTGAGGACGGATTAAAAATGATGGCTAAATTACCAACAAATCAGCGAAAACTGAATATCGCTATCTTTTACATATCCGAAGATATCTTGAGAAACGTGTGAATCAAATGGTAAGAATTTCATCTATAAATTTGAATTATTCGGCTTTCACTGGACGAAATTTAGCAAATTTGGTCTTATTAGGAAAGATTTTTCTTGGTCTACATTTAGTGATTCAAACTGTTTGATTTTTGAAAAGAACAGTGCGTGGAATGTTTGGTAGCCAAGAAGATAGACTGTTATGGATTTTCCTAAGTCTTCTGCTAGTAGTTCGAATTGTTTAACATTATTGTTTCTGTCACCGCTAGAGGGTGTTAAGAAAATGTAAACAGAAGACAGGCCACTAGCAATTCGCAACAACATGTTTTTCAATATTATAATTGTGCTGCCCATTTTCTTGGCCACACAGCAGGACCCCAAATTTGACTTTTTTAGACTTTTATTTGTGGGAACGAGTAAAATACTTTATTTATATAAAGCGACCCACTGCTCGTGAGAATAGGAAATACCGTTCAAAATATATCTAACGCAGAAATAGAGACTGCAGTTCTATTCACTTATCGTAGAGTGAACGTTTGCATAGAAAATGGGTGATAATTTGAAGATTTAGTCCACCAGTGATATTGACTTTGTTATGCTGTCTCCTTCTATATATGTTGTTTTGCTGCATTGTTTATTTCACTTATACTGTTAAGCTTTTCACTAACATCTTAAGCTTTCAATTCATTATTTTATAGTTCACGTATTTAAATTTACTTAACGCTCTCTAGTGGTGAAGGACAAAATAATATTAAACAGTTTGAATCAGTAAATTCTTTCTAATAAGATCAAATTTGCTAAATTTCGTTCAGGGGAAACAGAATAAATTTAAATTTATCGAACTTGTCATAATGATTTAGAGTAAATTCTGTTCTTACTAAAACCTAATGTTATGTCAAAATCAAATCAAAATAATTCAAATAATTTTTATATTAAGCAATTAATTTAGACCCACCCTCTCTTACCTTAGTATGTATAATATTAAAAATAAAAATAGTAACTTCTTCCCGACTTCTGGTCTTCTGTTCCTTCTTTCCATTGAAATTTTTCTTCTTTTCCTGTTTTCACTTTTCAATCTTTTCAAATCTTTTGAATCTTCAAACTTTTCCCTCACCTGTCTCTCTAATTTCTTTTCTTCTTTTCCTCTTTTCACTTTTCAATCTTTTCAAACTAATTTCCAATGTTCTTCTTCAAGTTTCACTTTCTATTTTTAAAATGTTTTTCTACATTTTAGAAGAACTTATCTTTTTCGTCTGACTTTTCCTTCTTTCCACCTTTCAAAAAACAAAACCAATTGTTCACCTGTTCTTGTTTTTTCTTGACCTCCTTCTCAAATTTTATTATTATTTTCAAAAACCGCGGTAACATGAGTGTGCGTCGTACGTGTAATTTTGACAAAATATTTCCTAAATTTACAATGCTTAACATAATATTCTAACGAATTTTGTTGGAAACTAACGAAATACCATAACACTAAGTATGTCGTAATCCTCTCAGTACTTTGATGAATATGCATTAACTAAAACTGACTTGACGTTTCGATCATCTTGTCGTGATCTTCTTCAGATGTGAAGTGAAGTGACCCGAGAACCGAAGATCAGCCATCAACAGCGGCCGTGAAAGCCTGACGACTACAATGATGGGAAGTTTGAAGTTTCAACTGAAAAGCCAGATATCTTTGCTATGTTGTCTTTGGATGTGGTAGGATCCAGCGTTTGGTGCATGTTTACATGTCTCCCTTCCCATTTTAAAAACATCTGCCCAGTTAGTAGATAGGTAGGTGTAGACTCCTCCAATACCTCTATGATATCCGGATAAATTTATTGTGGTGACAATCCTAGATATACGAAGCGAAATAAAGTAATATTTTTCGTCTAAACGACAGAGATTTACTAAAGCCATTACACTTGGAACGACAACAGTTCCTGATATGTCATTAAAGACAGAATACCATTCGCTTGGCCAATTAAGAGGAGCCAATGTGTCAGTTACAATGAAAAACTAGGGTACCCCAAGATCGTAGACTGGGACCACTGCTATTTTTAATAATTAATTGCATGAATGTTGTAGTTGTTTGTCATGTTTCATACATGACTGTGAGATCTATTAATTAAATTAATACGCTGCTGGTCTCATCAAAACTGCAGATTTATTTAAATAATTTACTGTGAGATTAAAATAATAAATTAGATTACCATAAATGTGCTTCATCTGTTCGTAAATAAAATTGAAATAAAATTTCAAGACGTTTCCCCCAATCCTAGAAACTTTTAAGTTTAATTTAAGACGTGTTTGCATCTTCTTTATAGCAGATAACTGATGTTATTTTGGTTGCCTATTTTCTCTAAAAAAAGATAGCCTTATAAAAGTCAAATCACGACTCTATACAACGGAATTGCTTCACGTTAATTGTAACTAACACCGAAACTAAAGAGAATAACGATCAAGTAATATTTCTATAGATCATAATAAATTATTTTAATTTGTACTTTCTGATATTGCTTTATTTTATGATCCGTGCAGCATGAACCTTTATTTATAGTAATAGTATAGTAAGATAATTACGACGTACGTTATGAAGAAAATATTCAAACTATAATAGGCTAAAAGTATTGTTCTTACGGAAATAAATTATTTTCAACGGTTATGATGCTATAAAATTCCTTTATGGCGTAGAATTTCTACTTTGTATTTTGTATATGGTACACATTCAACTTCATGAATATAGAACGGAATTTATTATAATATATTTTTAATATACGTTTTTCGTGGTGCAGCTGTTTCAAGAGCGTCCGGAACTTTAGTTCTGTTATATGTTTTGTATGTAGTAGTGTACCCTGTTTATAAGCCCGTGTAATATTCTCCAATTTGACTCTCTTATTACCGCTCTTTAATGTTACCACAAAAACTAATTATTTTTCCCACTAATTGGCCGCCGCATACATATTTATAAAACGTTTTAGTTAGATGTTATATTAAATTTCCTCTTTCTTGTCCCCCTCCTCCATGTATGGTCGACGCATTCGCGAAGTAGAATACGGAGAAGAAGCAGGAAGGCAATTGTACATTTTTGCATGTGTTTTTCGTTTTCGTTCGTGTTATTATCTGTCATATAATTTTGGGTTTATATTACAGAAATTGTTAGGAGGAAAGGTGAGTATGTTTCCTTTCTTAATACACGCTAATAGTATGTGGGGTTTATCTTTGCTAATTGGTGAGAATTTTGTTCAGAGAAATCCACTACTATACGACTGAAGCTGAATTCTAAAGAAGGCGATTGTTATGCATTTTGATATTTAAACAAAATGCTAGTGACACGCAGTGCTGTCATATTATAATCAAGTATCTCACGTGCTCCTTATATGATGACTTTGTTTTGTTTCTTGTTGCAAACGTCAATTTGTTTATTTTTCATCGAGTTGTTTGCTTCTAAACATGTCACTCCCTACGGAAACAGTGGCTGCAATTGTTGCACTGTTTGAGGATGGAAGGAGTGACACTTGTAGGTAACGGGAACAGAGTTTCTCGAAGCACTGTATAGCGGCTTCACACACGATTCTTGGTCCTACATCCAACGACCTGGAACAGGTCCCCAAACAAGATATACCGCTCAAGACGATCGCAGTCAATCTCAGAAATCAGCTGCAAGCATACCTTTTGCTTGTTAAGATAAGTAAAAGAACCATTTGAGCGAGGTTAGAAGAAGCAAAGAGAAGAAGCACGGAGACCAGGCTACAGGACCACAGCTTACTACACAGCAACACCGAAAACAAAATTGGAAGAATGTCGATTGTAGTAGTGTGTTATTTACCGGCGAATCACGGTTTAGTCTTTACAGTGTGGCGATGATCAGGAGAAGGGTATGCACCGTGTACTTTTCAATAATGGTGTGGGCCGGAATATCTCTGGCAGTACGATCTGATTTGTACGTTATGCCCAGGAGCTTACTAACAGCTGTAAGGTACATTAGAAAGGTACTGCAAACCTATGTTGTCCCTTATGCACAAGTTATAAAAGACAACTTCCTTCTCATGCATGACAACTCTAGGTCACAGATCGATGGAGTAGTGAGAGACTGCCTGAATGAAGTTGACATAAGTAAGGTAAGTCCATTTGTATGTGGTGGTGTTGTGTGGAATGGTAGTCCGGATTTAAGTCCTATCGAACATGTGTGTTGGATATGCTCGGTAGAAGAGTTCGCAATCATCTGCTCCTATTACCCTTGAAGTTAAGGCAATTGGTACGCCATAACCATGTAAGTCTTCAGTGGGTCCCAAGTCATCAAAGGATCGAAGGGAACGCAGATGAGCTTACCAAAGAAGAAGCGAAAATGCCTTTCATTGGACCTTATCCCTCTTGTAGACTGCAAAAGAGCCACCTAAAATAAGCAGCTAATAAATGGGAGGTTAACAGAGAGGCCTCCCATTGGCAGAATGCGCCAGGACAAAAGCAGGCGAAGGCACTGTTATCAGGATCGCCTAAGACATCACAGTCGTTACTATCCTTGAGCAAAGGAGACCTCCGACTGCTGGCAGGGTTTCTGACATGTCATGTGGCCTTGAAGTACCACCTACATTAACTCGGAAAAGCTGAAGATCAAATCTGCCGTCTATGTCAAGAAGATCGAGAGACGGTAGAACACATTTTGTGTAAATTTTTTGCTGCCAGTTATATCCGACAACATCCCCATCCAGGACGGAAATCCCAGAGTAATTCTAAAGTTCATCAAAAATCCCCAACTAGTCTAACAACTAGAAATGCAATGTTACAGTAGATCTATGTATCAGGTCGCTGTGACTAAAGACAGCAGCGCCACTGCCCACATACTTATCTAATATCTAATTACCCTTAAAGAACTTCGGCAGGTTTTTCAGCAAAAGTGGGAAAATATCCCACAAAATTATATACGGCAGCTCATTGAGAGAATGCCTATAGTTTAAGTTAAGCACCCATAATCATTCACAGAATTCAGTTTTTTTGGGCTTCTAGGCGCTTGAGGTGACTTGTGGGGTACGACGAAGACATAGTAAATCATAATTTTGATTTGAAGTGACAACGAGCTTTTTTTGAAGTATAACACAGAGACGACCTCGCCGCACGGAAGCACTGAAGTATCGTGTCAACGTGAGAAGGCTCAGTCGGTTGTCGGGCGTCATGACTAAATAAACAGCAGAGAGGCTCCTAACTACAAGGCTGTCATGGGGTGGTCTAAGGCACAGATTAGTCTGTCGCTTCTCCATGATGTGCTAAAAGCTGCATCATCAAATGGACACCCTGAGGAAGATCATTAACGATGATCAAGACCGCTACCGGGTCCAAAAGCGATCCTTGTAGCACCCCAGCGGAAGCAGTTCTTCCTTTCTTTCGCATTGTCCACAGTAAGTTCGAATTGGCACTTCTTCCAAACATCAGACTTGATATATCCAAATTTTGATATATAAAATTATTGTCAGGAGAATACTTTTTATCAAAGTACTTGTCACCACACATACATATGTAGTTTGTTTAAATGTTGGTGTTAATTTCTTCAAAAAAATTTTTGCCACGTCCTAACGACTTGATTGGGTCAAATAAATGGAATGGGCAGGTAAAAATACGAAGGGGATATCATTTTTATGCAAATATATTTTAGGAGATAACATCTTTCCAAAAATAACTCAAATGGACTTCTTAAACCCATTTCCCACATTTAGAGAAGTCTAAATGAAAAGCATTTTTCTTAATGTAATTTCGACAAGAGTATCTGCATCAATACTTCATGGATTAGAATACTAAACTCCACGAAACCCTTGATAAATATCGTAGGATACAATCAACAACATAAATGTCAATTCACACGTCAAATTGACATTTCGACCGAATATAAACATCACACCATGGATTCTGAAGCTGGAGCCGCTGTTCCTCCCGAAGAATGCGATAGTGGCGTCTGTGTGAATACAACAGCAGATGCTACCGTTAAGCTGGACGCAGTGGAAGTTCAAGACTCAGTTCGAAATGTAGAATCACCTACTCAGGAAAGTTCGGTACAACAAATAACGAATCCAGCACCTTCAGAGCCCGATATAACGGAGCCAGAAGGAGCAGCAGCCGCCGCTCGTGAAGAAAATTGCGAACCGGGTGCATTAAGGGACGTTGCTAGCGGCGTAACTTCTGATGTGGGCGCAGTCGCCAGTACGGTTGAGGAAACTAATATTACGCTACGATCAAAGTTAGAAGATGGGATAGGAAATTTAGCTTCCCAAGAGACAGTTTCGGAGAATCCGGAAAGTCTGAGCAACGAGAATGACGCCGAAGGAAAATTGAGACGTCAAAATGCAAGTCATCGACTGGTGGAGGGTGTCAGGATATCATCGCAAGGTTCAAAGGATCAGCCTTAAATATGTTTGGTGTAAGAAATTTTGGGACAGCTTATTTAAATTGTAAAGGAAATTGAGGTGTTATAATTTGGTTTCTAAATTTTTGTAATAATAATAAAAGTATATGTGCCAAACTTTTCTAATTCATTTATTATTTAGAGTGGTAAAATGAGCTTTAATATCATAGATTTACATAAATAAATTCGCGACGAGTCGCCGCTGGTCAGTCACCATCATTCAACCGCTCTAGATTACACGTACGACAAAATTACACCCCTCCATGTAGACAATTTGATCGTAACTGATTTACTGGACGAGAAACCGTATAAGAAGTTTATAGGCAATATGTAACATGTCGGTAATGTATCATTACATCGTATACCATATAAACCACACGTTCATGGTGCGCTTGTTAAAATAAATCGCGCGTTCTCTACATGGGTCAACGCTAATACGTTCCATAACCGACTCATATATCCCACGCCATCAGCAAAAAAAGCTGATTGAAACGCACTGTACACGTCGTGCGATGCATAATCATAGCGTACCCGTGGAATGAGCTTTTAATTTAAAGGAATTTTTCGATTTTTAATAAAACCGCAATAATTTATATCGAATTTTCCCTAATAATAAGGAGGGCAGTCTCCCGTGTTATGAAGCGAGATTATATCGTGAATGGATATGAAATAGCGCATTTTTTGAAGCGAAATAGTGGCTGATTGTTTGCTTTACATTGTGTTTCATGTGTCTAAAGCTATATTGCAGGCATATATGAAGTATTTTTCAACTAACGCGACAGTTTAGCGATACAGCCAAAAAATCGAAGTCATTGTTATTAAATAAACCACAGCGTGAAATACACAAGTGATGTTGGTTTCACAGGTCTGCCTTTACGATAACTTGATGATCCTGATTCCAACAGATTGACTGATTTCCTATAAATTTCGAGTACACTATATCCTTTACTAGATTTGTACATTTGCCGAACATCTTGGCATTATGTTTGAAGGCGTCGAGGGCCAGTCTCTGTACGGTCCTGTACACCGTGAGGTTGACCACCTGCTTTGTAATGTTCTAGAGAAGCTTAAACGTAACATCGTTATCAGAGAATGTGGAGAGACTCCTGAGTCTGATGGTATCATGCACTGTGCCTTAAAGCGATTACCAGAAAATACCTTAGATCCTATGGTCATTATCCTAAATGCCATGCAAAGTCATAGAATTTTTCCTAACGTGAGCATTGTCATGCTCTACAAGCGTGGTAAAATCCATCTCTTCCGCCAAGGAAGCTGTCGCCCTAACCAGGGTTCAGGACACCATTGTGGAAAGCAACTTACTGCCGGAAGAGAAATTTGGGTTTCAAGGGGGTCGATCGGCCGACTTTCAACTTCTTAGGCTCACTAAGAAAATAAAGGCTACCTTAGAGTTGGGACATTCGACTGCAGCTATCTTTCTAGCCTTTGCCTCAGGCATTGACTCGGTATGGCACGATGGTTTACTATCTAAGATGTCGCGTTTGGGTATGGATGTCGATCTGATAACGATTATCCAGTCGTACCTTTCGGGTATATATCGTTTTCAGTGAAGCGCTAGTGAACCTATCGGCGGGGTTAGTGCACTGCAAGGCTCCTTTTTGGGCTCGGAGCTGTTCATCCTCTACACCAGTGACATTCTCCGTTCTATTACTACAAAGTTAACGATGTACGTTGATCACACCGTCATTTATATGTTATCACACAACGACGCCTTAATTTTATACTTCTACAAAGATGTGTGAATCAAAATTATAGTATATTATGCAACAAGTTTTATAAACTACACTTTGGTCAAGAGTTGAATTAATCACGAGCGAGCGTAGCGAGCGAGTTTTTAATACGAGTGTCTAGAAGAGTTTATAAAACGAGTTGTATACTATATCGGGTGTCCGTAAATGTTTGAAGCTGACAGCTACTGTCAAATTTTGGTTAAGTTTGTCACACTACATCTGATTTCGATCGCAAGAATTAACATTAGCGTCCTACGCGGTAGTTACTTGCAGCATAATTATTAAAATTGTTTCTTAAAATCAAACACAGTATGCTTCCTTTTGGAAAGGCTTATTGCTAATTAAAATTAATAATTATAAAAAATTACAACCATAAAACCATTGCAACGGCAAAAAAACAATCCCAAGAAAATCACAGATGTGCGACAGGCAGCAAATTATCGGTGGCTCTAATCGCTTGTTCTCTAATTTATGGCGATGTAGCGGTAAATTCTTCATTCTCTTGTTCAATTGCTTCCATTATCTTGCAAATTACTAATCACTTTTTTTTAACTTACAAATGTAATAACTGCTTGTCAAAAGTCAAAAGTTGACATTGTGTTCGGTTATCACAAGATCACAGGTCCTGTGCACAGGTCGTGACTAAGAAAACTTCGACTCGTAATTAATAAGGCGGAAACTTCCGAATATGATTCAAACAATGTTTAATGATTTGTCGTATTTAAACTGATATTTAGCGTATCGATTGGCCGTGTAAAATGTGCTGTTTTAGAGATGGGAGTAGAAAAACGCAACCTAATCAAGTTACTCTTGTTCGTAAATAAACTTTTTCTTCTACAGGTTTTCGTGGGTCGACAACCTGGTTACCGTCGGCTGCAACAGCTCAATGGTTGGAACCCAGTGGCGAAATTGTACTGTATCCATAATTCGAATTTTGCTGAAAAATATTAAAATAATTTTTTTTCGGTAGAAACGATTAATCTAAATAGATCTGAGGAAAATAAGTATCTATTGCAACAGTGCACAGTGCATACTCACACAGAGTTTGCATTGCATGCAATTTGAGCGACTTCTGACACAAAATTGCGACAACTTTTTTGTAGAAATCGGAAGTCGCAAATTGAGCGATTTCAAATTGTTCAGGTTGCACTTAATTTAATTAATTATATTATTTACTGTACAAATATACATCTCAAAACATTATATTACTTATAGGAAAATTTTAGTACGTTTCATTGCAGCGATTACACATTTTATATTGCAAAGTTTGTTCGCTAACGTGTGTTTACCACAAAATACCCGTAAGAATTTATAATGAATTTCATGATTTCTAGTCGGGAGTTGGTCTTTCGCGCTTCAACTGTGACAACTGCCAGAATTTGGATGATTTAAAAATGTTAAATATACTTTTTTGAAAACTTTCGTTCCTTTTTTAGTTCTTCAACCCTTTTGGGCCCCTCCCAAACCAAAATTCTGGCTACGCCACTATTGCAACCGTATTAGAAAGTAGGGTAAAAATGAAGTAATAAACATCTGTCATTAATCTGTCATAATTTGAAACGACTTCAGTTGGACTGGAAAAAAAATGCAATACAACTAAACATCCTAAAACTTTACTATCACTCTCACAGTCAGTAATAAATTCATTTACAAGAACAGAACCAATAATTTTTTTACAGACATACTGCAACAGTTGAAATTTTTTACTTTTTGTCATCCTAATGAAAAAAACGTTCGTAAGCTATTATATTACCCGATATTTTGCTTTAACACGGGTCAAACTAGTCACGTGATTTATGACACCCGATTCACAACCCGATTGTACTTTCCGAAAAGCCTCTAAATGTGTCGCAATCAGGATCTCTAGGAAACGAAATCCTCCATCAACTACGATCACGATTGGAAGTGAGAGAGATTGTCATGGATGCTCAGCGATTGACATCCATTTGACAATTGACCGGCACTTCTCTGCAGTTGCTGCTAGGCTGCTGTGTGTAAGGTCTGTCTTCTATCCACTCATATGTTCATCAATATTGTTTCTGTATTTGATAAATTCAATTCAGTTTTCCACAGCTAACTATTTGGATAAGCGAAATGGAAATGTATTAATTCCTGAAACTATGGGCCTTACTGAATGTTGGGCAAGTATTACATTTTCGGAATAGTAGGGTGGGTACTAATCAATCTATTATAATTTTTATAAATTAGGTTTGGACAATTGCAATAGTTGTTCGGTTGATGATGAAGACCCGTGAGCCTTCGAAACACGTGTCCCGAATAATTAATTAAATGTTGTGGTATTGGCGTTACCGATGTTTTATCTGTACATCAGGTTATGTTGATTGTTGGGACTATGTTATAAATGCGCCCGGACTGAACTCGTTTTATTGTATTTCCGCCTCGTTGCAGCACCAGTACAGCATTGGAAAACGGAAAAGCAAAGGATAAGGTCTATTGTCTAGGCATGCTCTGGGTTGATACAAACATCATATGAGGTTGAAAGCACTGTATTTAGTAGCAGCCCCCAACTCTTGGCTTTAGCTAAATTAACTACTGCCTTGACCTGTAAATGCAAAACTATAAGTTGTGTGAATTTGTCAACATAGGTCAAATTAAATGCATGCAATTTCATGAAGTAAGAGGACACAATTTCAGTGTTCCCCAAAATCGTATAGATATAGATGATGCACAATAAAACAGAAACACAGCAACTAATCTGAACAGAAACAACCAAATAATAAGCTAAATAGTAAAAATATTTATTAATATTTAGTCATAATTCAGACATGTTCTCTAATCTCCGAGACATATATGCCACCAACTTTCTGCATAACTCGGGAAAAATTTCTTCCCAAGCTTGGCAAATGTTTTGTCGTAGTTCAGCAATATTTTCTGGGCGGCTTATTCGCTACAACTACTTCATCATTTTACCCCAAACGTTTTCCAACGGCGTCGTTGATGACGACGGTAACAAATTTATTCCCTCTTGTTCCATGAACGGTCTTACAAGGCGAGTAGTTGAACGTATATTAGCACAGTCAATCTTTTTTGCACAAAAACATATGTATTTGGGCCTCTAATGCTGACCCACTTCACTAAACTGTGGATCAGAATGCATTCTTTTTTGCCGACAAGATGATGGACGCTATCCCGAACATTTTCTGGGCGGCAGACGTATTTCCTGGAAAACGCAACTCTGTTTTGCTTGTTTTCCTCTGCGTGCAAAACTTTGTTGGATGCGCTACGATTTCGCAGTTCTGATTCTATTCTTTACGGAGCGCATTTTTCCATCTAGAACCTTGTTGGTCTAGTTTGAATAATTTTATTTTTGGCCCACAACACGGTGTCAGTACTAACATCCAGTTCTGTAGCAATATTTCTAATGCTCACACCATCATGTATTCGAGTTTGAAAAATGGTTTTCTGCAAGATTATTGATTGTGCCAGTATTAGCTGTCACAATGACGTTAATGACATATAAAGTCATTTATTTTGATCAAGGATGTCATTTTTGACAACAGTCAAGTTTGGTAGTTGTTGCCAGACTGTCTAATTAAATAATTGGATTATATATTCTGTGGTATTATGCAATACAGAAGAAGATTAATTCGAAGACGAACGTTAACGAAACATTTTAATTAATTTTTTTGTGAGTTTGAGCTCACTTAAATCATTCCTGTTCCACTCAAATTAACACTTTTAAGTCTCATCTGTCCCGCACATATTTTTCCTCTTCCAGTACAAAAGCGAAAACGCCTCGTTCTTCAAAGAAGATTGCAGGATTAATTCGTAAAGGTATAAAGTGACATTTGTACTTAGGTTACGATTTCCGGTAACATAAAAATATGTCAGTCTACTTTAATTTATTCTCTTAACTAGATCGTAAATTACAAGTTGAACGGAAGTGTTAATCCATACTTATGCAAAACGGTGTGGTTTGGTGGAAGTATGATAGAAATCATATTCCTTCTTCTGTCCGCTTTCGCATAAAGTCTCAGCCTTATTTTTTTCGTGAGTGTACATGATAAATATTTCCTTACATCCATCGATAATGCATCTAAATACTTAAAGTAGTAGCTTTATTTAATTTTTGCGACAGCGTACAAATTTATTTATTAATTTTCTTACCGTTGAGATAGTTGAAAGTAGGGGTGAAATAAAATCAATGAAGCGCCATCTACTGTGAAATTAAAGTGTCAGTTAGTACAAGCAGTGGCGTTGTTATTTTTAATTATGTTATACGAGATAGAATCAAACTATTAAAACGGCTGACATACGCTAGCGGTTATACGTAATTTATTACTCTTTGAATAGTTATTATAGTATGTACGAGTTATACAATCTTTATTAATTGTATTTTTGTTGGGCTCCTTCTCTAGAACACTACCTCTCCTATCTGACCTTACCCCGTTCTCTCTTAAGATTGAATATAAGGCGAGTTAGAAGAGTGATTTAATGTAAGCCACTATTATAATTAATCATGTAGGTATCGTCCTGTGAGATCGTGTAAATTATAATTCATTATTTCTTTGTTGGATTAATTTAGTTTGCGTTTATCTTATTTATTTGCGATTATCAAGCGTTTTATACAAAAATTCTTGTGGTTGTAAGATTAAACTTAACTTCGTCGCATGTTTCACGTCACACACGTCGCACGCGGATATAAACCTGCACACGTGTTCTTCCTAAGGAATAGATGCAATTAAGCAACTTCCGGAGTGGACAACATCAATTTAATATACCGGCATTGTTTTGTTGCACGTCAGCGCTTAACGTGTTGCGACGTCACTAACTTTTGAGACACCTGCACTCTCCTGTGAACTTTCCTCGTGGCTGCGAGACATTCTCACAACCCGCAAAGTGTAAGAGGGAAATATAGTTAGCTAATTATCAAGATCAGCCTTGTTCGAAATGTTTTACACAACTTTGAACTTGTGCTGTTCGCCTAATAGGGTCGATTTTCATTAACAAAGTTGGTTAAAAGCTCTCGCGAAATGTATCCGATAGGTATTCTCTGTGGATACGTTTGAAATACGATTGTTATACATATATGTATGTAGATAGCGGAGAATGAATTTTAGTGAAGCTACTTTCATAACCCGTGTGATGTATACGATTTTTAGAAACGGTTAAATTCAATTATTAACAAAGCAATATACAGTTCGTTTCCGTTTGGGTAATATGTATTCCAAATCAGTCAGTAGAAACTGGAAAAGTATATTTAAGCTCATCTCCGTTCGAAATTAGGAATCTTACAATTTGTTCCATGTTATCCTTTTTGTTCAAAACTCTTCCAAAATTTTCTAATCGATACTCGAATGGTTTAAAAGGTATGGCAAAAAATAAAATAATAATAATAGCGTTCCAGCTTTCAGAATGTATATAGGTTGTATTTAGAAATGTTTCTCCATTTGACCGAAAATTTGACCCCCGATTTTGTATTATCAAAAGTAAGGGCCATATTTGTAAATTTGTGTTCTTGTGCCAGTAGCTTGTGACATGTAGAAGGGGGATCAAGGTCGCCTGTATTCAAAAATTATCTCCAGTCAATGTACTGTTTGGTGAGTTTTAAAGTGTTAGTTTAGATGACAACGTTGGCACGTGTTTTAGAGAATTAGCAGAGAATTGACAACCATATGATATACAAACCGCGCGAGTAGACTCCCTTCTGAAACAGCCACTCGTCCAGCGTGTATGGTTAGTAAAAAAAATTCTTCAAACTAATATAACAATATGCTGGCCTTAATGGTGCACCATAAAGAACAACATACCATCACATTTATGATCGTAGCTTGAGCTAACTAAGCACCTATAAAAAACAGAAAAAAACCTGGAGGGGGGACGCTCAGCAGAACCGGATTCAGCTATAGCGAAGACTGAAGATTTCAACACACACACACACACACTTCCTAAATGAGGTAAATTAATTTAGCTAATTTTTATTATTAGTTTTATTGTGTCTAATTATTAGTTTCATAATGTATAGCTACTGAAAAATTTCTAAGAAATTTAGGAAATTTTACAGAATTTTATTTAAATTAAAAATTTAACTTGTGGCGTCACCTCTAAGCTGATATCTAGATTTAGATGCAAAAGTGATTGCAGAAAACTGTAGCATCTCTTTCGTAGAGGTTTGTTTTTATTCCTGATAAACATGTTTTTTTTTTGTTGATGTTGAAATTTTGTTTTTGTTTTTTGTATTGAAAATGATCACCTTGTGTTGGAGGTAGAAAGGAGAGGCTGATGGTACCCCACTGGGAGAATCTCCCTGGTTTAGACACTCCAAGATATTCCTTGGAAATTACAACGAGCATAGAGCAAAAACTGCAAGAACTAAGTAGAAACAGACTATGCACCGTCATAGGTTTTCTTACGGGGTATTGTCACCTAGGGGGAACACATGACAAGGATAGGATTGAACAGACTGCAGGTTCTACATGGCGGAAGACAAAAATCTGGAACACCTGACGTCTAACTGTACCGCAATCACGAAAAGTCGAGCTAATTATCTCGGCAAAGACGACATAGACAAAGAAAAAATAGCTATCTTTTCTAAAACCATTACAGTCATTGCAGTTTATTAATGCTATTAGACTGGCAGCTTACAGCTCATGCAAGGGGGCACAATAGTTCAACAGGTCGCAGTGTAATATCACCCTCAGTTAAATCTAAATCCAAATCTTAAAATAAGCCGCAAAATACGCAGGGACCTCGTCCTGCTGGAACCACAATGTTTTATGTCTAGAGTGTTTGTGTTATGGTATAAAGTACCTAAAGCTGGAATTAAATGGTCTTGCACATATTCAAGGTACAGATTAAATTGAATTTTAATAATTTTGTAACACTGACCAAAACTAGGCCTGACACTTTCTAAATTCGCCCAATTACGACTATCACAGAACCTATACCTTCATTACTATATAGACACATCGAAAAAAATCGTAATTAGAGTAGGCTATGTGAATGGATTGTTACTTTAGCCACTTTCAGATAATGACATTTATTCCTTGACATTTAATTTGAGGTTATAAACTTTGGTTACAATAAAATGTCAAATAATAAATGTGATTATGTGGTAGTGGCTAAAGCAACGATGAAAAGCATTTACATAGCCTACACCAATTATGTTTTTTTTTTTGATGGCACGTTATTAGCATGTTTTGCATCTATAAAATGCAAATTTTCCGAAGAAATTTCGAAAACGTTTATGGAGTTTATTTCCAAAAAAAATCACCGTTGAACGAGATTTTTTTTCAGTTGCTTCATATTTAAAAACATTTTATAATTACAATAAATTGCAAGATAAATTGTTTTGCAGCCAGTAGGAGATGGCGAGAAATTTTGTCGATATACAACAACAGTGACATTGCTTGAAATCAAATTAAACCATTGTAGGCGAGAATCTCCCATCGTCCTTACCAAACAATGCTTACTGTCGCAAAGGTTGCGTTCTCAATTTAAATTTATACCTATTTAAACATTACATTAAGAGGGTCGTCTACCAGCTGATTATTTTACAGTGGTGCCATATGTACATAATTCTATGAATCGTTTGCTTGATTTTATTTCAATATAATTTGAAAATTGGGCTTCACACACATATTTCTACAAATGTTTTACATCTACATATAAAATTTTGTCTATTAATTGTCTATTTGTCTATTATTTTCCCGTTTACCTTGATAGGGGAATAGAGATTACCCAATTAATTTTTAGATTTAATTACTGAAATTTGCTATGAACATTGAAAATACGTCTACGCATGTGTGTATGAAGCCCAATTTTAAAGTACGTTTTAAATGAATTATAAAAACATTATATTATGCAAAACCACTGTGGCAACATCGCCAACTGTCAAACGGTAGTCGAGCCTTTTAAGCCTCAGTTTCAAGTATACGTCTTAACACTTGAAAAAGATTAGTATCCTATAGACAGAATTAAATACATCCGCGAAATTTATAGCAAACGCATGTTACTTTATTTGAATATTCAACAGGTTTAAGTTTTCTTTGATATCCACTTCCATTTTAAACGAGAAAACATCAAGACATAGGTACAGATAGATATGTATATATCTATGTATCTATATAATGTCCATAAAAACCGGACCGTATGCGGATAATCGGATTACGAGCCGTTGAAACATTAGAATACATTGCCACAGTTAGAGACCGCACTGCTGACATAATAATTTTATGCAGCTAATAAAGAAACTGGTTGACACAAGTAGATTAATGCAGGCTCGCGAAAGGTGATTCTAAACTAGTTCGGAAATATTTGCTGCCATTCTAGATTTTCTTTCGTGATGATTTACCGTCAAATTCGGGTCGAGTAGAATTTGGTGTTAGAAATTAATAGACTTGTCAGTTGTGCTTTATTATTTTCTTACCGGTTCACCTATTGCGTTATGGGGGTTACCGTTATTATTATATTAATCTCTTAACATATATTTTCCATTTAATATATTGCTTGATTTCTTTGAAATTAATAATTATGCATTTTCTGAAATAAATGATCGTTTTTTTAAAATGGAATATTGCTTGAGACAAACAAGCATTTATTTGAATTCAATCTGGTCTATGTAAGGAAACTTATCAAGGTGATTCAAGAATAGCTTTATAAATTCAATAGAAAGGAACCTGTAATAGCGACTGTATGGCTTTATGTCATATAAATGGTTTTATGGCAATGGAATTTCATATGGTCATCATAATTATTGATTGTGAATTGTTTTTAACCATCTTGATTGTACAATAAAGAGGTAATTAGTCCATTGACGGGTTTCAAGATAATTGGCTCGGTTTGTCGCAAGAAATTTTTGGAGCCATAGGCATCTTAAGCCATGTCCATTTCAAGAATAAGAATGATATGTTTTTTTAGTTTAGAAAACAACTTAGCTGGTTGAGAGCTGGTATTGCGCTTCTTGTGAAACGATTGAGAACTGGTGCTGAGCTGCTTTCAGAACCATGTCTGCAAATGGGCGTTCTGAAACACTCCCGAAAAAGTTTCCATGACAAACCAAATCCACATCTATTATTACCAATTCCAAACTATAGAGAATATTGGGAAGAAGCAGTTCATCCATCCGCGAAAATGTTGATGCAGTTCATGACATGATTTTATCAGACTGTCGAATTGGACCGAAATGAACATCTGAGGCACTGGATATTTCATATGAACACCTCCAGCATATAGTTTATGTCGATTTGCGAAAAATGTCTGCAATATGGATCCCCAAATGTTGGAATATTGAACAGAAGAGTGGTTTGAAAATGATGCGGACTTCATAAGCCGTATTGTTGCTATAGACGAAACTTGGGTACATTTCTCCGACCCAGAATCAAAGCAACAATCGATGAAATGGAGACACTCTGACTCTAGAAAGCCTAAGAAAGTTCGAGCTCAAAAATCTGCTCAAAAAGTTCTTGCTTCAGTTTTTTGGGACTGCCATGGAGTAATCACGGTTGATTTTCTGGATGAGGGTGGAACACTAACTGAGAATTAATATTCGATGTTACAGACCGCGCTACGAGAAACCTTGGATTGAAATTAATTTTTTTTTAATTGAATATACACTCGGAAGCAAAAAAATCGACTCAGACTGCACACTCGCATTAAATTACATCTGACACAAAAACTAAAACTTAAATTCCACTTTTGCTTTCAAAATCTTTAAGTTCAGGATCTTAGCTTTAAAATGAGTGCATATTCTTTTAACTTACGTTTCTTATACACTTAGACTACCCTATAATTTATTGTGATCGATAATCACAACATTTTGTATAAGTTGACATCATTGTTCTCTGCAAACCAGTAGGTCGTTTAAAAGGCTTATCAACCTGTATTAGTTGGCCGTCAAACGTCAACCGGTATACATTTCCGTCAGCTACCTTTAGGAATATTGGCTGCTAATGGATACTACAACCGAAGTAGCGGCTCAAGCGGTTGCATTATTGCAACAAGACCATAATCAACGGGAAGTCGCTCGTGTGCTGAACATGAGTCAGTCTGCCGTGTCAAGAGTTTACTGAAGATACCAGGAGAATGGTAGCTTTCATCGAAAAAGAGGCTCGGGCAGAAAGCGGTGAACAGTAGTGAGAGATGACCGTTTCATTGTCCAGAGCTCTTTAAGAAATCGGGCTCTCACCGGCGTACAAATTCAACGGGAGCTCAGAGAAACGCGGGGAGTGGCTGTCGGTGGACAGTCAGAAGACGACTCAAGGCAGCTAACCTTAGTCCAAAAAGGCCAGCTACTGGTCTAAAATTGACCCCAGCGCATCGAACAGCTCGTCTCCGTTTCGCAAGAGAGCATGTTGATTGGACAAACGAGCAATGGCGCTCTGTACTGTTCTCGGATGAAAGCAGAGTGTGTTTTCACGGCAGTGACAGAAGAGCAAAAGTATACAGAAGGCCGGGAGAAAGATTCGCACAATGCTGCATAACAGAAAAGGTGGCTTTTGGAGGAGGTTCCTGTATGGTGTGGGGTGGCATTTCTATGGAGCTGGTTTTTATTGAAACCGGCGTCCGAGCAGGAGGTTTGACTGCGAACCGATACATCCAAGAAATTCTAGAGAACCATGTCGTTCCTTACGTTGGTTTTATCGGGGAAACCTTTATTCTCATGCAAGATAATGCCCGTCCATACAGTGCAGTTCCCGTAAGGCATTACTTGCAAGAACTTAAAATACGAGTTATGGACTGGCCGGCGCGCAGCCCAGACTTGCATCCTATTGAACACCTATGGGATGAACTCAAAAGGAAAATTCGGGCTAGAAATCCTGCACCAGTTACGAGAGCTGAACTTCAAACAGCACTTACCGAAGAGTGGGACGCTATCCCGCAAGACAGCGCGATTAAACTTATTCATTCCATGAAGAATCGTTTACAAGCGGTAATTAGGGCTAGGGGCGGTAACACTAAATATTAATAATGTTTTTTGAAAATTAAAATAAAAATGTACTTGATATTACCTAGTCTATTCTTTTAAGTTTTCCGCGTCTGTTTTGAAGTTTTACCATCCTAAAACATAACTTTATTTTTTCAAAGAAAAAGAAATGTAACTTAGAAGAATGTGCACTCCAGATCTTGAACTTCAAGGTTTGAAAAGCAAAACTGAAATTTATGTTATATTTTTTATACCAGGGACATTATTCTGCGAGAGTGCGGTCTGAGTCGATTTTTTTGCTCCCGAGTGTATTTCTTGGGAGACTGAAAAGTTTTTTTTCTCAGTATACAATCGACGAAAAGATGCTACTGTTTCCCAATTTAAATTATTAACTTTAATAATAATAATAATAATAATAATAATAATAATAATAATAATAATAATAATAATAATATGTCTTTATTTTCGTAATCCAGCAAAAACCAACAACAAAAAAATATATAAAAAAAATATATATATATAAAAAGTATACATGTGTATATACATAATAAAGAGAAAACAAAGGAAATTAAAAAAGGAATTACGAAAATGACAAGGAGTGGTTCAGATGGGTTTTGTTACAAACATTACCCCCTGCTCTTACACCAAATCCTTGAATTAGTTATTAATTCATACAGTTTAAATGCTGCGTATTAAGAAAACTTAACTCTAAACTCTGTGAATTCTAGTAACAAACATAATGAACACATAAGTATCTATAAGCAACACTGAATCTCAAATAGGTAGCGACGAACTGCACATTTGAACGCAATAGGTTGTAATATTTTTAGAAAAGCAGGTAGGTTATTATATAAGAAATATATATTGTAGCTGAACGATCTCTGAAACAGGGTGGAAGAATGGATAGGTGGTGTTATTAGTCCCCTGCTGCGTATGTTAATATTATGCACATCAGAGCGAAACCTAATTTTGCTCCATAAGTAATAAGGTTTTTTTTTGGTAAATTATTTTGTTATATAGTACAAGTGAGTGAAATAGTATGCGATTGCTCATATTTAGCCAATTAAGTTCAGTGATCCTATGAGATATGTGATCGTATTTCCTTAAGTTGTAGATATACCTTACGCAAGTATTCTGTACTAACTGCATTCTACGACGATCTGCAGCATCTAAGCACGGTCCATACACGGGAAGAGCGTAAGAGAAAGTAGACAACACCAAACTCTCACAAAGCATTGCCTTAGTTTTTGTGTTAAACATACTTCGATGCGGATAAAGTAATTTTAAATTATTATAGGACACACTAATCATTTTGGATGCGTGATCCCTGTATCTAAAAGTATTATCGCAAACTAGACCCAAATTCTTCGCGCTATTCGACAATGGGATATAGGTGTTATCCACAAGAACTTGTATATTATTACATCGTGAAACACAATGAGGGCTTCCAAACAAAATGGCAACAGATTTGGACGGATTAATTTTAAGAGAGTGAATCTCGGCGAAACTCCGAATACCCTCCAAATCACTGTTGACATCAAGCAAAGCCTCATCAATGTTATTAATGTCAAAGGACTTGTAAATTTGGGTGTCATCTGCGTACATTTGCAATTCACAACGATTTACGGATTTTGATAACAATATCGTATATATTGAGAAGAGCAGTGGGCCCAGTATGGAGCCCTGCGGTACCGTCAAGTGGGGTGAAAAAGATCACAAGGGGTGAAACGGATCACCGATGTATTTTTATGGAATGTTTTTAGGATTGACAATATGCGTACGATTCACGGCAATTACAGGTCAGGACATGTTGTTAGGATGATCAGGCTTTAGAAAGAATTTGACGAGAGAGTTTGCCCGCGCTACGTATTGTTGGTACTGACAAAAATAGAAGAGGTTGTAATTACTTAGTTGTCACAAAACATAAAAAGATTGACACCTACAGGAGAGGTTATACAAGTTACAGATTTCTGGTAAGATTTTTTGAGTTACCTAATTAGTTGACTACATCAGTCAATAAAAATATATTTTTAATTTTTTGTTGTTGAAGATTGAGAATTTTTTATGTAAAAAATTTCAAATTTAAGGGTGAAATGGATCATCTATTTTATATTAGGAACCTAACCGAGCATTGTTTACTATCATGAAAAAGCAAATTTTACTGAGGGGGTAGAACGGGAGGGGTGTTGTGGAAGCGGTATTGGGAGTATATGATGTGGATACAGCGTTGCCAGGTGTACGATAATTTTCAGTTTCTTACGATGGATTTTTATGATATGATGATGATTTTATTTTTAATTTAATGCCTGCTTCACCAGCTACGTGTACTCGGATATTACCTAACCTATCTGTGAGGTGAACAAGTGTCTTTTTGTTTGTTTACAGATATCTGCACCATGCCTCGAGTGCGAGCCTGCAGTGTGAAAATAATAACATAAAATTTATACTTTTACCACCCAATTCGACAGATTTGCTACAACCCTTGGATGTCGCTTATTTTCGACCCCTGAAGCGGGCTTGGCGAAATGTATTCACAAAGTGGAAAATCAAAAACAGAAGTGTTCTTCCAAAAACCGTTTTTTCTAAATTGTTGAAAGAAATAATAGAAGAAGTGGGTCTGAAATCAGCCTTAAACACCAAAGCAGGTTTCACGGCTTATGGCATTGTGCCATTTAATCCAAACCACACCCTCAGAAAAATACAACATTTGAAAAAAAGAGAAAACAATAATGAAGATAACGAGGAAGGAAGTGTAGAGCAAAGATGGGCGGACACCATTGTTGATCACTTGAGGGAACTAAGAACAAGCTCAAGCGAGAATCCAAAAAGAGGTAAAAAAATGAAACTGATAGCAGGAAAAAGTGTTTCTAAGAAAGACTTTGAAAAAGAAGATGAAAGTTCGCAGGAGCAGGAGAAAGATGGTACTGATATGAGTTGCCAGACGAGTTGTTCAGAATTACAAAATGACGACAACGTTTCAGAAGACTTTCCTGTGGCAATTGATGAAAATTTTCAGCTTGGAGAATTTGTTGTCGTTAAATTTGTCACGAACAAAAGAGATAGATTTTATGCTGCTAAAATTGAAGTAATTTTAGGGATGAGGCTACAGTTAAATGTTTAAGGAAGAAGTCATCAAAAAAAGAAATAACTTTTGCCTATCCCGAAATTGACGATATCGTAGTGGTCAAGCTCGAGTATATTATAACAAAAATTCATGCAATACCTCTAAGAAGGGGAACATTTACTTTTAGAAATATCTCTAGTTATAATTTAGAATAACTTTTAATGTTCCTGCCTAGAATATTTTCATTTTTGTTATGTTTTTTACCCAAGGAAAGTGTATATTTTATTTTTTTTATAAAATGTGAAAAAAACATATTTTTTCTAATAAAAATTGCTTGCAACATTTTTAAAAATATTTTTTGTAGTCCATTTAACCATCGAGAGTGATAAAAATAACGGTACCTGATCCGCTTCACCCCGATACCCGGGGTGAAACGGATCACTCTTTGAGAAAAAAAATTAAAAAATCCAATAGGTCATTTCAGAAACCCGTTCCAGCTATTTGTGCCTCAGACCTGTATCTTTGACATATATTTTTTACAGATCTTTCTCATTTCAAAAAAATATGCAAATATATAGAAAATCGAGAATTTTGATCCGTTTCACCCTGTTTGACGGTACTCCTTGTAATAAGCTTAATGGTTCAGAAACTGTATATAGGATACGAACAGACTGATACCTGTCTCGTAAAAATGACCTCAATAGAACTATTGCAGATCGAGTAAATCCAATGTGATAACAAATTGCAAGCAAAGTGTCGTGGTTAATGGTGTCGAAGGCCTTGCTGAAATCTAACAGGACCAGCAACGTTAATTTGTTTTTGTCTCTTGCATCAATCAAATCATCTGTCACCTTTAGCAATGTTGTAGTGCAACTGTGATGTTGCCTAAAACCTGATTGGCAACTGGGAAGAAGGTTATACTGAAGAAGATATTGATTTATTTGATTGTGAATAATTTTTTCTAACACCTTACTCATTACTGGCAAAATACTAATAGGTCGCAGGTCACAAAAATTAGATACATTATTATTTTTCGGCAGGGGAACTACAATAGCAAATTTCCAGATACAAGGAAAAGTACAGTCATGTAAGCAGCAATTAATTATATGAGAAATATAGGACAATGTGTGAGGTAGCGTCAATTTTATAATGTTTATACTAATATTGTCAGCTCCGACCGCATGACTTTTTATTTCCAGTAAATATTTTAAAACTTCAGTACTATCTACAGTATGAACATCAAAATTAGATGGCTTATTCAGAAGAGTCGATTGGAGATATAAATTATTAATTTCTTCAGAGTTTTGTGCGAGAATTGGAACATTTTCTATAAAGAACTTATTAATTTGCTCGGGTATAAGCAGGTTCGAAGGAATATCACGTGACCGCGAACGAGTGATATTTAGTTTTTTCATTTCAGACCAGAGCGTTTTTTTATCTTTTTGAGTTGCAAGAAATTCGAAGTAAGCTTTTTTCTCATTCCGAATTGCAAGTGTAGTATAGTTTCGAAGCTCTTTATAGTAGTTCCAATGAGCTATGGATTTGGTTCGTTTAAATCGAGACTTAGCCCTGTTACGTAAATTTTGCAAAAACTTTATATTTTCCGTAATCCACGGCTTCTTACATTTTGTGATTCGAACTTTTCTAATCGGGGCATGGTGATCAAATAAAGATAGAATTTGCTGATTAAAAAAGATAATCTTGTTATCTACACTCATATTAAACATGAAATGAAATGGTATACGCTGCAAATCGAGCAGAAAAGCATCATAATCAAATGCGGAAAAATCACGGTAAGTAATAAATTTGAGTGTGTTATTAAATGACAGCTTAATTCTACAATATACTAAATCGTGATCCGAGATTTTAGAAGGATTCACTACAGATTCATTAATAATACGCGCATCAGAGGTAACAATGAGATCAAGCAAAGTGGCAGAAGATCGAGCGACTCTAGTGGGCTCTTTTATCAACTGAGTCATATTGAGTGAATTCAAACATTGTTTTAATTTAAGTGTTAATTGAGAATTTCCATCAAGGAAATCTATATTCATGTCCCCTAAACAAAAAACCAAAGGAAATGAAAAACCAAAGGAAATGTTCGTAAATTCCATGTCGTTATTAATTTCTTGTTTTCTCTCAAACCAAAATCTGCAACATTTGCCACAGATTTTTAATGATTACGTACGATTATTACATATTATGCATTAGCTCGAATATATATTTTAATTTTTTCTTCCATCAAAATGAAACATGACGTAAGAAATTGCCTCAGTTAAATATGTAAACACTCATATTCTCTCCGGCTTAAAACAGCTCGTGTGTGAAATTAATATTTTTAGCAGGTGTTTTACTATATGTATGTATATACAACATGAAATCGCCTCAGACTGTTTCGTTACTCTATATCCTTAGATAAGGATCTGCATACGTTTTAGTTTATTATATGAAGACAAAAGACGTTCTCATAACATATTTTATGTACTTTTATGGGCCTGCCTGGTCTATCCGAAGGCGTCCAGTCGGCATGTTTAATTAATTTATAGAATATTATAGACGGACATCTGTATACTTACGTATTTTTTGACGGATCAAATAAATTAGTACAGCCTGTTAATTAAATAATGTCCCTCTATACAACCTCTCATAATTTTTCATCTACTCTAATAACAATACATCTTTTACATTGTATTAGCGACAATTAAAATTTAATTATCGTACAAGGCGATCTGATCCTGTATAAGGAAGGTTTCCACATGAAAAATTGTATGTGCTGAAATTAATATAATTATATAATTGTGCTTTTTTAATATAGTTAATGTACTATAACAACTGGATTTACATAAAAATATTATGTGTATCATCGTTTACGCCTAATTAAGTAAATTATATTTAACATGAAAGAAATGCGGATCTGCCGTAAACGCCGTAGTACAACGCTAGATTTTCTATGAGAATATCAGTGAAGGGATGTTCATATGCTGCAATTAGAGACTGCAAATGAGATTTATATTTGCGCAATTATTTATTAATCGAGCTGCGGTATTAGTTCCGTCAGATAAAATTATTATATACTACCTGTCAGTATTATTTTAAATAAATTAAAAATTTGAAAAAAAATTAAATCGAGGATGAATGCATTATACTGTGCAGACGCATACAATGACTGCAGAGAATTTATCATTGATTTGATATGAGAAGCTGGTTAAACATAAAAAGTATCTATGTGGTTTAATGTGCCCTGCAGTGACAAACCGTCCATCGCAGAACCCCACAATCATTCACTTACGAATCAAATAATAACGATTTGCTAAGAAGAAGATATGCGATCCTAATTACACATCAAGCTCGTCATACTCCCAACCGCACAAAATAAACCAGTCTGAATTAAACGATTTCATAAGAGGTCTAGATCTTTCAAAACGTAAGGCAGAGTTACTGGAATCAAGACTGCAAGCATGGAACCTATTAGAAAACAATGTTTCGTTATGTGGTTTTGGTAAACGTCACAAAGACCTAGGACCATTTTTTGACATGCAATAAGAAATTGCGTTTAAAGGAAGTATTGCATATTGAAAATATCCTACCATCTATTCCTGTTGAATTTTCCGGTTGCATGAAAGAATCATAAGACAATATAAGGTATGTATTGACAACCACAAAATACGATGAGCACCGATGACAGATTTGAGTTTTGCAGTTTTCTTGTATGAATGGGGCTGTCGGAGAAACACACTTCATGACAAGAGACAAAACTGGCTTATTCGGCAATCGTTAGGATCAGGTCATAGAGTTCAAAAAGATTTTGTTGGCACCAGTCTACATTAAATTGAGCCTAATGAAACATTTTTTTAAGGCGGTTAATATAGATTGATCGTCAAAAATTCCCTAGGCTAAGTAAAGCAACAACTAAAGAAGATATATTTCTTGGCCCATAGATTCGAATTATACTGAAAGCCGAACATGTTGACAACACCCTAACACATATGGTCGGCGTACCAATTATAGTCACTGTTCCAGTTATAGCCACTTCCCAGGTTTTTCCCTTATAACTAAGGTTTAAAATCGTTAACCAAACAATCTGGTCTGGTGTGACACCAGCGCATGGCAACCGTGAGACTAACCTAAAAATTTATGAAGTTGTGTTTCCCGCTTAGTCGAGTTCTCTATGAATTCTTGTCGGTTTGCTTAAGCTTAGGTAAGTAACAAATTGTATAATTATTAATGTTTGATAATATTGGCACTATGTAGATGTTTGTCTGTACATATATATCACATTTGGTCTTATAAAGACGTGTTTATTTAGTGATTTTTTTATGAGTTTCTATAAATAAGACGTGGCTATAAATAGAACTCATATAAGATATTTTTCCATGTATAGCCACTGAGATGGCTATAATTAGACAAAATATCGTTCCAATTTTAGCCAGGATACGCCTATATTTAGATCTTTGTTGCACCAATTTTAGCCAGGTTAAATTTAGCTTTTCGCCTTAGATCGTACAGAAATGAACATAAGTCCTGATAATGATATAGCTCTCAGATGCATAGAAAAACAGATCAATAAGAAGACTGTTTTAGATCTATTTAAAGTAACATTTCAGAAAAAGAAAGAATGGCAGGGGGATAGTACATATTTGGAACTATATAAATTATGGAGGAGCTTTAAGGAAGCCTCTGATATAAGTAATATCGAGAAAGAACTACCTTAAAATGAGATTTTGGAAGATGTATCTCTGGAATTATTAGATATGGGGCTAAATGAAGGTGATATCATTTTTAAATTTCCAGAGTGGAATACTGATAATGATAGTGAAAATAAAACATATCCCAAGCAGCATCAAAGTATCGGTAACCGAGATCGGAACTTCAGACAAGTCGTTGTTACGTTAATATCACTAAAAAAACGACTTTCTAGTTTTTCCTACTTTTATTTAAACTTTTGTGGTAATGATGTAGTTATTATTACTACAATTTGGAACTTAATAGTTTCAGTACTTCTAGGTAGCTTTTGAAGTTTCTGGAATGGGACTGTTACTATATAAAATAACTTTAAGGTGGCAGAAACTTTAAAGTGATATTTGACAGTCACTGTAACGTTGTTTTGTTACTAATATTTCACTTCTTCAAAGTTTTTATTACTTTATGCATTGAAAGTAACTACGACGTCGTTTCTACTTTTGAAATTCCTTCAAAGTTATGGAACTGTGTAGTAATATTTAAGGTGAAATTAATGATCTCGCTACTCACCAAAACTACTTAACAGTAATTTTTACTTCCCACTCCGCCAATAATAGTACTTTGCAGTAATTTCTGTAAAGTGCGCTATATTTACTGACAAACTGTAGGACGCCATTACATTAATTTCAATTTCCTTATTGTACAACAATTACAGTATCCTCAAAATATCATAAGAAAAAGATAAATTAAAGCGAAACTGAATTCCTATAATTAGGAGAAAGGTTAGAAAATCATTTAAACACCTTTCACCAATTTCATGCACTTTCTTTATTGCCTTCCCGAAAAAAAATAATTGTAAAACATATGTTTTGAGATGGCGCGTTTAATTTTTCAATCTATCAACATCACATTTGACAGAATTTTTTTAAGCATTTTGAATTTCTTTGTACTCGAATCTCGTAAATCAGCAAAGTTGTGCGAACCCCTACAAGCGATATATTTCCTTAAACATACAAATATTATTTCTATTATGGTTGTCGCGGCTGAATAATGACGGGAGATGCTTAAAAGCTCTTTTTAAATACGTAAGAGAAAGATAAGACGAAAACTACAAGCAAAGAAACGAAACCTTATAAAGTAGCGATGACCACGCCGTTACGTCCCGTCACTTAGCTGGAACGTAAGTGCGACGTAGCGGTATAAGGAGCGGGGTAGTAATTTTTACGTAGCTATCACTTTCAAAATGTTCCCCATTTTGGTCGTTGGCACGTAATGGAAACGTGGCAATAACGTTCCCGTCATTAGTAACCACAACTTTACAATTCCCAACAACAGTCGCTGGGACGTAGCAACGACTAAAAATGCTGCTTGGGATATGAAAAATATTAAATCAAATTTGGAAAACGATACAAATGCAAGTGAAACAACTAAGAGTTCTGACAATACGAGTTACGATGCTGGTAAGACTGGAACTGATACCCTTGAAATTGATAAAAAATCTATTGAGACAGTCGAGAAAAAAGCAGAAGCTATGATAAAGGTATGGAATTTCAAAGCACGGAAAGCGAAAATAAAAAAAATCTGTTCCTCAGTTAGCATCAGTAGGATATGATAAGGATACGCCGAACAAGTCGGTTATAATCCATCAGAATATAGTAATAAAACCTGAAAACACTCTGAATGACATTCTAAAAGATGTTCTTCGATATCCCGTGCCTAAGCAATCAATTCAAGAACGGAAAAAGGATAACGTGCCCTCAGTTTTGACCAACGATAAGTGGATTCGGATAGCTCAAGTTAAAGCTGATGAATTGTTAAGAAAAGAAGAGGAGAAAATTGAAAGAAAACGAAAGAAAGAAGAGACGAAGACAAGCAAGTCAAAGAAAGAGACGATGGAAACAAAAACAAAAAATAAATGTATGAAACAGGATAAACGAAACAAAGATCTATTATCAACCAATCAAAATATACCAAACCGTGAGCAAAATGAACTTGTAAAAGATATGGAAAGCACCTACTGAAAAAAATGCTTGGAATGACTCGCCTCGTGTAATTTCTTGGGAAATAAAAAGCAGACAATTACGTCATTCTTATTGAAGATATTGTGTCATTGTATCAAGAAATGGATTGCAATAAAAGATACATTTCCCACACTCACCCGTGGGCCTTCACGGGAGTACTTCTATACTTGCCGACTTTTGGCAAAATAAACGTCTACTTCCAATAATATTGGATTTTAGAAATCTTTTGTGGTAAGCTACGGCAGCTTTTCAAACTGTATTGCTTATACAGACTACAAACTTCAGCTCTTGCTGTGTAAATTGTGTGTGTAAATGTGCCTCGCCGGCTATGTTACAACATTACTTAACCGTAAATAATTTTGCGCTATTAATAATGTTCCAATAGCGAATGGTAGGTGGAATGTAGTACCAATTTAACGAACGTCACCTGTAAGATTCGAACGCCGAACCATCAGTCCTGCCCTACCCACTGCTAGCTGCTTATCATTGTAAAATTATTAGTATAATATAATATTAATAATTTCGTGTCTTGAAATATTCAAATCAAACGCTGCTTGTCTTGCAGAAGTTCTTGGATTGGCTCTAAAGTATGCTAAAATAACTTTATTGCCGTGGTTATTTCCTCGTCCATTTTGAATATTATTTATACGCCTTGAAAACGTGCCAGTTAACCACAGAGAATTGCCTAAATTTTGAAAAGTATTTACGTGAGGTTGTCTTCTGTCAGGATATAAATTTTGGTATAAGAGAGCAGCCTGACGTTTATTGTTGTTTAATCTGTGAAAACAGCACAGCATATCAACTTTTTCACTGTTTATGAAGCTCATGTTCATTTCTCTTATACAAAACACTAACGTTTTCTTAGTTAAATAGGAACCGCAATACCTTTATCACTATCAAACACTTCTAACTGATTTATGTCAAATATTTACAGGTATAAACAATAGAATATCACAGTTGACTACTATAATTCTATTTTTCCCATTATTAGGCATAATTTAAAGACAGTTTCTTACTTATTTATATGTACATCGTTACAAAGAGAAATTTATTTTCAATCATATCCCGTAAAAATACAGGCTGTTCTATTTAAAAAATTAAAGTTTATTATCGCTAGTAAAAATCAGTAAGCTATGAAAGATTACTAATGATACAATATGATTGACTATCTCGAGATAAAAAACATTTTCCTCTAACATTATTTTGTATTTTTGATAATAAAGCTGATATAGGCTGGACAATGAAAAACCAACCATTCTGTATAAGTCGGCACAATCTGCCATCTGCTAGTAATTCTATTGTTAAACTGCAGCGACATTAGTTTTAGTTTTTATTGTGAATTTATAAAAACCTTTAGTAGTATGTAGGCCACTTCATTTTCACTAAACTATCTTGCATTCATCTTGCGAAATATTAAGTTATAGAAGTTCTTCACTGAATCTCTTGGTGCAGAAGTAGAACACTAAACACTTTAACCCACTGAACACCAAACAAGTTTTAACTAAAACACCGACGCGTTTCAACAGCAATGCTGTCATTATCAAGGCGATAATAAAACTAAATTAAAATAAAATCTACAAAAACAGGTCACCTAAATGTTATGCACGGTCAATCCGATACGCATCATTAATTTCCGATTAACGAAAACAATGACGAATGCGGTATAGGTCCATTGTCACAGTTCATTACACATGACTTATTTTTATATATTTCTAAACTTTCGAAAACATTTAGAAACTTACAATTGTTTATTTGTCTAATTAATTTGACATTCGTATGATCGATGTTGTGATCTGTTTCAAAAATGTGTTGGGCAACGCTCGATTTCTCAATTCTATTAAATCTAAGATTAGCCATATGCTCTTTGAATCTAGTTGAGACTGCTCTCCTGGTTTGCCCAATATATTTTTGATTACAATCTTTACAATTGATTTCGTAAATACCTGACTTTTCTAGAAGTAGAAGTATTTTATCTTTAGGGTTACCGATGAGACTTCGTAAACTAGTCCCAGAACTGTAAACTATTCTGAGATCTAGCTCTTTGAAGATTTTACTCAAACCTTTAGTGATAAAGGGAGCGTAAGGGAGGGTCACAACGGGTGAAGCGTGTATAGAAAGGAAACCAGTACACTCCGCTACATTTCTTCAGATTCCCATCATCGTGTTCAACACAAAATGGCAAGCCTGAATTTTTTGGTCCACAGACTTCTCACGTTTCCCTTGAACAAGGCGAGGTATGAGAAAGAGCTGAAAATTATAAAAGATGCGGCCAAGTGTAATGGTTTCCAGCCTCAGCATATCTATAAGTTAATTAGGAAGTTTAATTATAAGAAAACTGTGAAAGAATCTACGACTTTTCGAGAGGATGTTAAAGCTTCACCCGTTGTGACCCTCCCTTACGCTCCCTTTATCACTAAAGGTTTGAGTAAAATCTTCAAAGAGCTAGATCTCAGAATAGTTTACAGTTCTGGGACTACTTTGCGAAGTCTCATCGGTAACCCTAAAGATAAAATACAACCTCTAGAAAAGTCAGGTATTTACGAAATCAATTGTAAAGATTGTAATCAAAAATATATTGGGCAAACCAGGAGAGCAGTCTCAACGAGATTCAAAGAGCATATGGCTCATCTTAGATTTAATAGAATTGAGAAATCGAGCGTTGCCCAACACATTTTTGAAACAGATCACAACATCGATCATACGAATGTCAAATTAATGAGACAAATAAACAATTGTAAGTTTCTAAATGTTTTCGAAAGTTTAGAAATATATAAAAATAAGTCATGTGTAATGAACTGTGACAATGGACCTATACCGCATTCGTCATTGTTTTCGTTAATCGGAAATTAATGATGCGTATCGGATTGACCGTGCATAACATTTAGGTTACCTGTTTTTGTAGATTTTATTTTAATTTAGTTTTATTATCGCCTTGATAATGACAGCATTGCTGTTGAAACGCGTCGGTGTTTTAATTAAAACTTCTTTGGTGTTCAGTGGGTTAAAGTGTTTAGTGTTCTAAGTTATAGAATATCATCATTTGTTTTCGGTTCTAGTTTAAGAATTGATCAGTCTAGGCAGTGTTTTGTTAAATTAAGGTCAACTATTAAATTAAATACTATTTCATTTGTTTATTTCAATGCTTTAAGTTTCGCAATTAGATACAGGGTGCGTCAATAGGAACCGACGCATTTGTGAGCGTTTAGATTGCTCAATAGCTTTAAGCAGAATATTTTGCAGCACACCTACAGTTGTTGAGGCACATTTTTATTTGACAGATTTTGAACATTTCCCGAGATAATGCGCAGACCCATTTCTCGCTGAGCACCCTGTATATTGTCAACATTGCTTGTTGCATTTAGCCCCGTCTAGTAATGAATTATAATTTAGTGTTCATTTATTTAAAAATATTTATTAAAATCTCTACTGCGGTAGTTTCTATTTATTCTATTTTTAGTTATTAAGGGTACATTATTATTTTCCGAAATTAAAGTACTGTAACTGTGGTATTTTGCAAAATAATTATTTAAAATCGTATTCAATAGAATTTAACTGTCAACTTCCAGCACTGCAGTTGCAAAAGAGTAGTTTGATTATTCAAATTTATTATAACATTTTCTTCTTCTTATTATTTACATGTATTTTTCAGCAAACGTTACAGTAAATCTCAATGTTTCTAAAGTGTTTTTGTTTGATTGTTATATATATATTAATTATTATATTGTCTGTGGAATTAGTGGCAAACTTCAGAAGAAATTTTTCCGAGAATACTACTTCAAAAGCACAACAATGTCAGCCAGATATTCAGTACACATGATCACCAAGTCGTAGTTACAGAAACATTTGAAGTCGATGGTTTAGAAAGATGTGATACTGTGAATCCTGGTCTCAACAAATGACCACGCACCAAATCACATTCAAATAACTGTCACCAGAAATCTTTCACGGAAACTAACCACTAACGGCAGTTCAACTTATTTACTAAATAAACGTATTTTTTATTGATTTTCTTACTTTATTTACTAGATATAATAAATGAATAATAAATAACATTCATAATAAAATTAGTGACACTCGAGGTTACCGAACTCAGTCCATTACTCTTGGGTTAAAATTCTAGACACAATTTTTTTCTCACTTTTACCATTGTTAGTAGATTGTACTTCTTAATTTTAATGGTTAAAAAATACACTGCTGTTCATTTGAGTTTAATAGTTATTTTTATGAATACAAGTAAATGTTCTTGACTACATTTTGCAATGATAATGATATTTTTTTACACCTACCACATCGCCAATAATCATTAGTATTCTAAAATATCAAACCCTTTTAAGCTCGTATCTAAACATGAGTGTGTGTAGCTATCGCATTACAATAGCAACACGTTATGCATGTAGAATGAGACTGTATAGCGGTTATACACTCTACTTTATTGGATGCATTCATTTCTTGGATATTAGAAATAGCTTGGACATTTGATTTGTTCAACAACAGTATTAAGGGCACCGCATGCACGTCATTTAATGGAGGAATCAGTATTTCGCGTGCTTTGTACGTTTCTAAATTCGAGAATGTGTAACGGAAAATTTTCTTTTTGAAATGTTCGTTTACGTGATGTAAATGGGAAAACAAGGTTTCGATAGTAAACATGAAATGTTCCAGTTACCTCGATCAAAAAGTCCTCGAAAAATTATTGTATTAATTTTATGTGGATTTAACTTTCTATTTAGTCAATAATTTTTGATTTATTTCAATTACATAATATATTGAACGTCTCATTAGCAATGTTAGAAGACATTAGAAGGTTATACACATCATATTTTCAGCATCGTACGCTTCTGTACACGCACAAATTATATTTTAATAACTAGCTTCTACAAAACACATGTATGCGTATACATATATAGTCGGAATATTGTGTATGTTGCTATCAGAATTTCTAATTTGAACACACATGTAGATCCGAAGATAAGCCTGTCCAAGTTATGTCCGCCATTAATTATTATTGTGTGTTTGCATTTATGTATGTTGTTGTACGTAGTATGCATGGCTGTCGCTGACCCCACTAGATTATGACACACATTTCTCGTTAAATAAGGAAGAAAATGGGTAATACCAATGATAATTGAAAAGAAAAAAACATCAAATATTCATTAGTCAGTTTAAAATGAGTTCATTTCAATAATTATGATCAGTATTTTATAAACATTGTGGTATTCCTTTACAATTTAAATTAAATCAACCAAATCAACAATTTCAGCTAAAATTGCATACAGGGTGCGGCAGTTAAATCCGGACAAATTAAACTTTGTATCAAAATATAATTTATTGACACAAAGTACAAATGTAAAAGAAAATGTTTTAGTCAATATCCGTGTGACCTGTCAGGAGTACAATTACTCTATATAACCGCCGTTGGCCTCAATTACAGCCACCATCCTTGCCCTGAAGCGCCCGCACGCTCTCTGTAACGCAGCGCTGTCCATATTGGCGAACGCTGCTTCGATAGCGGCGCGTAGAGACGCAACATCAGGGTGCCGCGACTAGTTGGTAACCCGTTCAACAACGCTCCAAACATAGTAGTCGAGGGGGTTCAAATCCGGGCTATTAGGGGGAGGGCCAAAAGTCTTTGGACCAGAACATGTCCCCATTGTCTGATAGCCAGTTTTGGACTAAATGGTTTGTGTGAGCCGGTGCACCGTCCTGTTGAAATACATATTCCCTCCCTGCGGCCACAATTACCATCCACGGTACCACAACATCCTTTAAAACGTTCAGATAAACTTCTTTTGTCACAGTTTGTCCTTTTTCAAAGAAATGTGGCGGCATGACGTCACCCTTACCGGACACAACACCTAGGACGTGAACACTAGCCGGAAATTTTGTTCGAGCAACAATCGGGACGGCCTCGGGGTCGTGGGCGAGCCAGCGATCATTTCTCCGGTTGATTTTCGCATCAACAGTGAACATTTTTTCATCGGGAAAGAATCTGATTCGCCCAGCTGCTTCGTTTTTTAAAGAACTCAGTAGCAGGTTGCAGCGAGCAATCCGCTTTGTTCTGGCAGCCTCAGACAGCATCTGTCGTACCTTTATTGTGTACGACTTGTAACGTAGATCCTCCTCTGCAATCCGACGCACTGTTCGCTCGCTGACACCCACCATTGACGCCAATTTCCGCAACGAGTGTCGAGGGTCCTCCGAGATCAGTTCCTGAGCCCTTTCCACGACTGCCGGAATTCGTGACACCCGTTCCTCGCCGGGTTAGTGGAACCTTCCTCGGACTTCTCCGAAGCATTGTATTTCGCCACAACATCATAAACAGTCGATCTCGGGTACCCGAAGAATCGAATGATCGAACGCCCAGCGCGAATGCTTTCAATAATCGCGGCTCTTCGGTTTTACTCCGCACTTGTACGTAGCATCTCGGCTATTTTAAGATTATGACTGTTTACTAAACGCCCATGGCGTTCAAGAATCTCAATCGCGACCTCTGACGGAACTACGATATGGCGGGAAATTCAAATTGAAATTTGCCCGGATTTAACTGCCGCACCCTGTATAACATCGTTGCTTCGCAGGTAACAGAACTCACAAAACTTAGTTTGAGAGGAGAAGTTCAAGCTAGTAGTCCTTAAAACATTTTTTTTTCTTGACTTGACATGACCTACAGATAATCACTGAGTTGTGATAGACTTGATAAATTGTGTTGACATTTTGATGGATTAATTAAAGTAGTAACATCTAGTTCGCCTACTGCTAAGACCATATTTCTATTATTAGAATTTTTAGCTGTATGTGCTTGACATGATGTAAAATATATGACTAGCTTCATGATCTTTTCAGTTCAGATTACATTCCTTAAATCGCTGGCTCATTTATTTCAGGGTTCTTTTTTCATACTCGTATTCGCAATCTGCAAAATTACCAACCATTACCAAATAATTCGAAATAAATCTGTTACCCCTCCCATGATTCATTACACCAACACAATTCAAAATATTTCGAGCTACTTTTCTTCTTCCTACCAATAAATTTGACTCACTATTTCACTATGTAGCACTAATGGCCATATGGACGTTTATGTTTGAGTCTAAGCTCACCCTCAAAGCTCTGACCCAAAGGCACGTAGTTGCATTAATGTGAGTATTAGGTTACTGAGAATGTGAGGGTACTGAGACTGCTAAATGGCCTTGCAAAGACGAGGGTAGAGGGGAGAACTCATTGAATCATAGTAATGCTGTAGTTTAACTAAAAGCAACGTTAGACCGCATCTTCAACAGTGACAAACTGTACAAGAAACCTTGCATTGAATTTAAATTTCAAACCTAAGATAATCGAGAATGTTTATTATATTTTCAGCGTATTTTATTTAACGACCACGATCCTCTTGGATTCCATCTTAAGAAAATGGACAAAGTGAACAGTGGATTCTTCCTGGAAAACGGCAGAACAGCATGCGACTCTAAGAAGATGGTGATTTTTTTTAGAAGCTTACAGATCAATTGGGATTAAAATATAAAGAAGTTCTATTAAAGAGACTGATATCAATTCTTGTCGGAAAGCACAGTTGATTCCAGCCCATCAATTTGCATTTAGATCAGCAAACAGGACCAACAAGTTGGGTTATCCAACTGCAATCAGATTAATAGAAGTGTCCCACAGCGTAATGTCTTGGGACCAATTCATTGTACACGTGCCCAGAAACGTTCGCTAAATATACAGAAATGTTTGCTACTGAACTAGCAATGCAAAAAAGAGATAATAAGATATAGAAAGAAATAGATGCAATATCGTTAGTGAGTTCTTGTTATGTTCTTGATTAAAGATTTACTATGATTAACTATACTGTTATAAAATTGTAAACCACACTAGAGACGGAAACCTTAAACGTCGAATTACCGTGATCTCTTGGTGTGCTCTAACCACTTTTTGCCTCGTCCTATAAATATAACATGGAACTAAATACGGAAACTAAATGCAAAACATCTAAAGAGCAGTAGAGATACAAACATTTCGTGATTGAGTCAAGTAATAAGGTAGGAAATCTTAAAGCAAATGCTGAACAAGATGCTGAAACAATTGCTAGATTTAGCATGACTTATTTAATAGCGAAACGTGCGAAACCATTCTCGATTAACGGCGAATCAATCAAGGACTACATGATAGCAAAAACAGAAAAAAAATGTCAAGAACAAACACTGTGGACACTGTGGGTCCTAACGATGCTTCAATCATGCAAAAGGTACTAGGAAAGCTTTACAATACGTTACAATAACTACCAGGAGGTTACTTGTTGCTGTGTGCTAAAACAAGTTTATACTTGCACACTAAACGCTGTGCCAAGTGCGTGAGCTTAGTTATTCATTACCAATAATAGTGTGGTTAGAAGAAATGATTGGTGCAATAGGTGATGTTTGTCCACTTCCTAGAACTATATTCAGGTGGTACAGAGAATTCGAAAGGGAAAATTTCTCTCTGGAGAACTCCGAAACAGTGAGAAGGCTACGAACATCGGTTATGGAAAAAAAAACATTACTGCCCGGTCGACAACGCTTAACGAAGGCGTGTGAGACCCATCAGTAGATAGAGGACATCTTAGAACTAAATGGACCGACAATTCATTTCTATGTTGTCTTTAGGTACCGCATAGACTAACTGAAGAGCAGATGACACGACACGTCGTGTGACCTGGTGCCGGGAGATAAAAATGTTTGCTAAGGAACAATCTCGATATATGAACAACATCGTAGCAGATGAGAGACTTGGTTGTACGATTATGATGTGTCCAACCAAGTTTAAAACAAAGTTTGGCTCCTTGATGATGAGGACACTCATATCAACTAGCTGTTAGAAGATCCCGCCCTGTAAAAAAGAAGAAGCCGTATTTTTCAAGTCGATTAGAATTGGGGAGGCTGTCAAAAGATAATCACAACTAAGTGGTATACAGAAGAGTGCCTGCTTGACGTCATCAAATCGATGAAGAGCCTGTGCTCAAAGTCAACTTTATCATAACATAGGACAGTGGCTCAGAACGCGAAAAACGCGATTGAATATCATATTTTCAACTTCTTCGTACAATGTTAAAATTGCAGTACTTTAATCTTGAATAGTTCTATTTGATGATGTAAATAAAATGCATCTTATTTACATAAGTTTTTCTATATTTGCTTTCAAAGTTCAGTAGAATTGAGTAAAAATGTGTCTTAAGTAGAGGATTAAGTTTAGTTGTTCACAACCCTACACGGTAATTACCTCATTTATGCGTAAATTAGCTATTTGGCTTTGTAGATTCAAGAAAATTAGCTGCCAATATTTGCCTATTCAGAACATATAAAACAAAACCCCCCCCAATTAGTTGAAACTCAAGTTTGAGTCAAAACTTTATGCAGATTATTCGGTGCGCTATTTTCCAAATTTCTGACGTTCGAGTGGTTATAAAAGATTGTGTTTTTGTTGCAATAGTTTTTTTGAAAAATTATAACATAATGGACGCGAAGAAAATACCTAAGTCGATTGGCGAGACGATAGACGAGGTCGCTGTGAAGAATGATGATAAGTCGACTGAAAGTAAAAAACGAGCAATGTATCGGTTTATAAAAAAAATGTTTTGTATTGGCTTGAACATATGTTTTTCCAAGATATTTTCAATATTGAAAATCGTCCAATAGAACATCAAGTGTTTTTATGAAAAAGCATAATCTTTGGCTACAACAAGAAATTATTTTTCATGAATCTGTTTACTGCGATCGATGATAAACGTCGCGTATTCGAGGTTGTGCTTCAAAGAGTTTTGCTGAAAGTTCAGTTGTTAGATATAAAAAAGGGTAAAACCGAGGAGCTCAGAAAAAATAGTTCAGTAGAAGAGCTTGCATGCTACTGCAATGAAAGTACGAGAAAGTCGAGATAAAAGTACTACCGATTTGATAATTGAAAGTACTTCAACTACACCAACTAGTCCCGAACAAGAACAAAATGCCATGACACCTGAAGAGGCTTTATCATTTATTATCTGGGGTAGTTTTACGATGCAGCAATATCTACATGCTTATTAGAGCAACAGTTTTAAATTCTAAAAGCAAGAAAGACGTTTTATCCTGAAAATATTACAATATTTTGTGTCTGATAAACACACAATAAAATTTTTGCTAGAATTAACTATGGTTGATGGAAAAATAGGTACTGCTCTTGGTGATTCCTCTGGGATGAGATGTTTTATGTATATAGGCCATGAACAATTTGGAATACATACATACTATTCCTGAACAACCAGAGGGCTTATTACGCATAGCCTATAGATTAGACATAAAAACAAACTAGAAACTAGGAAACTAACTATTCAAAATACAGCTAGACGATGTTTTGCAAACCCTAAATTGTCATCTGAAATAATTCGAATCAATGAAGATTTAATTCATAAATTTGGAGTAATTTAAAAAGCAATAAATAGTGGTCTTGACATTAATGGTAATAATTTTCGAAAATGTTGTTTAGATACAGCACAAAAATACATTGAATTGTACAATTGGTATTATATGCCTACTTCAGTACATAGAATTTTGTTTCATGGGGCTTCGGTCATTAATAACGCAATTTTACCCGTTGGCTAATTGTCAGAAGAAGCACAGGAAGCAAAAACCAAAGATGTGAAAAAATTTCGTACACATTTTACGAGAAAATCATCAAGAGCATACAAATAAGGACTTGTCTTGTCGATGAATATGAAGTTCTGATGGATATTCAAGTTTTTATTTTCTAGAAAAAGGCAATTTGATTCAGATATTTTAGAATTAGTAAATGTTATTGGGAAGATAATACTGCACTGGATATGTCATCTGAATATTTTTCCCATTCTGATTAAGTATTCACCAAATATAAAATGTAATGTAATAAATTTGTATTTCTACAACAAACAAATACTTCGAATTTGTAAACTAAACTGTTAGGCCAATCATATTAATATATTTTGACGAATTAATTTCGTTTAATCGTTTTAAAATCTTTATTTGGTCCTAAATGCGTGTGATCTGAGTTTGCACCATCCCAGGTAGTGCGCTTAACTTTTAGTAGCCGAAAAACCGCCAAATTTGTGCACCTTTTTTTTTTTTTTTTCTGGTAGCTGGAGACCAGTGCGTCGAACGGAAAATGTTGTTCTATTTAAAAATACAGTGGACTAAATTCTGCGTCAACTGACATTTAAAAAATCAAATTCGGCTTAGTGGTATTTTGGTGCATCCTCCAACGACAATAACAAAGAACGGCTGATTTCAATGCTGCATGAGAAATTGGTACATAATGGGTATCAAGTAAGGCAAAGTGTTGAGGATGCTGTTACCCTTATTGTCAACACTGCCAATCAGTTGACAGATAACTTTGCGACGGTCATCATAATCGGGGAGGACACCGATCTATTGATTCTATTAACCGCCAAAGCACCAAATTCATCCACCATTTACGTCATGAAACCTGGAAAGGGAACCACTCAGAACACCTATTCTCCCAAGTACTTCAATTTCTCGTCCGTTGTCAAACAGAATATTCTGTTCCTACATGCAATCAGTGAATGTGATACGACCTCTGAATTCTATCGCCAATGGAAGTTGGAGTTTGTCAAGCTTCTTCAAAAGAACACGACATTACAAGAGGCTGTCAAGGTTTTCCATTATGAAGATGCCGATCCTGAGGTTCTCATTTCAGACCAAATCCGCTACGAGACATTTTCAAGATCACTAATAAAGCCAACTTTCGAGCTGGCTCCTCTACCTCCAACAAATGCAGCCGCCGCCCAACATATTCTGCTGGTGTACCTTCAAATCCAGGGCTAGTATGATAGACCAAAGGATCGTCTGAGCTGGGGATGGAGGAGGACGGTGCTTCGCCTTCTCCCCATCATAACCACTAAGGATCCAGCTCCAGTTGAAATTCTCAACACAGTTTCCTGCAAATGTACAAAGGAGTGTACAGGGAAATGCAACTGCCGAAAAGTAGGCATGAAATGTTCAAGAACATGCCTCAACTGCAACGGCCAGTCATGCTCGAATTCAGCATTCTTTGCGGATGAGGATGTGACTGCTATTGCCGTAGAAGCAGAAATTGGTGAGGATAGTCCCGTTGAAGATAGAATTACTTAAAACGTCCAAAAAGAAACGATTTCGAAATGATGCCAAATATCGAATTTTAAATGAATGTATTTAAAAACTAAGATATCTATGTAACGTGAAATTTTATTCTCCGCAACTTTTATTCCACGTGTTTTTTTCAATAGTAGTATCTGTATCTGTTGGAAAGCCGCTTAATGTAAGATTGCACCAAAATACTAAATTTTTTTCGTTTTTAACATTCGATTTTGGCTATACCACTACACCGAATTTGCTTGCTTCTTGCTGCTTCTTTAGCACCCTCGTTACAGTCCAGACCTTGCTTCCTACTATTTTGCGCTGTTGCCAAATGTGAAAGTGAAGTTGAAGGGAAAGCGGTTGTCCAGTGAGGGCTTGGCTTAATGAGTGTGCCTTACTATCTAGTGAAACATGGCAAAGCTGGTTTAAGAATTGGTTTCGGAGGATGGATAAAATTAAATAAATAAATTAAGATGCCCGCATATGTCAGAAGTTTAAAAGTAAATCAAGCCAGTTGTTGATTATATCAGATCATGTGTGCTCAATCATCTTAAACTATCACCATAACTTTATTGAATTTAACTAAACGTGCAAGTGTTGTCGCTAGAACATATTCCGTTCAGACTCTAAATTCCTTACTAGGTACCTCCTGTTAATCTACCAATTTTTTCGATCGATTTTAAAGGTTATTCAATGTATCACATTTGTACGTTAATTTAAAGATATACCATCAGGAAGGGATCAGACATATTGGGGCCATCAACACGATGGCTGATCTAGATAAGTTCACACACCTTTGCCACGACGAAATATTTCGCCTGCGTTTACAAAGCGACAATCTCCCTCGATTTTTACCGGCGGCCAATTGGTGGAATTGATGACAATATATAATATCAAATATTGATATTGCGCCTTCTTGGAATTGTCATAATATCATCTGCATTGTGATTGGATTCAAGTCGTTTCACGCGCATACATTTTGTCGTAGCAACTAAACGTACATATTTGTCCAAGTATATGCTTTACATTAAACGTCCTTTTATCGCGCCCGCTTCAGATAACGATCTGTTTCATCTTTTCGTACAAAAAAATCCCATTAGGTAATTACACACGTATTTGGATAATGGGGGAACGGGCCCATTTGCCGGAGTAAAGTTGCCGAAATTCTAGGAAATGCAAGCGTCGTTATATACATACGTTAATATCAACGGGGCTTATCAGAAAATAATTACGCTTACACTTAGACACTCACACACAAGCCAATAAACAAACACACACAGTAACCCCGTGATTGCTATTGTGCGTGGGCGTAAAAAATTATTTCCTAATTGATAATCCTAAATGAATCGGTGCTTTTGAATAGGAAATTGAACTTTGTTTATGTGCAAAAACCGTTCATTATGTGTTCGCGTCGAAAACTTGATGACCTTGTTGATCGATTAATACATCGTCGAGTAGCTTTGGGATATCAGGATAATGAGAGCAATTTTGCGAAATCAAAGCAGATAATCTCTCCGTCAACATTTTATTGCTTTTAGAACTTGAAGAGATGATTTATTTGTATTTTGTTCGAGTATTTGTAAACATTGCACTGCCTAATTGATGCTCCTAAAGTTGAAGATGTTGCTAGACTATGATTGGTAGACTGCTTGGAGAGTTGATTATACAAGTTTCGAAATTAGTTTCGTGATTTGTCGATTACCAATTTTATTTTCGTAATGTATTCTAAAGATAAAGTAGACTATCACAGGAATTAATTACGCAGTTTAATAGTAAACGAATCATATCTACACAAATGTTTTGTCCTGTATTGTAAAATGCAAAATATATAGAGGTATTACAATCCTTTTGTTTGTATTGAAACATTTCTTTGATATTGATGGTAGAAATAAACTACAAATCAAAGGAGAGTGATGAAAATGACATGCAAAAGAGAAACGGTTTCAAAATTCCTTCCAACGATTTCTTGAAAACATTGTTGCTTAACCAAATGAGCGCAACTTTCTTTTTGTTGCCAAAGAGAACACAAAGCTTTTAGTTTCTAGTTTGGGCAACCAAAACCTAACTCTTCAATATTATTAATATTCTATTTCCGTTCTAGTTCTAGCTCAACAGCGATTGGTCATTAGTTTGTTTTCTATTGCTCAAGAATCCTTTCAGGGATAACCATGCAACAACTTTCGTTGTTGTAGCAAAGCAAATACTGAAATTCTCTACCGTTACCAATATAGGAGCTTCTTGCTGTCTCTTTTCTTCTTACTTTAACTTTATTGGGCAGTATCATCATCTGATTACCTCATCTCGTTGCAGCAGAGTTTCTAGGTATGTAGATTACGCGCATTCTCAATGGTAGACGGTCAGCTGGATCGATGACAACAATTATACAAAGTAGTTCGCTTTAAAGCGTTTTCAGGTCTAAAATTTTGGAGCTGTTTATCCAGTTCAACGAGCTAAGAAGAGAGCTTACGAAATATCTTCATATAAATTGGTATATTAATTGCCCCAAAATCATCTGACTTCCCACATCGTCTTAGTCATTATGGTGTTTTATAGAGCTCATTATGGCACATCGTATTAGCGAAATAACGAAGGCAAGAATATTTCAGAAAGGGATGGTCTACATGAGAACTGGCGGTGCATAAAATATTACAAAATTGGAGAGAGCACCACAGATTGAGTAGAAAAATAGGAACAGACCATAGAAAATATCTACGCTCAACCGAGATAAAATATTTATAAGTTTTATAAGAAACAATCCCTTAGAGTTTGCAAGCAGTGCAATAGAGGCGGTCAATTTTCCTGATAATATTAGGACTGCACAGAAAAGATTAAAAGCTAGTGAATTAAAAAATTGTTCAGCTGCAAATAAATCGCTTTTAGCAGAGCAAAAAAGGCGATACAGGTTGAAATTTGCAAACGAATTTATTAATAGAAATGTCGTATTTAGCTACAAAAAGATATTTTAGTCATGCTCTAGTGGCTGAGTTAGATTGTGACCAGTAAGTACACGCTATAATGAAAGATAAGTGCATGAAATACGCAGAAGCGGTTTATAAGTTGAAGTTCTGAAGTCTGATATTTGTCCATCTGTTTGTAAATTTATTTACTGGTTTCAGTTCCTTGATAATAATAACATTATCATCTATACTATACCACGATCATTTATAGTATACATTGATGAGCAAAATTGAACACAGTAGTAGTAAAAATCTGCAGAATGCGGTAGTTTACGGTAAGCATAAATCTTTAGTGTTTAGTTTAATTTCATTCAGTTTGGTTGACTGAAAGTGCTGCAACAACGGGCTATTAAAAAAATGAAGAAATGTGACAACAAAACCAGAAAAACGAAAATATTTTTACTAAAATTAAGTTTATCAACAAGAGAAGTTGCAAAAAATATAAAGCTAGTCAAAGTTTTGTACAAAAATTACGAAGAAAGTTTTATTCAGAAGTGCCTGCATCTAAAGGGGGCCAACATTACTATACATTCGTGAAAGTCGACATTTAGTGCGATACACAGAAACAGAGGAGGCATCCACTGTATCTATGGCAGCAAATCTTTTAAAGAAGGCACAGGAAAAATAAATAAATAGCACATAAATAGCATTGAGAATATTACAAGGCCACAATTATAGATCACTAACAAAGAAACGTAAACCGTTGCTGCCTGATAAAAATATTAAAGCACATTTATTATTTGCAAAAAAAATATGGAAGCTGGTCGATTTGGCAATAGCGAGGAGTTGTAGTGTGTAGTATGGTCTGATGAAACCAAAATAAATAGATATGGTTCTGATGGTCGCACTTGGTGTTGGAGAAAGTAAGTAACGAAAGCATGTTAAAATAGTTGTCAAATATGGTGGTGGCTCTCTAATGATATGGATATTTGGAAGCTCATTTACTGGAAACAGTAGAAAACATGCCTATACCACAAAAGTAATTTTTCAGCAAGATCGAGATCCTAAACGCACAACCAAATCAATACAAAATTAACTAACATCTCAACAGTTTCAAGTATTGCATTGGCCTGTTCAGAGCCTGGATCTCAATCCAAGGGAAAACCTTTGGGCTGATTTAGAAATACGTCTTCACGTGGAATACCATTCATCACCATCAAATGCTCTGGATTAATAGGGTTGTATACAGAACGAATGGTATAATATTACTCCAACCTATTGCAATGCATTAGTAGAATCTATACCTCGAAGAATAGAATAAGTTCTAACTTATTTCGTATAAGATATATGTGCAGGTGCAAAACTGAGTACGGCGCAAGCTGACAAAAAATCACGATTTATTCCTTTTCTTTTATTTCCATCTTTATCTTAACTTCAATCCATGAAGTACCATTTTTAAGGCATGAATTTTTGCTGTCTTCGCTAACCATACCTTTGATCATTAGTTATTTCCTCTATTTGTTCCTGTCCCATACTGTATATCCACGCCAAAAGAAAAAAGGAACTCATTGAAAGATACATATATTCGTAGAACTATCTCACTTGCCCTCACAAAATATCTAAAATATTTGGTGCTGTTTTAACATACAGTTTTGGTATTCTTTGTTAGACAATGCATCTAATTTGCATAGGTCAGGGTGTGGCGCGAAGAGTTTTGATTAGAAGTTTTTCGGTATGTAGTAATAGACGAAATGTAAAATTTAGAGAAGATTACGCTATCGATAATGCTGATTTTAAATATAATATTTGCATGAATGATCTACTTCCGGTACACCGGAAATACATACCAACTCGCTTATTATAAATAGAACATGGTATTTTTTATTTTATTTTTCAACTCTCTATCAAATTTTGAGTAAATTTCATATACCATGTCCTATACTAAAAATTAATAGTTTTTGAGATATTACAATTTTTTTTAATTTTTCTAGAAAAACACGGTCCCAAATAAATCACGATATTGCTGCAAGCAAACATGCTACTGACTTAAAATTTGACATGGCGAATTGCAAGACATCACTAAAGTGCCTCGTCCTTTGAAATGTAAAATTTTGTATGCAGAGTGTTTTCCACATACCACTCAATTCCAACAATTTCAAACAATTATAACTCGCTTATTTTAAATGCAACACCCTATATATTATGTCAGATTTCAATTCCTATCTTCATTCTCGTTTAATTGATGCTAGCATTCCCTATACCTAAATCTAACCGGTTTTGAGATATTTTATTATTTTACTTAACAATAACGAAACTTAATATTTCAACATTAATAAAGCGTAGGCCGTGGCTGACAAACATGTGACAACTTAATAGTAAATTGTCTATGTATGCATTAGATATGTTTTCATAATTTTCTTTAATAGTTCATGTTTTATAGCAAGTAATGGCAAATTTAGCATTTACAAATGACGATTTTTAAATTTTATCATTATTTACGGGGAATGTAATAGAATTATTAAACGGACGTGGCGTATTTTTGCACAAAGACACCCCGAAAAAACAAAAGTAGCTGATGATACCTACTAATGATTTCGAGAAAGACGCAGTCCAAATACATCACTATACTCCTGTAATCAAAAGGCTTCTGATTCAAATTTTGTCACAGCGAATTATGACTTTACCAACATGTGTCAGCTCGTAAAATATTTATTTAAAATATTAATTTTTTGTTCACTAACTCGCTTATTTTTATTTTCATTAATAATAATAATAATAATAATAATAATATATTTTGATCCTGTATACTACATGCGAGCATAGGATACGTCATAAGGTTACATAACAACATATTCAAATTCTAAAATAAGAAAAGTCCTAAAGTAATACACAAATACAAAACATCACATACATAATAAAAGTACATTTAGGTTTCAGGATCATCAAATATTTAATACTGTTCTTATACAAATGAAATGGTAACTGCTTATATTTATTAGGCAGCTTATTAAAAGTTTTTATGGCTAAGTAACGGTGACCTCTCTCAGTGAAGGTTAATCTATGTGACGGAATCTCCAGAACACTAGCATTTCTTGTGTTATATGAATGACAGCGATTTAATTTAGGCAAAGAATTATAGTTTTCAAAGGCATACAATAACAAATGGAATATAAAGATGCAAGGTACAATCATTATTCCTAAATCAGGAAATAGTTCCCTGCAAGTTCTCCTCGGTGCTACACCAGCAATTATCCGGACAGCCCGCTTCTGTAACTTAAAAATCATTTCAGCATCCGATGAGCTTCCCCAAGCTAAAATTCCATACGAGATTACAGAATGAAAATGTGAGTAGTAGAACATTCGTAGGACTTCTAAACTTATCACGGACTTAAGTCTCAGAAAGAGAAAACAGGTGCTACTCAATCTCACAGATAGGTTATCGATATGATTCTTCCAATCACATCGGGAGTCAATAATTACCCCAAGGAAGTGCGTTTAAATTCTAAAAAAACAGTTTTACTGACATTCAGATGCAAAGTATTGTATATAAAATAGTTACTTGCAGAAGTAATACAGGTATTAAGTTCAACACGAGTTTGAGTCGCATTATTGGTAGAAACTAGCAGAGAAGTGTCATCAGCATACATTACCGAATTCGTTAGTGGAAAATCATTTACATAAATTATGTATAAGAGCGGCCCAAGAACGCTGCCTTGAGGAACACCCCGTATTGTATCTAAACTTTTAGAATGCCAGCCATCCACGTCCACGAAGTGTGATCTACCCTTCAGATAGCTAGAAAACCACTGAAGTGGTGTGCCACTCTAATACCATAGCACTCCAATTTTTTAAGTAAAATATCATGACTTACCAAATCAAAGGCCTTACTGAGATCCAAAAAGCACCCCCGCATTCATCAATATTATTGTACAAAACATCAAGAAAACTGAGTATTGCCGATGTTGTATTACGCCCCTTTCGAAAGCCAAACTGATTCTCATTTAGTAAGTTATACTTGTCCAGAAAATTGGTGAGCCTGATAGCCACCAGCTTTTCTATGACTTTTGAAAATGTGCTCAAAATAGAGATCGGACGATAGTTGCCGATATCTTCGCGTGCACCTTTTTTTAAAAATCGGTTTAATCTTAGCAATTTTTAGTTCTTCTATGAACACACCAGAGGCAAAAGAATTATTTATTATATTAGTTAATGGGCAAACAACTTCATTTAAACATTCTTTTAACACAGCAGTACTAATTTTATCATGACCTGCAGAACGTGAGCTTTTCAAGCCCATTATTATATTACTTACCTCCGTTTCTGTTGTTGGACTCAAAAAAAAATGTGATAGAGTGACTACTAATGCATATATCCCCCGTACACATCAAATTAGATTCTTGGTAGTTAGATATATTATTAAAATAATTATTAAATATATCTGCAAGAATGTTTGGTTCAATAATTACTTTTTGATTTATTTGTAATTTTATAGTTTCATTATGATTTATATTATTAATTTTTAGGTTTATTATCTGCCAAGCAGCTTTAGCTTTATTGGAAGACCTGCCTATTATCCGATTATTGTGAAGGATTTTACCATTTTTAATAACCTTTCTGTATATTTGCTTATATACTGACTTCCAGAAAAATTGCAACACCTAGAAGTTGTCGAATGATTTTATTGAAATTTTCAGGAAACGTTTATTTTCATTAAACAAATTGATGATTAAAATTTGAATAAAATCTAGCCAGTAGTTTTTTTTTTGCATGTTGTTTCCATAGCACATAGTAACTATAAATTTGAAGTATTAGACCATTTAGTAACTGTCAAGTTTGCAAATTGTTGTTGTTACGTCACAATTTCATTCTGCACTTGATAACAATGCCGAGAGTACGTCAACATCAACATTTTGTCCAATTAAGTGATTTTGATCGTGGCCGTATTATTGGTATGAGAGAGGCCGGACTTTTGCTAAGAGAAATTGCTCGTCGTGTAAACCGAAATGTTTCAACGGTATTGAGGTGTTGGTCCAAATGGTCCGAGGAAGGGGTTCAACATCGTCGCCGTGGATCTGGACGTCCTCGAAGGACTACAGATCGCGAAGAACGTCGCTTAAGACTTTTGGCCACAAGAGATAGATTTTCAACAACTCGATCAATTGCAAATGATTGGATGAGAGGTACAGGACTCAGAATGTCAATGTCAACTGTTTATCGCCGGATAAGATCTTATGGATTGCGTTCATATCGTCCATTTTTATGTCTTCCTCTTACACCACTTCACCGTCTACGCAGACTAGAGTGGAGCAACTTAAGGGTTAATTGGGCGCAGGAATGGCATCAAATTGTGTTTAGTGACGAGTCCCGATTTTGCTTGTGGGCCCACGATGGTCGTAGGAGAGTCAGACGGATGCGTGGAGAACGTAAAAATCCAACATTTTTTGTGGAACGCAACACAGCCCTCGCTCAAGGAGTTATGATATGGGGTGCAATATGTTATGGTAGCAGATCACCCTTGGTCTTTATTGACGGCAACCTTAACGCACTTGGTTACATTGCTAATGTGCTACAACCAGTTGGCCTTCCATATCTTCAGGGGCTGCAAAATCCCATTTTCCAGCAGGATAATGCGCGCCCTCATACGGCAAGGGCTACAACACGGTTTTTGGAAGAATCTAACATTGTCGTCCTCCCATGGCCTGCTCGGTCGCCTGATTTGTCGCCCATTGAACATGTATGGGATATGATTGGTAGGCGAATAGGTAATTTACCGCACCCTCCAGATAATTTACACGATCTTCAACAACGGATTCAAGAAGCTTGGGACGATATACCACAAGCAGCTATAGATCACTTGATTAATAGCATACCAAGGCGTCTATATGAGTGCATTACAAATCGTGGCGGAGCAACTCATTATTGAAAAAACTTTTAAAGCTTTTATTCTTTTGTTTTTAAAACTTAATCATAACTTTGTTTCATAGAAATAGACGTTTTCTGAAAATTTCAATAAAATCGTTAAACAGCTTCTAGGTGTTGCAATTTTTCTGGAAGTCAGTATAGTTTCGATAATGTTCAATACTTTCATTGTTTCCATTTAAAGTTAATTTGTACAATTCCTTTAACTTACATGAGGAAATACGGATTCCTTGTGTAATCCAACCGGATTTATTAATAATACGAAAATGTTTAATTGCCTTACGAAAAGATATGTCAAAGTTATTATTTATGATGTTTATGAAATTACTGTATTGCGTATTAACGCAATCATCCGACAGAACACTTTCCCCGTCTTCGACAGATAACACTTGCTTAAAACTCTGCATTGACATTTGGACAGATTTTATATTGGCATAGACCGCGGTTTCTACCTACATTACAAGACAATTCAGAAACGTATGGTAACGTCAGTTTTTGAGCCGTGTGATCTGAGATGCCGTTATAAACAACTCTACTGCTATAATTATACAAACCACCACCAATACAAACATTATCCAAACAACTCTTTAGGCGGGTGGGTTCTTGTATGGTAATTTTAAGATTGTACACATCAAATAAACCTGTGAGCAATTTCAAATCTTTAGATTCATGTAAAAAGTCAACGTTAAAATCGCTACACAGCACCAATTCGTAGCCTACATATTTACTAGAAATTTGTAATACTTCATCTAGTCTTTCCACAAATACAACAAGATCCCCATTGCAACTCCTATAGACCACAATTAGGGTGATCCTGAAACCCGTACAAGAAAATGTCATAGCTACACATTCAAAATGCAATTCAATGGATAGATTTTCTATAGCATCAATATTATCACACCTAAAACCAGCATTGCTGCTAATTAATTGATTGACATATATCGCTATACCTAAACCTAACCAGTTTTGATTTATTTAACTATCTACTTAAAAAATAATGTCATCTAATATTTCATTGAATTGGTTTCTTTTTATTAACTACACATAACAGTGCTCTAGCATTGTTAATAAATCTAGTTAGTTTAGTGTCTAGACCTCTCATGTACAAGAGGAGTATTGAGTACAAATTTTTGAACCAATTTTTGGACAGAATACTGCCTTGTTTATCGGAAAGCTTCTCAAGACTTCAGATAATATCAATGCTACAAGTTTTCCTTTCCTTCAATTCCTTTTTCAAGAGTGGAACTCTGGGTTTCTCATTTCTAATGGCATATACAAATTTCTGCACCTTGTCTTCCAGAGATTAAAAAACATTGTTATACTAAATGAATTTTTCTGCTACAATAGTTATTAATAAACCCGTATCAGTTACTGTTATCACTCATCGCATTATGATCAGCTATAGTAGAATTGATGGTTATGCCTTAAAAGTTCAGCTTGCCTTACTAACTTGATCAAATACATCTACAACGCGGTAAGATAAAACCTGCACAATTAATTAAAAGCAATAAGAAGTATATCTAAATTATTTATTTATTAATGTATTCTTTCGCTAACCAAACAATGTTTGATTTCATTTCGGAAATTCTAATTTTAAAATACTTTCCGCGAATTCTATTTTAATAACAGCATGGAAAATTTATTTTAAGCAATTTTATCCGCATAGATATCCGGTAAAGACATAAAAACAATGATAGATTTTCCCAGACATTGCATTCAAAATACATAAACAGATATCGGATAATAGATATCAGGTTATTCAGACGATTGGGAGGTGATTCTGGAAAGTTGCGGCAAAGGAAAGTCTCTAACCGCAAAACATCCGAGTGCACGATTTGCCGTCGTACATGTATAAACATTAGCGGCTATATGCATGACATCGAGGAAAAAGCGTCTCGAGAGGTTAAAACCCATCCATCATTGTTTTTATCGGAACAGCGGGCCTTGTGTCACCGTAACGTCGGCCGTGCGGATTTAAGGAAATTCCCCCGTAAATTTGTACCGATTTTTATTATTTAGTCATCGCGTTCTGCGGGGTCATTTCGTCGAGAAATAGTTGAAGGTGATTCGATGATAAGTATTTCCTATATGTTTATATCACGCTAATAGATTAATAAAAAAAAATGCCTGCGGTTAATTTAATATGGTCTTTACATAGAAAAAGGTGAAACGGTTAGCTCTTAAGCAACATTTGAAGCAATGTTGAATAGATGAAATTTCTTTTATTAGCCGGAGAAATTCTCTAGAGTTAATAAATTAACTTAATAAATTTCAGATTTAAAAGATGAAAATATGAAGAGAAAGGTATTGTTCATATCAAACGTAGTTGGTCGCTTTTAAACTAGATGATGCTGTATTTGTTAAAAATTTATGACTCATATAATTTTGTTGTAGAGGATGTTTCTCTTCGAAATTTGCCACTTTGTAAGACAGCACAAATTAGAAAAAAATCAAAGACCACGTTTGTCACCTATCACGTCAGAAATCATCACGTCATAAATCTTTGAGTGAGAACACATTTAAATATGACGTTGATATTACTATTAAACAAACTTTTAATAAAGCGACTTCTTATTAACTGCAGTTAAATTGCATTACTGACTACAAAAAAGGGAACTGTGCTGTAAGTTAACCTACAAGTTAGCAGAAGATAGTAAAAAGGCAATACCAACTTTGCAGATTTGAAGATAGACATCCAGATAGACCTTAGAGCAACGTTAATCAGCAGAAGAAAATGTATCAGCTTAGACAAAACTTTATATGTTTTGTCTAAAAAATGTCAAAATCAAATAGAAAGTGTTACATCAGGTGGTACTATACCATCGTATACTTCCTCCTATGAAGCATTATATACGAGGGAGCGTTTTTTTATTCGCGGAATGAACGGGTTGTAGGGCGGTGATAAGGCGCATTGGGGGCTTGGCCTGTGCAGCGGCTCATAATTAGCATAAATACGAAGCTTCATTGTTATTAGACAGTTAGTCTCTGAGCTATCGTCAACCAAGTAACATAAACCAAGGAACCAACCAAGTAACAACAGTTGGGACTCAGAAGGAATATTGTTGATTGATTATAAAGATAAAGGTGTTTCTATAACCGGAGAATATTACGCTTCAATATTAGACCGACTAAAAGAAGCCATTAAAGAGAAAAGACGGGGAAAATTAACGAAAGGTGTGCTGCTTTTGCACGACAACGCGCCCGTCCACAAGAGCCGCGTTGCGTTAGCTGCCCTGCATAAGGTGGGTTTCGAAATTGTGAATCACCCACCCTACAGCCCAGACCTGGCCCCGAGTGATTATTACCTGTTTCCGAAAATGAAAAAAGAGCTGCGGGGTAAAAAATTTACTGCCGATGATGAAGTCAAGGAGGCAGTTTCGGCGTATTTTGCAGATAAACCATTTTTTTATGAGGGTATAAATAAATTAATTGAAAGATGTGAAAAATGTATCCGTCTTGCAGGTCAATATATTTAAAAAGAAAAATAATTTGTTTTTTTTTATTTCCAACCCCTTATTCCCCATTCCGCGAATATAAAAACGCTCCCTCGTAACTAGGCTTTATATCAGTGGTTGGGATAAATAATTCGGGAAAGCCAACAGGCATCTACAGTATCTCCAAAATAATAATTGAATATGCGTATCACCAAGGCGTTTACAATGTCAAATATTCAAACTGGTTTTGCAAAAATAGGAATTCGACCTTTAGATGATGGCGTATTTGGTAAGGATGAACTTTTATCTTCGTTTTAAACACTGGATGAAGAGAAAGAATCATATTATACCCTGTATCAATGAGCAGACTCACACTGAAAGACAATCTACCATACTGACTCAACCATGAACAAACCAACAGAAAGAATATCATGCATTTCTATCAATAGAAAGAGTAAGACCATTTTCAAAAGCATCTCCCAAAAAACTTGTATTATTAAAAAGAAGGAAAGATAGAACTAAATTCTTAACAAAGCCACCTGAAAAAAAAGAAATTGAAGATTATTACAAAGAAATTGAGGAAAAGACAATCATAAAAAGTACCAGAAAAAAGCAATAGAGCGTGAGAAAAAAATTATTTAAGGATAACAGATTTACTTTCAAACGATTCTAGGAGAAAATGAAGAGGTTGTGGCTAAAGTAGTCAATGTTTTTGACAACCGTTACAATGTCCGATTCTACAGAACAGCAATTGGAGCAACAACATCTAGAATTTTTATTCTTAGTAATGAGGATGTCTCTTTCGTTAATACCAATTATGTTATATTGTAATTTCCTTCTCCAAAACCTATTGAAGTCTCAAATCGAGTTCTGGAGTTTTCTGTAGATTTTATACAGAATTTCTTTAATTATAGCTCAATCGATATAAAAAATGTAATTATTTTCTTTATTGTTCCAAGATACAAAAAAACATGACCCAAGAAACAATTCTTATACAGGGTCCGGCAGAATAATCTCCCACATTTTGCATTGTCACCGTGCCCACGCCAGTGAAGCGATGGGGAGCTTAGTGTTTTCAGTTGGTAGCACATGCCTTGCCATTTTAGTTGTCATAATGATTTGGACGGGCGAACATCGTGCTGTCAACATTTTTGAAAAATGAATGTGTGATTACAACGCAACGAACTTTTCGTACTCACTTCGCACTGGGTAGACATGCTCCGGTTCCAGATCGCATACTGCTTTGGGTTTTGAATTTTAGAGCCACAGGTTCAGCCTTAAAAAGAAAACCAACCGGTAGACCCAGAAGTGTTCGGACACCTGCAAATATTGCAGCTGTTGGAGAAGCTGTGGAACCATCTCCTACTCGTACAGCTGCTAAACATGCCGCTGCTTTGCGTTCGCTCCGAAGAATTTTACACGCAGACCTACACTTCCACCTATACAAAATGATGATCACACAAGAGCTGGGAAAATCGTAGAGCATGTTGCAACGATATTCTTCAAAACATCCCACAAAATGGGCTTTTAATAACCAGTGACAAAGCCCATTTCCATTTATCCGGCTGTGTGAACAAGCAACATTTTTGTTACTGGGCACGAGAAAATCTGCAGCAGTTCCATGAAAGGCCACTTCACAGCCCACACGTTACTGTTTGGTGTGCTGTTGGGTCATTTGGCGTTTGGGGTCCTTATTTTTTTGAGGAGGGAGGCGTTACGGTTACCGTAACCGCCGATCGGTATATCGACATGCTATGTAATTTTTTGGACCCAAGACTTAAAGAACTTAACCATGCGGATGTGTGGTTCCAACAGGATGGAGCTACGGCTCACACGGCCAGAAGGTCCATGAACGTCTTAAGGAGATGTTTCCAGGACACGTAATCTCATTACATGGAGACATTGGATAGCTTGCGCGTTCACTCGATCTTGCCCCATGCAACTTTTTCCTTTGGGGTTACCTAAAAGCGAAGGTCTTTGAACACCATCCCCGAACCATTGACGAATTAAAAGCAGCAATACGTTAAGAAATTTCAGGAATATCGCCTTAAATGACTGCTCGAGTAATGAAAACGTTAAAAAATCACCTTCCAATGTGTATCGCAAACAATAGTCGCCATTTGAAGTCTGTAATTTTCAAAACTTAATGAAAACCAATGGCAAACTATACATTTTCATTTAATAAAAAAAAAATTAAACAACATTTACAATGGCGTTTTTATTAACGATTAAAATGTGGGAGGTTATTTTGCCGGACCCTGTATAATTTACATTTAGTTTTCTTTAAATATTGTTCAGTTTATTACAGTCTCTGCAGTTTAATTTACGATATTGAATTTAGGGTGTGTTGTATCAGCGGAAACTTACAAGGGCAGCCTGAAATATTTCCAACCCCCACGCGAAGGTGGCAGCAACTCGCCAATAAAAGCTGGGTAATGTGCAGTTGTTGTTTGATAATCGTTTGAGTGAGTCGATGTGAGTGTTTTTGTGGCAATGGACGAAATCGAGTATCGATCCGTCACAAATATTTGTTCTTGAAAAGCAATACGTCAACGCAAATTAAAAATGAGTTGGACGATCAATACTGAGGCTCTGCACCATCATTTACCACAGTGAAATTTTGGGCAACAGAACATAAACGTGGCCGAGCAAGCTTAGGGGACGATGAACGTTTGGAGACGTCCAAAAACTGTAACCACCGATGATAACATCGCTAAAGTTCACCTAATAGTACTAGACGATCGCCGAATTAAAGTTAGAGAGGTAGTAGAGGGTATGAACATGCCCAAAAAACGTGTTTGTCACATATTGAATCAACATTTAGGCATGAGGAAGCTGTTCACGCGCTGGGTGCTACTGGTTACTGTAGATGAAACTTTGATACGCCATGGTACGTCCGAAACAAAAATATAGCAAAACAGTAGACTGGGAAGGGGGTGGTATCAGGTCCTAAAAAGTCCCGGAAAGTGATAGCGGCTGTTTTCTTTTTTTAGGATTATTATGGAGTTATCTTAATCGAAAAACCATTATAGGAGCATACATCGGCCACATTTTCAGAAAATAATTTTTTTTGCCAAGACAATGCGCACATCTCACACCTTAAGCGACATCATTTTGTTCCCTAATCTAAAAATTGCCGTCGGAGGACAGAGATTTTCATCAAATGAGGAGGTCATCACCTTCCTAAACAATTATTTTGCAGATAAAGACGCCAGAATGTGTTGGGTGGTACCCGTCCACCACCCAACACATTCTGGAAGAGATGGGAGCATCGCTGGGAGAAACGTGCACACTCACATGAAGTTCAGAGAATAATTATAGGAAAATTTTATAGTCACGCCTTAATTTTCACGCACATTTGCGTATGTTAATTTAAATTGATTTAATTATATCTGAAACCATTACAACTTATTAACCAGCAATAAATCCTAACTCTAAACGTAAACTACAGAAAGAGAAATAATGTGATAAGATAAAGATCGAAAGTGACATATATATACAGAAATTTACGTTGACCATGTTCAGGGTTATTTTGACACGCTACATTTATGGCAGATATACATACAAGCCATAATACACACGCTTCATAATTGATACAACATATGTGATACGCGGCTGCTGGTCACAGTATAAATATTGTAGATATTGTTCGTATAAATTTTTTCGCTTAAATCGTACTGTCTTAACTGTTCACCTTGACTTTATGTTAATCGCGCGAATTTTCCAGATGTTTGGAAAGAGAAATGGCACCATTCTGTCTACTGTTCGGACCATATAAGTGCGTAAATAATCTAAATAAATATTTAGATTTTATCGGTAGGAATATATCACAGCTTAATTGTGTTTATATTTTATTCGGTGGAAGGTCGTATGGTATAATGATTAACGGGTTAAGATATCGGCCTTCTTGTGAAACCGAAAAAACGTAATAAACAGGTTGCCTAAAACAAAATTGAAAAAGTACCAGATTGGGTAGTATGTTTTTTGAGATAATTTAATATAATAATTACACATAAATCTCTTGTAATCTTAAGATAGATGGGTAATAATACATCTAAAACGAGGGCGTTTATTGCCAGCTTTTGTTTGACTTGAGAATTATTAATTAAGCTGGTCTTTTGTGATATGAAACCATTTGGAGACATACCATGTTCGCATGTTTTCTTTTATGATTTTTTTTTGAAGTGTCAATTATTTAACACATGTACATTAATCTAGGATCGGAGCCTGTGCGAATTTCTATATAATCTGAATCGGTCCATTATATACTTGGAAATAATAGCCATTGTTGACAGCCATTGGGGCTTTTTCCATCCATTTGATGGAAGATTTTGCAGAAAGATTTTTTTTATTAGTGATCTTGTTCAGCTGCGAGGCTCACTTTTGGCTGAATGGATGCGTTCCAAAGCAAACAAACAACATTTTTGCATTTTTTTTGCTTTCCAAAATTTGCAGCTTTCAAGAGATGGTTTTGAGTTAAAAAATTGAACTTGATCTTAAGCATAATCGTTGTAAATCTTTCCAGAAATTTATTAGAATAGATTAGAATTTAGAAAATAGAAACAAAATGACATAATCTTATTTAATTTAAGGCCAAACTGTGATGTAATTTGTACATTTTGGTACTTACAAAAAGATGTACGAGGATGGTCTGAAATATTTTCTACCTCAACGTGAAGATGGCAGCGCTGAGGTTATCAACATGTCCAAAGAACGTGTTTGTCTCATATTAAGTCAAGATCTAGACATGAGAAAGCTGTCCGCGCGTTGAGTGCCGTGCTTGCTCACGTTAAACCAAATACATGTTCGAATGAACAGGTCCAACGCGTTGGCGCAGTTTAAGCGTAATAAAAATAATAAATAAAAGTTTTGGCGTGGATTACTTGCTATAGATAAAACTTGGATACCCCATTGTAGGCGCGAAACAAAAATACAGTGAAAACAGTGGACTGCAAAGGAGGAATCGGCTCTCAAAAAAACAAACTGATTTTTCGGTTGAGAAAGCGATGGTGACTGTTTTTTTGACATAATCATGGAATTATCTTAATCAATTATTTCTAAACAGGAAAAACCATTACAGGAGCATACTACGCATCATTACTTGACAAGCTAGAGGCAGAAATTGCTAAAAAGTGAGCACGTTTACAGAAAATCGGATCTAGCTCCAACTTTTTGTTCCCTAATCTAAAAATTATGCTCGGAGGATAGAGATTAGCATCACCTTCGTAAACAGCATCGCTAGGAGAAGTGTGCACACTTACAGCGGGCCTATACATAGATAAATAAAAATAAATTTTAGGAAAAAAATGTCTTCGTTAAGCCGGAAACTTGTCAGATTATCCTCGTACATCAACCGTTTGATAATGCCAAAGACTACGATTTTGTAAAAAATGATTTTACCTTGTGGCTAGATGTTTATGATTCGATGATTTTATAGAGAATTGATACTATTGTCGAATGTTTCTTATACCGGATAGATGTCGCCAAATTACTCGTAAAATATGGTAAAAAGTTTGCATTGGTGGAGAATGATATAACATTTACTTTGTACATTCAGTCGTACGTTGAGCTACAGCCTAGAGGTCTATATAGATAGAGCAACTCTAGTAAAGATGTTTTCAATATACCTATGTCCTATGTCTATAAATTTAACGATACAGATAAGAAATTTACAAGAACGAAATCTAAAGAGTTGTTCATGGATGTCCAACAGAGGAAATATTATTCATAAGTGTTCATTATATGATCAGAACATGGTAGCTACATTTATTATTATCTGAAGTTATCAAACAATTCTCTACATTTATAGTTTATTATTTTCATCTCAGGCTTCTATTGGAGTAGTTGTTTCAATCAAATTTGATTTTAAGGTTTTCTTGCAGCTTGTGCTTCATGAAGGATAGTATTTTGATAAGGATAGGCATTTTTTAATTACCTCGTACAGTAATTATTATCTTTGTTGGTTGAATTTATTTTTATTTCTGTATATATTCCCAACTGTTGGGCAAAAAATAATTTAAACACATCATTAAATATCAAGTAAAATGAACTTTTGAAAGATAAAAGATTCCGCTTTATAACATCATCAAGGCAATAGCCAAATAAAATTGTTATTTTTCTTACTAGATAAGAGGGTGGAGTGTTTAACTGAATGAATATTTCTAATCCAAATGTTGTTCATGCCATTATGGAAATTGTATTCAGAAGAATTTTTTCAATTTCATATTTCAATATTTGTATGAACTGTTTGGCCACTTTCTGCGTAATTTTTCGCTTAACTTTGACCAGCATTTTGTTAAAATAACTAAAAAATTAAGTTTTCATTTCAATATGGGTCCAAAAATATATATGTTTGTTGAAACACACACATTTAGTAGAAAATACAAAATCGCATAAGTATACAAAAGCTATTCCATAATAGGTTGCACAAAACCAAAAAAACTTTACACAAAAATGTTGAATGAAAATTTATGAGTTTCTGTGCAATTGAAATTTGAATATTCGGACCTAGGACATAATTATTGTGAATTATACGAGGGAGCGTTTTTGTATTCGCGGAATGAGCGGGTTGTAGGGGGTGATTAGGCGCGTTGGGTTGAAAGTTGAAAAAATTGTACCCGAAGATGCTCGACTAAAGAAGAAACAACTCGCAGAAATGGTTGGAGTATCCGATACAACAATTTTTAAAATCCTACACGATCATCTCGGCATGTCTAAGGTCAGCGCAAGATGGGTGCCGAGAATGCTCACGCCGCCGCAAAAACAACAGCGCGTAGAGTGTTCGCGTGCATTTTTGGACCACTGTAATGAAGATAAGGATGGTGTATTTGTTGAAGTATTATATCCTAATATTGGTAACACTGTTAATATAGTTAGTTCTGTGCATGTTTCAAGTTAGTTCTATATAGTTCGATATAAGTTTAATATGTATGTAATAAGTTCTACTGTGTTCTACGTCGATAACTTCTGTAAAATATAACTGTTTTATCAAAGAAAGGCTGTGTTTAATAATAACCTGTAACTTAACGTATAATAGGAAAATAACAGGTTATGGGCCCAGGCTATGCAAGTTGAAACATATATAGATATAAAAAAGAAGAAAGGTTATTAGAGGTATATACAAAGCATAGGTTAGAAAAGCCGGGAGAACGAAAAAAAAAAAAAAGTACAAAATATAAAAGAAGATGATAAACCAAATGTATAATACTATAGTACCGCAATTAAACACAGGCAACTTTAACAATTGGAAATTCAGGGTAAAAGCTCTACTTGAAGAAAAACAGTTAGAAAATACATTGGAAAAATTAGTAAGTGACTGTGAAACCGAAAAAGATCAGGCGGAATTTAAAATAAAAGATGCCAAGGCAAAATCAATAATAGTTCAGTGCGTAAGCGACAAACATCTAGATATTATAAAAGACTCAAACACAGCTAAGGAAATGGTGAAGGCATTAGAAGATGTTTTCCAAAGAAAAAGTATATTTACCAAGTTAACATTAAAGAAAAAGCTATTGACATTAAAACACAAGAAAAATCAAAAATTGGAAGATCATTTTCATATATTTGATACACTAATCAGAGAACTTGAGAGTATAGAATCTAAAGTGCAAGAATCAGATAAAGTTTGTCACTTATTGCTATCATTAAATGAAGAATATGAAGCTGTCATTACAGCAATAGAAACATTGAATACTGATGTCACAATGGATTTCGTGAAATCGAGACTTCTTGATGAAGAACTAAAAATTAAAAATAAACAAGGTATTAATGAAACGGCACCTGAAGTATCGTTTAAAACAAACATGTATACCTGCTATAAATGTGGCAAGGAAGGACATAAAATCGCAGATTGTAGACAAAATAACTATAGTAGATACAGAAGAGGAAACAGTCGAAATCGAGGTAGAAATAGAAGAGGAAATTTTCAAGATAGAAGCCAGGATTCGGGTCAAGCAAATAAAGCAGATGAAATTGCATTCATTGCTTTAAGCAGTTCAACATCAACAAGAAGAATCGATAATTTTATTTTGGATTCTGGGTGTACACAACACATGGTCATGGGTGAACTAGAAGGTTGTATGTCAAACGTAACAAATCTAGAAACACAAGTGAAGATTGGAACAGCAAAAGCCGATGAGGTTTTAATTGCTGTTAAGCAAGGCACGTTAATCGGAACCTGCCAAGGTAAAGACATAACAATAAAAGCACTCATAGTTCCAGGTATGTCTCATAATTTAATTTCGGTGTCCAAGTTATTAAGAAAAGACTTTAAAGTAACATTTAATAATGATAGATTAGGCAAAAAGAGATGTGTAATATCCAAAAACAATTCTACCATTTATTGTAATTTTATTGATAATTTATTCTCGTTAAATATAGATCTAAAATCTAAAAACTGTAATTACATAGAAAATGAAAACTGTAATGTAGCAGAGAAAAATACTGATAATAACATTTGGCATAGGAGATTAGGTCATATTAATAGATATAGTTTAAAGCTACTAGGGTTGCCTTATAGTAAAGAAATTTGTAAGAGTTGTATTGAGGGTAAAAGTACAAGAAAACCTTTTTATAAATCAAAAAGCAAATCTGTTAAGATTGGTCAGTTGATTCATACAGACATTGCAGGTCCAATAAGCCAACCTACACCAGAAGGTTACAAATTCTTTCAAGTAATGATAGACGATTACTCTCATTTCTTAATTGTCAAGCTATTAAAATCAAAAAATGAAGCTGAGCAAAATATAATTGATTTCATTAAATTAATAAAAACACAGCATAATCAAAAGACTCAGAGAATAAGATGTGATAACGGTGGGGAATTTTCCTCTAATTATTTTAAATCTTTTTGTAAAAATACAGGTATTCAGCTTGAATACACCATGCCCTATACTCCACAAGAAAACGGTATAGCAGAAAGAATGAACCGAAGCCTTTTAGACAAAGTAAGAACGAAATTTGCAGAAACAAATCTACCCAGAGAGTTATGGGGTGAAGCTATACAGTGTGCAGCGTATGAATTAAATAGGTCGCCAACAGAAGCAAATAATGGTGAAACTCCGGCTTCTAGATGGCATAAAAACAATGATTTATCAAAATTACGAATTTTTGGAAGTGAAACTTGGGCTGTAGTATTACCAAAACAAAGCAAATTAGAAAAGCGTGCAAAGCATTGTATAATGGTCGGATATAGTGGAGGAGGATATAGATTGTGGGATTATAAAAAAGACGAAATTTTCTGTTCACGAGATGTACGATTTAATGAAAAACAAACAGACTATGAACAAATTAGAAAGAGTGATACTTCATATGTAATAATACAAAATGAGAAAGATAAAGAGAAAGAAAATATTGACAATAACGACGGTGAAGTTATACAAGATTTACAAGATGCAAATGAAAATTCAAACAACTCCCAAGAGAATGATGAAGAAATAAGCACTTCGCACACACAAAATACGAGGAGTGGAAGAAAAGTGAATGCGCCAAAATATCTAAATGAATATGAGGTTTATACAGCATATTGTCTACTAGCTTCACAAGCAGATCCAGAGACATATGAAGAAGCAATAAACGATAAAGAATGGAAGGAAGCTATTATAAAAGAATTAAAATCACATGAAAAACTGCAAACATGGAGAGAAGAAAGCTTGCCAGAAGGAAAGACAGCAATTCAGACGAAGTGGGTATTTAGGACAAAAGATGATGGAACGAAAAAGGCCAGAATAGTGGCAAAAGGCTTTCAATTAAAAGAAGGGAGTTACTTTGATCCAGTGTATGCGCCTGTGGCAAGAATATCGACTATAAGGTTACTAATGTCTATAGCACTACAGAATGATTGGAACATTAGACAATTAGATATTCCAACAGCTTTTTTGAATGGAAAATTAGAAAATGATGTATACATTTATACACCAGATGGACTGGAAACTAAATCGCAAATTTTGAAGCTAAACCGAGCATTATATGGCTTGAAAGAATCGCCAAAAGTGTGGAATGACACATTTAATGAATTTGCATTAGAAAACAATTTTGAAAGATCAAAATATGATTGCTGCTTGTATTGTAGTGAAAATGTGTGGATCCTAATATATGTTGATGATATTCTAGTAATGGGAAAGGAAGAAAATGTAAAAGAAACAGTAAAGTTACTACAAAAATATTTTCAAGCGAAAGATATGGGAAATGTTAAAAACTTCTTAGGAATGACTATAACAAGAAATGAAGATAAAATAAAAATTACACAGACAAAGTTTATAGAAAAATTATTGAAGATTTTTAACATGGAAACCTGCAATAACAAAGCAACACCAATGGAAACGTGTTTCGAATACAAGCCAGATAGTGTAATAATTGACGTCCCTTACCGACAGCTAATTGGTGGATTAATGTATTTGTCAACAACAACTAGGCTAGATATTACTTTTTCAGTATCATACCTAAGCAGATTTCTTGATAAGCCAACAACTGAAACATGGAATGCAGCAAAAAGGATATTGCGATATCTACAAGGAACAAAAGAAACGGGATTAACTTATATTAAAAACAAAACTACAGATGTGGTGTTACAGGGATATTCTGATGCAGATTGGGCACGCGACAAAAACGACAGAAAAAGCGTAAGTGGAGGCATTATTCTACATGGAGAAAATCCAGTATCATGGTTTTCGAAAAAGCAAGGTTGCGTCGCACTCTCTACTGCAGAAGCAGAATACGTGGCAGCAGCCACATGCGCACAAGATCTAATTAACTTAAGAGGTATCTTGAATGAATTCAAACTTTGCGAAACTGTATTATTGTATTGTGACAACAAAAGCTCAATACTAATGGCAAAGAGTAATCAAAACTCAAAGCGGGCTAAACATATAGATATTAAAAACCATTATTTAAAGGACCTAGTATCAAAAAAAACTATTAGCAATTAACTATGTTTCATCTGATCAAAATCTTGCAGATATAATGACCAAACCATTATGTAAAGATAAATTAGTGTATATTAGAGATAAAACGTTATGTAAGTGTTAAACGTTTTAGGGGGAGTGTTGAAGTATTATATCCTAATATTGGTAACACTGTTAATATAGTTAGTTCTGTGCATGTTTCAAGTTAGTTCTATATAGTTCGATATAAGTTTAATATGTATGTAATAAGTTCTACTGTGTTCTACGTCGATAACTTCTGTAAAATATAACTGTTTTATCAAAGAAAGGCTGTGTTTAATAATAACCTGTAACTTAACGTATAATAGGAAAATAACAGTATTGAGTCGAATTGTTACTGGAGACGAAACTTGGGTTCATCATTATGAACCTGAGTCCAAACAAGACTACATGCGGTGGCATAAAAAGGGCACAGCACCTCCCAAGAAATTTAAAGTGTCACAATCAGCTGGGAAACTCATGGCAACGGTATTTTGGGACTCGGAAGGAATATTGTTGATTGATTATAAAGATAAAGGTGTTTCTATAACCGGAGAATATTACGCTTCAATATTAGAGCGACTAAAAGAAGCCATTAAAGAGAAAAGACGGGGAAAATTGACGAAAGGTGTGCTGCTTTTGCACGACAACGCGCCCGTCCACAAGAGCCGCGTTGCGTCAGCTGCCCTGCATAAGGTGGGCTTCGAAATTGTGAATCACCCACCCTACAGCTCAGACCTGGCTCCGAGTGATTATTACCTGTTTCCGAAAATGAAAAAAGAGCTGCGGGGTAAAAAATTTACTGCCGATGATAAAGTCAAGGAGGCAGTTTCGGCGTATTTTGCAGATAAAGAGAAATCATTTTTTTATGAGGGTATAAATATTTTAATTGAAAGATGTGAAAAATGTATCCGTCTTGCAGGTGAATATATTGAAAAAAAAAAAATTGGTTTTTTTATTTCCACCCCTTATCCCCATTCCCCGAATATAAAAACGCTACCTCGTAGCATAACCGCAATTATGGAATTAAATTATGGAAATCAAATATAAATAAAGTAACAATTTGGACGTCTTTCTGTCTTCCATCATGTTTTCCGCACAGATTAGAATCGTAACCTTTTCCTCACATATTTTTGTGTCGAAATTTAATTGTAAAATTAAATCCATAACAAAATTAATGGAAGTCTTGCTATTGGCAAATGGAGTTAATAAAAAAAATCAATTTAACTGAAACCAGTTAAAGTCCAACACATCAAAACGCATCAAACATTTGTGTCGAGTCTGCTAGACAATTGAGTTGTACTTACAGCTTCTAATTTTATACTTAGTAAATTCTTGAAGAAAATAAAGATGCTCTTTCTATAGGGTGTCCGGATTTCATAGGGACAACATGGATAACTTCTTGATTTGAAGATACAGAGAGACGGTTAAATTAGCAAAAAGGTGTAGGTTCAAAAGCTCAAGAAGAATCCATTCGCAAATTTTACTTCTCATGCTTCGTTTGTTTAAATGAAGAAAAACTGAAATTTTCTAATTTCTTTTATTTGCCGTAACTTTTTTGTTACTTAAGATATTCAACTGCGATTTGAAGCAATTCACATTGTAATATAAATACTTTTATTGACGCTTAATAAAACAACTTTCTTATGTGCAAATTTTTAGTATTCTTACTTAACCTCAAAATTAATTAAATTGGAACCGTGCAAATTTTGTAGATCTTTTAAGAGGAGATTTTTTTCTGAATATAATCATGTATTGCATGATATGGAAATTTCGTCAAAATTTGAAAACTAAGCTTATTCTGGTTATGGGCAGAAATCACAACTTTTTGTTTATTGCGTTATCTGTGAAAACAACACGGTTGTAATCGTACGAACCTGTCAGGAGTGTCAACGTTGTTACTTCAATTTATAATGGATAATTTTGAAAAATAGGATGTATTTTGTACACATATCAAAAGTTAGAAGTTCCAATAAATCATCATGGTTTATAATCCAGGTGGACTTCGTTTCTGAATACTACAAGAAGAGCGAATTTGCTTGAGGGCATTTGGCATACCCGACTTAGATAAGTTTTAAAGTTGTGTTGTGCGATTGTTTAAAATAATTTTAAATTATATTATTTGAATTTCATTTTATATATCATTAATTTTCATTAGTAACAAACTGTGAGGATTATTTTTATCCATGGCCTTTACAGTTATTCACGATAAGTTTCTAATTATCGTGAACATATTTTGGAAACATTTATTGAGCAACTACAGCCACCCGTTGTAACTCCTTTAGATTTTTTATGTTTAACTATTTGAAAAATACTATCCATAATAATCTAGAGCAGTTGTACGAGACTGTAATTATTGCGGCGAATCAAATTATGCACGACATGTTAATAAATGTGTTCGATAATATGAAAAGACGAGTTGCTTTATGTACTCAAGAACGTGGGCAACATTTTGAATACTTAAATTAATTTCACACTTAAACAGGGTTCTATGTTATTTGTAACATTCTTCTTTACAAATAAAAATATGTTTAAAACAACATTTTATTTTCAGCGAATTGTGTTTCTTATTACTACCTCATCTCAATGTTACACCACTTAGAACGATGATTATGAAGTTGGATATTTGGTGGCATGTTTAGGGATATGCATACATAAACCAATCAATTCAATATTAAACAAATGAAGCATGACAAGTAAAATTTGAAAATTTAATTCTTAGTGAGCTTTTGAATCTACACCTTTTTGGTAATTTAATAATAATAACCGTCTCTCTATGTCTTCAAATACAAAAGTTATCCATGTTGTCCCTACGAAATCCGGGCACCCTGTATAGACCACGAAACCCATATAACCCATGATTTTCTACGTACAGATTGGAATTATAACGTTATCCTCGAATATTTTTATGTCGAGTTTCAACTGGAGAAATTAACCTATAAAAAATTAAATAAACTCTTTCTCGCTGTCAATATTGTTGACAAATTCTGTTAATTTTGTTTTTCCAATTATTTTCTCTATTAGAAAAGTGTCAACAAAATGAACTTTCGGAAGGATTTCTTTTTTCTAGGATTTAATATTTAAAAACGTTTGTTTGATTAAAATTTTGTTCTTATCCTTCAATTTCTAAAATTCAAACGTCTTCTGTTTAGGGCGATCCTAATAAAAATTAAGATTAAAAAAATAGTATAGTCCAAACGGACTTTCATCCACTGGCATAATTTTTATAAGCGGAGGTCAATTAGTATGCATCACAGTTTTGGCGGTGGATTACTATGAAAAACAATTGAATGCGTTGTGTCTGAGAGACATTGGTTTAGAAATATACTACACGTATGTAGTTCGTTATTAATAATAACATAACCGGCTAACTATAACTGACTGTTGCAGTTGAGCTTTTAGCACAAAAACAACTGACAGTTGTACAAATCAGGATAGGATTTGATTTATTCAGAACGTTTGCCATTTAGCTATCTACGTATGTGTTGGCGTGTTATGTTACAAAGTAACGTTAATAAGGCATACAGGTAGCATAAATGCTCTTTAATATCTTAACTGCTTCGACAGTCAAATCAGTTTGCAAAAAGTACAATAGCGAAAGCTGGAAGCTTCCTGCTCTATATTTTCTTCAGATAAATTTCCATTTATATTTAAATTACAGAATTTCTATTGATTCCATTTTGTACAATATTGTAGGCAGAATATTGTCGGCTATATATTTCAATTTTAATCTAGAGAGTAATAGAAATCTTTAATGAAGAAGACTTTTAAAATACAGAATGGATTATAAAACTTTGTAGGCTTTGAAATTAAATTAACAGGATCTAACGTAATTTTAAGACTTGCTAGTCCGCTATTACCCAATTTCTAGTGTAGATTACTTCAACTCTATAGGGACCGACAATTATTTCTTACCTGATTCGCATAGTAATCATGCACACCCATACCATTACCACCACCAACATCCGGATGTAGCAATTGCTGTTGATGATGCTGATGCATTTCCGCACCACCACCACCCAATTCCCTTCCGATATCCTGTTCCAGATCCTGCATATCCTGCCTGCGTTGTTGGAGCGTCGCAGGGTTACCACCCTGTTGTTGTTGTTGCTGCTGCTGCAGATCCTGTTGATGATGTTGTTGCTGTATGTTCTGATGTTGGTGGCTCATGCTGTTCCTAACGATCTCTTGCCTTCCAGGGCAGGAGGACGTCGAAGACGAGGACGCCTGCATATCACCCATACCCCTCAGGTCGCCCATCCCCACTCCTAACATTAAGGGGGAGACGCTTGATTCCCAGGTATCGTCCATCTTGAATACGGAAGAAATCGTCCGCCCACACGAGTTAATACGAAAGGTCCACTACCACTGAGATTTAAATGGTTTTATTGTAGTTCTAAACTTCACGGATACGAAACTAAAATTGTTTGTATGCAACTGTTAATACACAAATTTGATCTCGTGGAGAATACACGTGGTTTTAGTTCTTTTTTCTTTTGTTAAGAAACACTGAGGGGTTTATATTGTAGAACGTAACACTATTTAAAGTCCTCGTCACTAATTATGTAAATAGATTTGTAGTATGTTTTTTTTTAATCTGGTTATTCATGTATTAACAGATGAAAATGAATCGTCCTGGTTTCATCTGCAAGTGTTTTTGTGTGAGTATCGCAGCTTCCGCCGGCGGAAATATCTTTAAATAGCGTTGTTGTTAAAGGAAGAAAGTTTTTGCCGAATTCACACGTTCTTTTTTGTTTTCGTCTTTCAATTTTTTTACTTCAGCTTTTTCTTGATGTTTATGTTCCAATTTTTTTTTAATGCAATTTATTTTCTAAGCGTGCGAACATTTTAAACAGGGTGTTTATATGAGTAATATATCTTTCGTTTTAATAAGTTTTAAAGAGAAGAAATACAATATTATTTGCTAGATTGATATTTGATTATTTCAATTAAGATAACATTGTAAAACTAAATATAAATGTTCTATTTTTTACTAGTATGGAACATTAAGATACTGATTTATCTGAGAAAATAAGTTTGAATAAACTTACTTCAATTGTTTACCAAACACCACTCTGATATTTAGCAGTAGCAATTTCTAATAAATTACAAACTTATCAGAATTAATTAATTCACACATATCTCAACACTAGAAAAAAGTCACTTTTCCGTTATATATTTTTCGTTAGTTTAACAAAGTTTATACAGTTGGCATCGCAGGATGCCCTGAAAATTGAAAAAAAGAAACAAACACCGATCGAGCTACTCCCGCAGTTTCGAAAAAAGGCGCGCAACTTCCGAAAAACCACTTGTAACTGTGACCGAACTATTATCGCTCGCAAATGAGCTTACAGTGATGACATTATGCTGTCACTCGCGACGATTTTTCCTACAGATTTTTCCCCGGTTTTCGCCGGAATACGCGACAAAAATTCCCAAATTTCCTGTCGGCGAAATCGTCGACGGCGATTCTCCCGAAAATTCCAACTTCTCGTCCGTTGTCACTTTTCTCGGTTATTTACCGGCAAAATTTAAGAATGGAAGATCGTTTAGTTTTAAACATCTTAAAAGTTGTGTTAAATTCAAGTCAATACAAGTATAATACTTTGGTTAAAGAGGAGACGCGTCCGTTTGTTGAGTATATTCTAGTTAGACTATGTGTGTAGTGTATGCATGTGGATTTAGATACGGTTGAAATGTTACAATGCCGGGGTACCCTGGTGTGGTACCGAACGCGCGCGGGCAACCAGCCAGCGGTTCCGTCGTCAACGCGAGGAGACTGCGTGAGGTCGGTGGTGGTCGCCGCCCTCCCTTTCCCCCACTTGTGATGCACTGGGCCACCCCGGAACTCTATTATAATTAGCTAGCTACTCACACAAACGTATTTGTCTATACTACAGGATGTATTACGTTGGTAGTACTACGTTTTATGAAATGTTTGACTTTAAAACTTTTTTTCGTATTTTTTCCTTTCTATTCCTCTTCTGTTTCTATGTCCTATAGTTGTTATCCTTTTCTAATTTATGACATTTTCTGGTTGGCTCGTTTTTTGCGAGGTGTTTCGCTTACTTCCTACCGCGATTTCTGTGGAGTTTTGTTAGCAAATTGTTAAAATTAGAAATATAAATTAAAAATCAGCTTTATAGTATTGGAATTTTTGATTTCAAACCATTTATTCAGCTTTAGAATTCATTTTTAATTCCTACTTTTAAAAAGGTAATTATTTTGAAGGATAATTCTGATAGATTTTATATTTTTTAATAAATAATATTAAACAAATTATAACAACAAATGAAAACCATTAAACTACTAAAATTACTGAAATCTACGATTATCAGTCAACTTGATTTTAGCAAAAATCATAAAATGTGCAACTGAGATTTTACATTTAACATGAAGGGAAAATAGAAAACAATTTTCTTGTATTTAATAAGCAAATATGTCCACTACTTGCTCATTTTTTAACAATTTTGCTTCTATTTTTCATCTATATGCGGATGATACTGAGCTGTATTACTTCTTTTCCTCCAAGTATTTGGTTAGAGCTCTTGCGTTAATAAAGAATGATCTTCAATGTTTTTATGATACAGGGTGCGGCAAAGAGATCTGACGGTTACAAATTAAAAACAACATAAAAATTAAAAGTTATAAAAATTGTTTTATTTCTTATTACACAAGGAAGTACATGTGAATCAATGAAAATGACATCAAAACAACCGATTTCAAGGTCTGAAGATAACGTTCTTTAAATGATGTTCTTCTTCGAATAAGTATTCTTCCAGTCGTGCACTGAAGTTATCGAATACCTTCTCTAATAATACAGGAGACAGGTTGGCGATTTCCTCTTCCAGTTTGAACAGTGTGTGAGGCCTGTTTGTGTAAACTCTTGCTTTAAGGAATCCCCACAAGAAAAAATCACAAATCCGTGGAGCGAGATGACTCGGCCTCGAAACTTTCCTCTCAAAAAGTCCATCACCTAATTGGCTGTATGGGCAGTTGCCCCATCCTGCTGCGCCTCCTGCGCACTAAACGATTTCTTTGAAGTTCAAGGATCAGGAAGTGTTTCAACATTAACATATAAAGGCGGGAATTGACCGTAACAGTTCGACCATCCTCTTCAAAGAAGTATGACCCAATAACACAACTTTTCGTTACACCACACCACACAGTAACTTTATCACTATGCAGAGGACGTTCATGCACTTCTTGAGGATTTGTAGCCGACCAATAACGAAAGTTTTGTTTGTTGACGTAACCGTCAAGATGGAAATGTGCCTCGTCGCTTATCATCAAAATTTGTTCATCAGTTCATAAGTTAATCATTTGCTCTGCAAATGTTATTCGGTTTGCATAGTCGTTAGGGTTTAATTTCTGGACAATCGCCTTTTTATATGGGTGGAAATTCAGATCAAAACGTTGGGACTCTTCTTCTTGGACCAACACCTAGGGAACTGTAGCTGAACAGCAATGCGCCTATCCCTACCACCCCTCACCACGTACTCAGATCTTAAGTAAACGAAATCAGTTGTTCTGATCTCATTTTCATTAATTTACATGTACTCTCGTCTGTAATAAGCAATAAAACAATTTTTATCACTTTTTTTATGTTGTTTTTACTTTAAAACAGTCAGATCTCTGTGCCGCATCCTGTATTTCTAGACAGCATGGTCTTCATCTTCCTAAACTAAAATCATGTTCCATAGTTTTCGGAGGCGCTGGGAATAGAAAAAATCTATTCATCATTGGACGGTTAAGTGAGCTTACCGATTCTGGCATATTAATATACTACACGACTGCATACTAATTTGCATTCAAGGTTGTTATTCTTTGGCCGAACGCTAGCCGATTAAATGAGGTGCAGGCTTCCAGCCTCTATTTCGAAATTTCGTACACGCTATCTTTTTGTGCTTATTTTGTGCCGTTTTGTGCTGCAAAAACAAAATTTTGTGCTTCCATATTAACCGAATTATAGCGATTTCAAAATCGAGCCTTGGCATGTCCTCAGCCCCACCATTTCAACAATATCTATCCCCATATAGTACTACAAAAAATCATCTTATATAGTGATATTATTTTAGTTATCTAAAGACTAAATCAACTCGTAACTGCATGCAGTTAGTTTAGATCTATATAATAAATCTCTGTAGGTACATGAAAAGAAAGGATTTTGTCTGTATTTTTTGTAGTATTTAGTTTTTAAAATATAATTAACCGTTATTTTATGAAAAATTCGAAAACAACTTCAATTATCTCGAAAATTATCGAAATTTTGATAGCGTGTACGAAATTACGAAATAGGGGGTGGCGGGACTAATGATATTGCAGGACCGGATTTTGCTCTAACTCCGTTAATATGAAAGCACAAAATTTTCTTTTTGAGACACAAAACGGCACAAAATAATCACAAAATTATAGCATATACAAAATTCGAAAGTACGGGGGTGGCGGGGCTGGGGAGGTGCACTCCATTAAATCTATTATTATCGGAAAATTAAATTAACTAAATGTGTCGCTAGCCTGTGAGTAGAAGGCTGCCTAGTGATGTGAGCGATCGCTGGCAACTGAGGTTCAATGTTTTAAGCGAACGGTAACATTTTTTTTGGAGAATTGTGTTCCAATGGCTCATCCGCTATTGCTCGCAAAGTTATTAACAGTGCAGCATTACAAATGGCGGGATAGTCCCATAATAAGGCCAATAAACACATTTAGACACACAAAAATTATACGGAGAGTTGCAGCAGTAATCAGACAAACAGTAGGGGGGACTGTTGTACCTTGACCATAGTGTACCTTGCGCCATGTTCTCTAACTGGCTAATACTGCTTCCTATTGAGGAATCATGGAACAATGTCGGCCACGGCAGTCTGTCCGACCTCCGGACTGAGTTGTAGGTTGATACTCCGACTTACACTTACACTTAAACATTTAATCTTTTCTATAGACGTAGATTTTAGGTTAGGGTAGCCATTTTTGTATAAACATGCACCCTCGTGTACCTTGAAACCAAGCTGCATCTTGTACCTTGAACCATCAAGGTACAATAGGTTGTAGTGATTAGTTTTTTGTTTTAGGTTGTTTTTATGATGCCGCGAAGTAAAACTGGGATCAAGAGGGACCCAGTAGATCCCATGGCAAGATGTTCAAAGTCGTTCGTTTTTTATACTTAAACCCATGATATAAATTGGTTTTAGGAGAATTTTTATGGTTGTTGTAATAATTTGTCGCCTTCCAAATAAAATGTTAAAACAATAGCCTACTTACTCGTCCTATTTATTACTTCCTAAAAACCATCTCGAGGTACAAGAGATCTGTTTCAAGGTACACGAGCATCATGTACCTTGGAAAAAAAAACATAAAATTTTTAAAAAGTTTTAAAAATACATAAGAATGGGATTTAAACCCTGATATATTTTTTTTTACTTATAAAAAAGGTGTGAAATTAGGTTTTAATGCCTAAAATTTACAAAGAAAGAATATTTCTATTTTTTATATCAAAAAGATTGAAAAGTGGTCCAAGGTACAACAGTCTCCCCTACAGCTTAACAACAAACTCTCTACAACTAGCACCAACCGCCTCGCATAGGCGACTGAAGGCGTTAAATCTGAAGCTATGCAAAGCATCAAAATTTTAAATATGAAGACTTTGAAAGGGAAATGAACAGGTCTATCACTTATAGCAGTTTAGCAGAAAAGGCTGCATACATACATTTTTTACAAACATTAATCTCTTGGCTACAATGAACGGTTTTTTGTTTACATTCGTGATTTTATTCTTTAATTTTGTGCCACTTTCTAATCTTGCAGAAAAAAAAATTGATGAACTTTAAGAACACGTGTTTTGTGAGTTGCGCAAATATTAACATTGGACTACTATGTTTGCCACACATCCTTTCTGTGTAGCTTTTACGTCTACTTAATTTTTGGTAAAACTCCAATCAATCAGCTCGTCTTATTGTTTCTGGTTGTATATTCGTGTAGCTTATTCTAGGAATCGTTCTTTTTTTTGGAAGGTGTTCTTTTGATTGTTTACTTATGGTAGTCCTGGATAATACAAGCTTCTTTCAATGTTGTATTACATGTACTGGAACATAACCTGGCTACGTAGGGCCTGTCTATGTATGTTACGCCCATTTTGAATTCATAGGGTCTATATCTCCATTCTACACACGTTGCTAAGGGTAAAGTCAAGTGTAAATATTGCTTGAATCAATACAATATACATTTGATGTAAATTCTGGTAATGTAATCTAATTATTCGGTATGTTTATTCAGTTTGTTTAGCTATTTACTAAAATTTCAAAACTATGGTTCTTGTTCACCAAACAGTTGGATAGGAATGTTGTAATGGCGCTAATAATTTTCTAACATCTTTGACCCATTTCAATCTACGCAAGCAAGCTTATGTCTCTACATGGGAGCAGGATTTGTTTGATGCCAGATAGCTAACGACAGTAGTTGAGGCTTGGCAGTGGCGTAGCCAGAATTTTGGTTTGAGAGGGGCCCAAAAGGTTTGAAGAACTAAAAAAGTATATATATAAGTATTAACATTTTTAAATCATCCAAATTCTGACAGTTGTCACAGTTGAAGCCCGAAAGACCAACCCCCAACTAGAAATCATGTAAATCATTATAAATAGACAACCTACATAGATTTCTCAAAAGTTAACAGGAATTAAACATTTTATAAAGGATTGAGATCGCCGGTAAATGAAACAGAAATTATGATTTTTCAAAGGCTTGTGGTTTTCGAGATTTTTTGAGTTGAAAGATGCCCGAGGAAGTTACGTGACCCAAACGCAACCTGACGTAGAAAACCTGTAAGTCAGATTATAGGGTTATAATATTACTAATATGATAACACAAATGTAAGATCCTTTTTTAACCATTAATACATAGAATTCGTACTTTGTGTACATGCATGATAATCAGGCGCACTGCGTGCGGGCGTGCAAGGCGTGCACCGCATAAGGGCGGCATTTTCAAGCGGGCGGCATCGGCGACAAAATCATATCGAAAGGAAAACAAATCATTGTCATAATTTGCATGTCTACAATTGTACAAGGGGCGGCCTAATCGGTATTGCACGCGGGCGTTCAAACAGCTAGCGGCGGGGCTGATGATAATCCATATTATTGTAACGTATGTACTTGTAAAATATCAGTACTTTTAATACTACTACTCGTATAGGTTAGGTACTTGTACTTACATCATAATGATCAGAACAACAATATCCTGTAGTCTTCTCTGCCAAAGGTACATCTCTCCTCATGGCAGTGAACCTTTTTTTTAAGTAAAAAGAAATCGTCCGAATACAAGGCACAAGTAGTCAAGTCATTAATTTCGATAACATAAGCAAGGGTTCATACGTCACACGTTGTAGTTCACGCAAACACCGGGTTTTGGGAGAGCGGTGTAATCGTGCTTCTTTCTTCCCCGATTTCTAGGTGAAAAAGTATATTTTTTCGTCTAGGAATAAAAGCAATGGCTTTTTCTCATGATTTAAATTAAAAGAATAATTACAAAGTACATAGGTTCTCTATTCTTACGGGTATTGTGTGATAACACATGTTAGCGAACAACCTTTGTAATATAAAATGTGTAAGCGCTATAATGAAAGGTACTAAAATTTTCCTATAACATATAATGTTTTGAGATGTATATTTGTGCAGTAAATAATAAAATTTATCAAACTAAGCGCAACCTAAACAATTTGAAATCGCTCAATTTGCGACTCGCGATTTCTACAAAAAAGTTGTCGCAATTTTGTGTCAGAAGTCGCTCAAATTGCGATAAATCGCCCTCAACCTGGCAACTCTGTGTGAGTGTGCACTGTGCAGTGTTACAATAGATACTTATTTAGATTTATCGTTTCTACCGAAAAAATATTATTTTAATATTTTTCAATAAAATTCGAATGATGAATACAGTACAATTTCGGAGGGGCCCGGGCCCTCGGACCCTCCCCCTGGCTACGCCATTGAGGCTTGGTAATATTTGAATATCCTTCGCATTGAATATTTCTGATTTTATAGTTTTGCATCAATTGAAGACGGAAAAAATGATCAAACTCTTAATAGAGTTGAAAATTATGTATGCCTGGCCAGACAGAATATTGTGTGGTCAAGCATGATGAATAAAATACTCAGACTAGTAAATTAAAAAAAATAAAAGTGCTATTGATGTTACACTAGTGCATAATATATTTCTATGGTGCTGTACAGTGTGAATCTGCACCTTCATATCAGGTGGTCAAGAATTGATCAAGGGATTTTAAACTTGGCAAGAACAATATGTTGGTGCTGGTCGACCAAAAACTGTTATTTGCAAAGAAAACATTGATCTAGTCCAATACATGGTCAAAAGATAGATGAATCACCAGAAAATTCATAACTCAGACTTGTGGCTTGTCAATAGGTTGTGCAGAAACCATTTCACCTAAAGATGTAGGTCTCAAGAAGGTAGCTGCACCATGAGTACTGAAAATGTTGTCTTCAGGGACAAACTTAACCATCACACTTCCTAGCAAGATTCGTTACTGCCGATTAAACCTGGGGTAATCGTTGATGACTTGTGATCTTGAATCAAAAAAGCAAAGTATGGAATGGAAACACAACAAAATTTCACTCAACAACAGCTGCGGGGAAGATGAATGTTTATCAATAAGGAACTCTACGAAACTCATCGATTAACTTTCGTAACTACAATAAACCCACCATACATACCTGAAAAATTCAACAATGCTTAGTATTTTCTAGCATATTTGCTATTCACAAAGATTACAGACATTTTGTGTTATCTTATGTACTACTTTTACTATGTCCTTCTTATGGCTTTCCAAAAACAACACAATGTTACAAATAAAAAACGTATGCATCAACACTTATTATAATATTGTAATATTTCTCCACTACGTAGTTTATAAAACTGTCTTCTGATATGATGTTGAGGTTTCTGCACGTGATAAGCAGCGTGATTACTGGACAATAAGTAAGTCTACTCCGCGGTTTCTCTAAATGTCAAACCGATCTCCGGAAGCAGTCCACGTAACTGTTCTATGTTGCGGTTCTATTAAATCTTGCATTATTTATATTTTGAAAAACGAATTGATACTGTACAACCAACTTTATTGTTAAATATTTCAAATATGTTGATGAATTGTCGAAATATTTACGTTAGATATTGCTTAAAACATGAAGATAAATCATCGTTTACTGCTAGATAATTGTGCGGTAAGTGCTTACTACATAATAGATCGAAATATTACTGACAGTAAAAGAAAAAATCCGAGCATGAATTCGTGCAATTAATCTGTACATAGAAATAAATCAATGTATGCAATTATAATAAATACACAAGGTCCCATTATTCGAATTAAAACCAGATTAGGTTATATGACAATGTTGGGCGTCGGTAAGTCTGCAACTACAGTCATACTAGAATTTATCGACATCATCAGATTCCTTTTTTGTCAACGACAATTGTTACACGTTTAAATCTATGCTGTATAAAACAAGAAACGTAATTTTAAAAGGCTAAGACATAATTGCAACACTCATAAAACAAATTGCGGTACGTAAACACCTTAAAATTAATTCTAGGGCAGTTAAGAAAGGTAACAAGAACGGGAAAAATCAATTAGACGTCAAGCGAAAGTTTCAGTTTTGTACGGCGAAAAAAATCACGAAAAGCGAACATCCATCAACAAGACGACGTCGTTTTTATTTTATGCAGTAGAATGACAAATTAGTTAATGCTTCGTATATAAAAAATGGGCTTGTGTGTTAGTTTTTCGTCGGCTAATTCGTGTCGAGGTCTGCGATCAAAGAATCTAAACGGAGATTTTGAGGCCACCGCTTTGCACACATAATATTAATAGATATAATATTTTCTAGTTTCTGGTTTGTTTTCTTTCAATTTTATTAAAAAATGAATTTGTTTTGAATGGGAGACTAATAGAAATATGCCTATGACGGTTGTGTATTGGCTTCTTTTTCTTTGATTAATATTTTATTTATATATATACAACATATATATAAATTGCCCTCTCACAAAAAATATTTATCGAGATAAAGAGACAAAACTATGATATTTTTTTTACAAAGTTATATACACTGTTATAATATGACACTAGACATGTCTTTACTTGGTAAGTGGTCGCCTACATTGTACACTGTACGAGTATTTTAAAGTTTGGTACTCGGTCAACATTTTTTTCCCGACTGCACGGACGGGACAACCCCGAAAGGCAAACTTGCCCATAAGAGAGACCTATTGTGCCCCCATGCCGTTTCAGTCCCCTCAACCAGATTGAAACCGGACAAAGAAGTCTGCAACCTGGTAAAGAGTTAATTTACTTACTCCTGGATCATCTGATAGATCGACTCCACAGTTTCTACACAAGCGAGAGTACTACTACTACTATGCCCATGCGATGCATGCGTTTAATCAGCTCGCAGTGACCGGTTAAAGTCCCTGTGATTAAGTTCAATCTATCTCTGCTCAGAAAGACTGCCTTCCGCAGTCTTTTCTCATATTGCTGGATGTGTCTTAGACCGGCAAGTGCATTCCAGTGGGAGCAATGTCTAGCAGCGAGTTTGGATCTGTCAAAGACTTTGATGCTGCCGTAACAATTTTCACAAGTCGGTTCTGGACTTGTGATTGATCGTTCACTGGCACTTCTTGCTGGCTTGTCAGTCATTTCACTGCCTCTGATGCGAGAGTAACTTGGCGCCCGTCTCAACGTTGTGCTGTGATGAACCGTCAGTTTCGCAAGCATTCTATGGCAATTAAGTACCACCTTGGAATCAACTGATAGCCTGCAGTGCTCTTAGGGCAGACTGGCTGTCAGACAAAATTTCTACTGTACCATGCAGGTCTGGATGGGAATTATTTCGGCTTGGAAGATGGACCGGGAGCTCCCCAAACTGACGGCCACGCCAGCGAGTTCTCCATCTCTCTAAATCCCAATTTCCGTGCCGTTCGGCGTTTTATAAGCATCCACAAACTAGCGGGATGAATTCCGCCTCTATTTGCGAACGAGGACTTTTGCGGTAGGTAGCTCTGTTGGAGATATCATTGTATCCTCCATTGAAACTGAAGAAGGGTATCGATGTAGGTGAAAATGTTCGTGTGATCTCGTGTTTTAGAGGAGAAACCGCTGCACGCATTACATTTTGATCTATAGGCCCCTAGGACTGCTTCTGACCACAACACGAGCTGCAGCGGAGGAAGCCGAAGGATCCCCTCCATCGCTGTCATCGGCATCGAGAACATTCTGCAAACGTCATATTCCTATAGCTTGAATAAATTAAGATGTCAATCAGAAGTTACACTCTCATACATTTGGCATATCTGTTAGGTATAACACTATCTTCACTACCTTTATAAATATATCCCCAGCGACATCCCTTTGCTCATGCTTTTATAGGTAGCGATTTGTTTTTTTTTTGTTAACTGTGTTGCCTGTCAAGACTTGTTCTAGCTCTAGCTATACTTTGTTACAACATTGCAGTTTCTCGCTAGATTAGTACTTATATTGAGCTACCTTTTTTTTGTTGGGACATAATTAACAGAGCAACATTGGCCACATCCAGCAGAAGTCAACACTTGAGAGAGGCTATCTAGCATTATAGTATGATTGGTCGAAATTTGAAGTTTAACGAATCACAGTGAAGTGCCGGACTATAGCTCTCAACTGTTGACTTCTGATAGATGTGGCCAATTTTCCGCTATTAATTGATATGATTTAGAGAATGGTAGCTCTAGAGGAGTAGCGATCTAGCAAGACATTGTCAAAAGCGTCACCGACAAAATATGAAACCCAGATCATAAATACTGCCCTACCTATAGTCAATTGCTCTTACCTTCGTGACTGTTTATTAGGCCGTAGTTCAAGAGCAAAACTTTTTTTCCTAAATTTTGCGCCTCAACAGTCTTAGAAAAACTTGTCAGGAGACCAATGTGCTGGCAATTTCTCTCTTGTAAAAAATCCTTTCCAAATTCACTCCTACAGATCTCTTCCTGCTTTATCGAACATTACATATTCTAGAAGTTACAAGCTTTGTACTAAGGAATTTCTCTTCAAGCAATGTAAAAACTTGATACGGGAGTCACCAATTACTGTTGAGTTTAGAAAAATTAATATCTAAGTGTACATTCAAATTTAGCCAAATGGATTTGTGTGCTTGTTTTAAGATCAAAGTACTAGCGTATTTAAAATAGGCTTTCAAACATAAAATCAGTATTATTTCTAATCCGTTTTCTTGGTTTCTGCAAATTTGCTATTATACATTTCCATACATCAAAGCTGCAAAGCAAGAGTGGTAATTTTGATAAGCATTAGAGCCGAGGAAGTTGTTGTAGGTGCACCTACACTAAAAAGAAATTTAGGAGACTTTTCTGGGCGTGTGGTACGGCAAAGAATAAATAAAAATTTACAAAACCTCCCCTCGTTCAGCAGTTGTCCAAATTGCAGATACAACTTAATTCTGAAGGAGATAATCACGTGACCATGCTCCAGAGAAGTTAGCATCTGCCATATACAGGGAGAGCAACCGGAAATAACCGCCAGGGGACTACAAACATAGCACCAGAAGTGTTGTTTTCGTTTTGCTTTTGTCAATAAAACGTCTTGTTTATTTGAAGTGTGGATCACAATAACACATAGTCGTATTATGACACCAGTACTGTTTGATGATACGATTAATTCTGCGTACAACGTACAAAATATTTTAGAACCATCTGCTAATGAACTCGATAATGATGAAATACAGAATGCATAGTTTCAAGAAGACGGTGCTAGCCAAGAAACAGCTGATGCTACAATAGCGTATCTTGTAGAATATTTTGACAATAGGTTAATAAATAGAGGACGTTTGCCAATACATTCGTCTGACCTAACGCCATTAGATTGTTTTTTATTTGGCTATTTTAAAATTTAGTGTTCAAGCAACCTCTACATACTCCTGATGAACTTCGGAATACTATCACGGCAGCTGTAAATAATACTGGTCAAGAAGGTTTAAACATGCTCCGGATTATTTAACGACATATCAATTTATGTCTAGAAAACGTTGGTAGTTACTTTGAGCATTTACTGTGAGTATTTATTTTATTCTACAACAATATTGCAATAAAAACGTTTTCCAAACAATTTTTGTTTAAGTGTTCTTTTAGAAAGCAATTTATTCTTATAAATAAAAAATGTACAGTACTCTTGTTTGGAGAGAATTACCTAAAATACTTAATCTAACAGCACTTAAGTTAAACTTTACATAAAACTTCTCTCTCCAAATATAAAGCAGCAAGTACGTGCGAAAGGATACATCCTAATTAAAATTCACGATGCGTTTCAAGTACGAACAGATAGAGAAATCGTCGGCAACTTTGTAATAGGTAATGATAAAACATAGTCCGGACGGAGTGTTTCCCATTAAATCGTCTCCAATTAAAAAATACACGACAATTACATTAAAACGCGAGTAGTTTTCCTAGTTTTTCCGGACGTAGTTTTTCGCCGACCGAGGACGCTGTCCGTCTCACACGTCGCCCAACGGTTAGAAACGAAGTCGGAAGGCTCTTCTCCTCTATTAGTGGTCGACGACGGTTGCTCAACGTCCGCAATTACGGTTACCTCCTCTTGACGTCCGTCTTCTTATTTCCCGCGACCATTCCACAGCCATTGTGTTCATTCCACATCGCGATATCTAAATAGGCGATTGTTATATGCAAATGGCGGTTAAGTGAATTGCTTTATCATCGCAGCGGTATTTAGATTATTATTCACCTGAACGGGATATACGGACTTTCGAAAAAGCTATTGGACTCGGTCGATGCGTAATTAGAGGAAGGATTAATTGAGCGGTAATGGATGTGAATGTGTCATTCATCGAATTCTTTTAGTTCTTTTTTCTGTGTGTTCAATTTGCAGGTTACCTAGTTAGGCGTTTGGAAGGTACTTAAATATGCTGGCCATTGTCCTAGAATTCCATGCAATTTGCATTGTAACTCGATATAATTCTTCCTTTTTTTGGACTATATAATACATAAGCCAGACACAACAAACCAAGGCATTAATTTTAAACCCCAAACAGAATTGTCAATACAATTGCATTATACGAATTTGAAGGATTGAAACTTTCTATGAAGACCACAACGGTTTGTAACCTGTTCTAACAAGTTTGATAACAAAAAATGTATTTTGTATGTAATTTTCAAAGAATTTAGAAAATTTTTAACACATTTGCTGTCATAGACCTTGTTTCAAACAAAATGGTCATCAATCAAAGGAATGGAGACATTGATAAGGTTCACCAATTATCACTCTACTAACGCCACATCCCAATTTTCTTTTTTTTTTATTAAACTAAATTCTTTTTTACTTTATTTTCTTTTAGTTTTTCGTTCATGGCAATTGTAATTCTTGAATTTGGGTAATGCTGCCCCTCTTCACTGCGACCTTTAAGATCTCTTGTGAGTAATCTTTTAATCCCAATTAATCTCCACACTTCTGAAAAAGTCTAGGATTTTTTGGGGACTGTAGTTCTAATACTAGCCGGTTCTACGTTTGCCAGTTCGAGATAGGTGGAGTCTCTGCCGAACCACTGCTTCGCAGTTGCACATGATGTGTTCTGTGGTCTCGTTGTGTTCAGAAACAGAATCGGCATTTATCACAGTCCACCTTGAATGTGACTGTGTTTCTTAGGGCCAAAGCATTGAGACTGTCCTAGGTTAGCTTCGATTTAAAAATGTAGGCCCTTAGACCCTTTAGTGCTGACTGGCTCTTTCATAATATATGCGCAGGACTTCAGGATGTGATAGCTTGTTCAGAAATTTGAAAAAAAGTTTCTATCAACTTACCCTCTAAAATGCACCATTTTCGAAATACAGGGTGTTGAAATTTATTTTAAAAAATCGTTTTTTGCGCCTGAACCGTTTATCGTAAAGAAAACAGCTTTTGTAAGCATTTTCTACTCATAATAAGCTAAGTTGATTGCGAGATTTTTTTTTGTAAGTCATAATTGGTGAAAATTTTGAAGGGGTTGTTTTTCTAAAAAAAAAAAAGAAAAGTACGGTTTTGAGACGCGCATTTGAACAGCCAATGTTTTCTACACAAAAAAGGTACTATTGGTCATGAGCTCCATCACCTTTCATGTTGAAAGGCATGCTCAATTTTTTGAAATAAAAATTTTATTTTACTAAAACGTTAGAAAGAAAAGTAAACGTTGACTTCATAATTGCATAATTAAAAAGAAAACAATTACAAATCATACACAGTTGAATTAAATGTTAAGAATGTTAGAATTAAGTTCAGGAGATCGCGGTGGCCAAGAGTGCGGACCTTCTCGACCGATTCAACGGTCTGGGTATTCGTCGTCTAAGTATTGGCGAGCAATCAAGCTACAGTGGGCCGGAGCTCCATCATGCATAAAGTACATGTTTTGTCTTAATTGAATCGGTACATCTCCCAGCAGTTCCAGCAGTACTCCTTCTAGAAATTGTCGATAGTCTGCACCGTTTAATTTGTTCGGTAAAAATGTAGGCCTATCAAATGATCACCGACGATGGCAGTCCAAATATTCCCAGAAGATTGTTGCTGATGATGGTCTTCTGCAATTTCATGTGGATTTTCTTCTGCCCATATGTCGTAATTGTGGAAATTGATAACATTATCCTTCGAGAAACATGCTTCATCGGTAAACTTCGGCTCCAAACTCAGCATTTTGAGCTATTTCGTCTTGCATCCATCTACAAAAAGCCAATCTTGGCGGAAAATCTCTTGGCAATAAGGCTTGTACTCATTGGATGTGGTAGGGATACAAAAGTTGCCTTTTCAAAATTCTCCAAACCGTCGAGTGAGATAGGTTTGAGTTGTGAGCAATTTTTCTGGTAGGTACTTGTGGTTGGATTTTTACCAATTTCGTTGAGGGAAGCCTCTTCTACTTGGGGATTTGCAACTTCCATAGGCCGCCCAACATCAGCAGTATTCCTTTTAAAACTTCCGTTTTCCCATAGTCGTTGGTGAATGCTTTGAAACAAGTCATGGTGTGGTACTAGGCGATCAGGATGCCTTTCTTGATATAACCGCTTTGCTTCTGCCGAATTACCGCACATTTCAGCGTTTGTGTAATTCATTTTTAATTTTGTAATACAAATTGACATTTTGCAGGTACAAACTAATTGTTATTTTGACAGGAGGTAGCTTTTGTTATAAAACTTAAAGCGTACTTGTTAATAATAAATTCTACAGTCGACATAACCACACACACCACACACACATTCAATAAGAACACAAATTCAAACTTTACGGTTTGGAGAGTTTTCAAAAGACAAATTTTGTATCATTTTTTTTTTAATTATGCAATTATGAAGTTAACGTTTGCTTTTCTTACTTGGTCTAATGTTTTAGTAAAATAAAATTTTTATTTCGAAAAATTGACCATGTTTTGCAACATAAAAGTTGATTTTTTGCGAAAACGGTTAACTTTAGAGCTCATGACCAACAGTACCTTTTTTGTGTAGAAAACATTTATGGTTCAAATGGGCGTCTCAAAACCGTACTTTTTCCAGTGGCGGAGAAGTTGGGGGGAAAAACAACCACTACTCCTTCAAAATCTTCGCCAATTATGAATTATTCATGAATTATGAAATTTTGCCGCACATAACTTAGCTTATTACGAGTAGAAAATCGTTACAAAAGCGGTTTTCTTTACGATAAACGCAGATATTGCCAAAAAAACGATTTTTTTAATTAAATTTCAACACCCCTGTATCTGGAAAATGGTGCATTTTAGAGGGTAAGTTGATAGAAACTTTTTTTCAAATTTTTGGACAAGCTATCACATCCTAAAGTCCTGCGCATATATTATGATACACCCTGTATATATGTGCACCTTGGTAGCGTATTTTCAGACATTCCTGGGCACATTATATCACATATCTCGGTCCATAGACACCTACGCCAACTCCTGAGTTGGGTTTAGGTCCGGTAGACTCCCATGTTTGTCGAAATCGAACCTTATACTGGGATAGTGACAATTTATTTTAAACTTCTACACATATTTTCAACAAACTGTTTCCTGTGTTAAGAATTACATTTTTGTTATCACAAATGTTTTGCGGAGAAAAACATTTTTTTTTATTTTTAAAATTATTGCATTTTCGATTGATTTGTCATTCAAGTTATTTTCACAATAAATCCTCACTTAGTCTTGTCAGTATAAAGATTGCAACTTCAATTTCAACTTAAAGATGTGAAAAGAATTACAGGCAAATCTAAAATCTTATCAACGTGCAACTAATTTACCAATCTCTGCTTGTGTACTCGTTTTGTAATTCTTCGACAAACCAACAGTTTCGTGTTTGATGTGGTTTTCTAGAAGCGCTAGATTTACACAATGCACGTGTATGAGTACGTACACACTTACATATGTGGGCAACCGTTGTTAAGAATTGATGATACGTATAATATCTATGTGTAGGGATATTATCATTTCGTAACGATTTGTGGGGCCGTTATTTTAATTACAAAACGTTTAAATTGTTCTAGTAGGGACTAGCAGGTGTACCCTGTTATTTTTTTCTAGTCCAATTAAGTCTGTCAATATTTTATAATATTAAATAGTTTTGTCGACACACGTTGGCCGTACCAGCGATAAGATATTACACATCTTCATGTATAAAATGTCAAAATTACATCGCAGACAACTTAGACATAATAAGAGTTTGGTGGTATTATAATTAGCATAGAACATACACGTATGTATGTACACAGGTTCTACCATATGTACAGTGTGGAACAGCCAAATGGAATAAATTCGATAGCAAATAAATGAGGGTGTATTGGGACAAACGCTTGGACACGTCGATTTGTATTTTTAAATGCGCATTTAAAAAAAAAATTATACAGAGTGTGTCATGTGACAGTGGCCAATACCAACTTTCTTATTTTAAATGGAAACCCCTGCATATTATTTATTTTTTGGGTTCTTCGGAAAATTCTAGACATAATTCATGTACAATGTCCCATACCTATCTTCAACTGTTTCGGAAATATTAAGTGTTTTCAGATTTATTACGAAAATTAACATTAAAAAAAGAAAATTATTTTATTTCACAAATTCGCTACATTACACTAAAAACCTAATAAGTAATACTGATTATTTCATAATAATGTAAAAAAAAAACAAAAACCATTAATGTCAATGTAGTAAATGTTCAAAATGCTCGCCGCGAACGTCTTGGCAACATGCTAATCTGGTATAGAAATGTCTTCTAACATTACTCAACATCTCAGGCGTGACTGATCTAATCGCAAGCGTGATTCGTCTTTTTAAGTCATCTAAGTTGAGGGGTTTAGTTTTGTATACAAGACTTTTGACATATCCCCACAAAAAGTAGTCTAATGGCGTCAGATCAGGAGATCGTGCTGGCCATTCTATCGATCAGCGCCTCCCTATCCACCGATTTGGAAGAATTTGGTTCAGGTACTGCCGGACATTGATTTGGAAATGGGGCGGTGCTCCATTTTGCTGAAACCATACTGTATTGACAGGAACTTGTGGGTTTGCTGGATTAGGATATAAGTTTGCGAATGTTGGCACGACATTATTTTGGAGCAGTTGTAAATACACTACTGTGCAAAAGAAATCCAGCACCTTACATAATTCATGATATTTTACTAACAACACATATTTATTCAAAGTGCGAAATATAACTTCGTGCGGAATATGAAATACATCTAATCCGACGAATAAATATGAGTTATCGTAAGAAATTTACTCGTAAGTTCTAGGTAATTCTTAATTGCAAGGGAATGTAATATTTTATGGTCCGCCTGAGGCGATTCCCAGGAGGGATAATCCGTAGAAACTTTATTGTAGACAAAAGTATTTTAATAAAATTGATATTTTACACATACAGTTCATAGTTTGTCATCATACGATAAGGTTTGGTATATTTTAAAAATACATTTGCATTTTTGTTTGTGTAAGTCTCTGTACCGGTTCGTTCCGTTCAATTTATTGAAAGTGTGCGGTATCTAATCGTGAAAGACATTAAAAAAGTCACAAGATGCCACGAATATCTCTTGTGAACAGACATAAAATTATTGTGTTACATGAAGAAGGTTTGAATCAAGCCCAAATTGCGAAGCGTGTTAAGTGCTCACGGTACAGCGTACAAAGTATAATTAAAAAGTTCAACGAAACTGGTGAAGTAGGCGATAAACCGAAGTCAGGACGGCCTAAAAAGCTTAGTAGAACCGACGAACGTTTTTTAAAAATGACATCCTTACGAAATCGTAAGAAAGTAAGCAGACAATTAGCACAGGACCTGGCAGAAATGATGGGCACATCGGTGCATGCTTCAACTGTGAGAAGATCGTTGAAGAGATCCGGTTTACGAGGATGTGTGACAATAAAGAAACCTTTACTGAGAAAAGGTAATAAAGCAAAAAGATTAAAATATGCTTTAGATCATAAATCCTGGGAGACAACGAGTGGCGTCAAGTCTTATGGACAGACGAATCTAAGTTTCAGCTGTTTGGCACCAATAGACGTCAATATGTAAGACGAAGGCCAGGAGAATCTCTTTTGGAGCCATGTCTGCAGGCTACTGTAAAACATGGGGGTGGAAACGTATTGGTTTGGGGGTGTATTTCTGCAAATGGCATTGGCGATATCATAAAAATAGATGGTAGATTAACTGCAGAAACATACCAAAAAATATTACAAGACCATGCCATCCCTTCAGGACTACGCCTTATAGGCGAAAGTTTTATATTACAACAAGACAATGATCCCAAACATGCTTCCAAATTAGTTAAAAATTACTTGGCCCAACAACAAAGTAATGGGATATTAAGAACAATGGTTTGGCCACCACAAAGCCCGGACCTTAACATAATAGAACATGTTTGGGATTATCTAGATCAAAAGAGGTATGACAGATCACCCAAAAATGTAAAGGAGCTGTGGACAGTCTTACAAGACGAATGGACCAAAATCCCCAATGAATTTATTCAGAAACTACATGATAGTGTACAGAATAGAATCAAGGATGTCATTACATTTAAAGGTGGTCACACGAAATACTAATATTCGCAGTTGTAACATTAAAGATACTCATGTATTGTTATAAATGTATAAGTAGCAATCGTACTAGATACATAATAAAATTTTTATTGTCCTTACAGGTCATTTATTTATAGTACCTTGCATTGTAGTAGAATATTTATAAGTGCTGGTTTCTTTTGCACAGTAGTGTATTTATCTCCATTCAAGTTACCATCAATGAAAAAGGTACCTACGATGTGATTTCCAACAATTCCTGCCCAAACATGAACTTTTTCAAGATATTGCGGCGTATGTGCCTCTCTCATCCAGTGAGGATTCTCATTAGACCAATAGCGGCAATTTTGACGATTAACATGGCCGTGAAGTGTAAATGTGCTCTCATCAGAAAATAAAATATCTTCTAATTGGATCACATTGTTATCTAACATTGCCATCATCTGTTCACAAAAATACGTTCTCCTATCGAAATCGTCTTCCATGAGCTCCCGAGTTGGCATCATTTTATAGGGATGCATTTTACTTTCCTTTAATACTCGAAAAATTGATGTGTGGCTAATGTTGAACAGTGGGGCTGAATTATGTGGGTTTTCTTGAAACTCAAGCATAATATCCAATTTCGCATCATCACTTACTGCATTGGCAGCTACTTTTTTAATATGTCTTACATGACCAAGCTCGCAAAACTGTTTTTCTATTTTGCTAATTGTTCCTTGGGATACAGGCGGCAAATTTGGAAATTTTTCGTGAAATAAGCGAGAAACTTCCATTTGTGTCCGTGTGTTATCTTCATAACCAATCATTATTTGTAGAATGGTTATTTTGTGCATTTCTGTTAAATGAACCATTTTTCTGATATTATTACGTACAGTTAATGAAATTCAAACGACAATAGCACTGACACTGATCACTACTGTCATGCAAGTTGACAACATGTTGCCTAAGGCTATGAGTTTTTACGAAAATAAACAAAACGGTCTTTGTTTTTTTTTTAAATTTCATATCAGTAAAAAGGAACGCGGCAATGGTTTTTGCTTACTTTATCAATATCAAGAGCTAAATGGGAAATAGATTTTTAGTGTAATGTAGCGAATTTGTGAAATAAAATAATTTTCTTTTTTTAATGTTAATTTTCGTAATAAATCTGAAAACACTTAATATTTCCGAAACAGTTGAAGATAGGTATGGGACATTGTACATGAATTATATCTATAATTTTCCGAAGAACCCGAAAAATAAATAATATGCAGGGGTTTCCATTTAAAATAAGAAAGTTGGTATTAGCCACTGTCACATGACACATCCTGTATAATTTTTTTTTTTTGAAAAAAATGCGCATTTAAAAATACAAATCGACGTGTCAAAGCGTTTTTCCAAATACACCCTCATTTATTTGTTATCGAATTTATTCTATTTAGCTGTTCCACACTGTATATGTTATAGTAAACACACTTCCATATATAGAAGCAGGTTGATTAGAAGAGTAATTGATTATGAAGTAATAAACCCTCTAGCTGTATAAATTATTTATGATACTTGCGAAAGTTGACTAATAAAGACAACACAAACAGGTGATACAATACAATAAAATAAACGAAATAAATAGGGAGGAATTAACCTCCCTTTACCAATTTTCATTGCGATTGCAGTACTGCGCTTTATGCGCAAATTTAATAACCGATTATAATACGTATCATAAATTTTCTATTAACACATATTTTACCAGCTGTAAGGTTTCGTTCATATACATATTCATACGTGATAAGCAATATTGTTTATTTAAACGATTCAACTTTAAAACGTCCGCTGAAATTATTACCCAAGTCGTAAACGAGATTTAATAACCATTTAGATCGTTAGTTCTCTGTTAGATCCAGGTATTATAAGCCGTAAAACGGCAATAAAATATTGGGAATTAAAAGCAGCGATGCTTAAGAGAAACATCTACCTAATTAATTTACATTAATTATATTCTAATTTATTTACGTACGCATACATCCGTGTACTAAGTGTGCATATAGTCGCATAGCTCTTAGAGATTACATCTAAGATACATCATATGTAAAAAATTAAATAACTTAATTTATACCGCGTTCAGTGAGAAGCTGAATCAAGAATGGCGCTGGAATTAGGCTTTAGTGCTTAGTATTATGGGCAAAAAAATCATTGTAGGCTACATTTCACCTAATCAGAACATGAATAATAAGTCAGAAAAAAGACAATAAGATAATAATAATAAAGATAGATTTTAATAATATTCTATTATTAAAAATTAACCAGAAGTGTGGAGTAGAATAAGGAAATCAAGAAGTGGTAGTGAAACAGAAAGCAATGACGCAAGCAGTTTGACATCTGTAAGAGTTGCAGAAAATGACAGCATCTACCAATTTAATCTACTAATTTTACCTTTTTTTCAGAAATGGACTCGTTCGGTAAGTCAAACAAATCATGCCTTAATTCCAATGATTAGACTGTTTCAGCATTTGATTTACTGAAAGAGAGACCATACTGACAAGCATACATGCAAATCATCGGTAACAAAGAAAAAATTACTGCTGAAGTAGGAACAAGCACCCCCAAGAAGATTTTTCTGTAGCAGGTTCCTTCCAATCCAGTAGCAACAATATAACCAGAAAAGACTCAAGATTGGCGCCTTCAAGGGGACTAATCGACCACTTCCCGAAAATTACTGAATTGTCCAAATTGGGAGTCAAATGCGACGCTTAAAAAAAAAATTGTGGTGGTTCGAGCTTTGAACCCTTTCACAAGAAAGTTAAGAAAAAAAAGCCCAATTAGAAGAAAAGAAAAAGTAGAATATGAGCAACACAGTGAGGAAAACAGAGTAAGCAATGTAGAAGAAAGAATGATAAATGTAAGAGGAAGAAACAGAAGGGAAAGACGAGTACATAAACGGAAGTAGTTATGAAGAGTTATATAACAACAAGAAGGATGGAAAGAAAAATATCGGAAATGAAGAACGGAACAAACAAGCGCAAAGAGTCGAGAATAAGAGATAAAGGAAAGAATGCTAATGGTTATAATAAATAGTAAGAAGAAGCAGAAATGTGACGGGCAAGAAGAAGATTATGACCATACACGAAGATGATTGTTAGAAAGCGGAGGAACAGAGAGAAGCAAGCAAAACAAGGAAAAAGTGTCTGGATTAACAGAAACGAAGAACGGCAGAAGAAGGAAGTAGGAACAAAGGACAGGGATGGTGACCATGAAAAAAGGAAAAAAGAAGAATGACTATCAGAGAAAGAAAGTGAACTGTAAGTGGGAGAGACCAAAAGAAGCAAGATTAATATAAGGTAAAGAACAACTAAGAAATAGGAGAAGAAAACGAAGAGGGTGGTAAGAAAGTTCAGGAAAAATTGAAAGAAACTAGGACGAGAAAAGGACAGGGATAGAAAGATATTATAAGAAGAAAAAGATGAAGAGACGATTACTAGAAAGGAATGAACAAACCAAAATGACCACATAAAAGGAAAGAAAATAAAAAAGGAAAGAAGAATAATGACGACGAGAAAAACGAAGTGAACTGCAAGTGGGAGAAACCAAACGAAGGAAGATTGAAAGTAGGTAAAACAGGTAAGAAATACGAGAAGAAAACGAAGGAAGTGCTGATGAGGAAGAACGATGCAAAAAAGCTGAAGAAACCTTGAAGAAACGAAGAGAGGGTGGGACGGTGAAAGATAAATAGAGGTGAAGGGTAAATAGAAAAAAAAAGACGATATACGTGAGTAGGAAGTAGTCCAACATGTAATAGGATTACTCGATGGCAAGTGATGTATTTTCCGAGCTAGTCTAATTTTGATCCAGTCTCAAAAAGATTTTACGCTGAAACAACTGAAAGCGTGAGCGCTATGACAATAGCCTCTTCATTTACCAAGAACAATAGAAATATTTTTATTTCAGAACTTAATGAGATTCAGTATGCCCGTCGCTTATATAATATGTTTCTATATCTTCAATGGTTATTCAAATTTATTTATCATAGTGATAAATGTGAGTAAGAGTAAAAGTACGCCCACGTCGCGCTTAACCGAATAGTCAATATTTCTTGAAACTCTGTCCAAATAATGAAAATGGTTTTGCTGCTGCTGAAATGGACAAAGAAGGATTATATAATTTATGAGGCAGTAGAAACATATCACCTTCTGGTTATTCTGAAGTGTATTCCAAGAACTCGATGAGGCATTGTTAGAGATTCTAATTTAGGTTGTGGTGCAATTCAGAGAAGCATTAATTTCCAGTATGTAGAGCAGTGGTAGTCATACAAGCGCCACAGCTTAAGAAGCCACTGCAATTAGTAACCACCACACACACAAAAAAAAGAAAAAACAGACCTGTTCATTACTATCATTATAACCAGCAATTTTGAAAGAGAACTGTCGTTTTCCTATTGGTGTATCGACCATTAGTTAGCATCGAGATATTTTGGACCATTAAGAAGCCACTGCAATTAGTAACCACTACACACACAAAAAAAAGAAAAAACAGACCTGTTCATTACTATCATTATAACCAGCAATTTTGAAAGAGAACTGTCGTTTTCCTATTGGTGTATCGACCATTAATTAGCAGCGAGATATTTTGGACCATTTCATCAAATTTTTTAATCAAGTAGATCTTGTATGCAGGCTAAATATCATTTTTTAGCAGGTCACATCAACTATCGAGCAACTAGTCTTCCTCTAAACATTTTTTTTACTACTGATGGTTGAAGTAAAAACATCAATTTGATGGCCTCAAAGATAATCTGTGGGGCATCAAATCCCCGCATTGCAGATAATTTAAAAATTTCTCATTTAACACCAAAAATATTTGTAACAAATTTTTTCAAAAAAAAAAAGCGAAGCACACTGTTTCGTTATTAATTACATGAACTTTTATCTAGAAAACAAATTCTCATTTTGTATTGATTTAAATAATAAAAAAAGACTATCTATCAATGCAATTTATAAAATGCAATTTTAACTGTCATTATCGTCGACTAGAAAAAAGAAGTAAAGTCCAGACGTGCCTGTAGAACGAAATTTCGGTCGTCCGTGCGTTTATCAGATTAAAATATGATATTACAACGGGAAATGCATTTAATTAAATATTTTCGGCCACGTATAATCGAGTGAGGCATCTGAGCCATGCAGGGCGACACCTGCAATTAGTGATGGTTCGAAGCTCCGCTAAACGATGGATCTTTAGGGTTCTGAAGATCTTGCGTTAACGATAGCTTGCCCTAAAACGACGATCATATTAAATTATATCAGATGCCGTTCGTATTTAAAATGTTTTTGCAGTTTTTTATTAGCTCGAATGATTATTTTACACGATCGAAGATTTTAAAACGAACTCGGTCGAGATCTATACTTGAGGATCTTCTCTTCTCTTATATGTAACTTTAGTGGCATAGGAGCAACCAATATATATTTTAGACGCAATCAATGACTGGTGACGATTTAAGTGAACCCATAAATCTAAATTTTGGCTCTTTTTCTATATAAGGGATCAATCCGCTTAAAATTCATAGCTTAAATGTCACGATTAGCGTCGGTGATGATGCAATATTTGTAAAAGTAGTCAAATATTGTTTGGATGTGCTATATAGCGGTTTTATTGTCATCTTGTAAATGGATTTTATCTCCAAAAAACCTTTTGCGACATTCACCAACACAACTCCTTTGAATAAAGTAGAAATACTAGATTTTCGGGAACTATTTCTCCGGTTGTAATAACACTGCACTTTTGCAATTTTTTACTTATTCGTTTAGCATCCATGCCCTATCGATTGATGTGTTTACCAGCCAGGTACGACCATTAGGTCATCAGCTGTGTCGTATTTTGAAGAAGTGTGTTAGTGTGCTCGGCACGAAACTGGAACAGCGTAATTTAGAGCAACGCGTAGCAATCAAATTTTGAAACGTTAGGTAAAATACTAAAAGTGTATGGTAGTAGTGAGCCGTGCCCAAGTGTTTCGTTGGCACAAAGAATACAAAAATGGCAGTGAGAGTGTAGAAGACGAGGTGCGAAGCGGGAGACCAGTTAAAGTGACGACTGACGCGAATATACAGCGCGTACACAAGTTCTGCCCGAGGTTCCGAGGAACTATTCGGAAGAGCAAAAATGCCATTGAATATTGGTCGCTGAAGATTGTTAGCAACAGGTGGAAAACGACGAAAAAAGCCTGCATGAGCAAATCCAAGGTGAAACCCATACTCATTTACTTCTTCAACAGCCGCGGGGTGGTCTATAGGAAGTTTGTTCGACCTGAAGAGACCCTTAACTAGATCTACTACAACGAAGTACGCGGTAGACTTCAAAAAAGAGTCAACAAAGTGCGTCCCGACATCGCCTGAACTTGGATTCTCCACCACGACAGCAGGCCCTGTCACACCGCGTGCAGTGTGACACAGTTTTCGACCTCCGTGTTACCACAACCGCCGTATTCGCCTGATTTATCACCCTACAACTTTTTCTTGTTCCCTAAAGTCAAGCAGGTGGTAAAGGGAATGCATTTTGAGTCAATTCAAGAGATCCAAGAAGCTGCGAACTATTTCGAACCGTTGTTGAATAATTTTTAAATATACGGTTTTTATACACTCAGTCTCACTACTTAATTGTCAGACCTCGTGTGTAAATGAAACTGCATGCGTGGTATGTGCAGAAGCGATTGAGAAATTAGTTAGTAGCATTGAGAATGAGCTGGGATATCTCATAGAATGCATTCAATCACCACTTAAAATTTTAAGATTTATTCTGCTTAATAAACATCGTTTCTTGGTACTAAATTCTACACTATACTTTGTTTGCAAATTCATTGTTATTTTCTTTATGTTCAATTTTGTCCATGCGTTTTTGGGTATAACGTCCTTGTGCATTTTCAATATCGTTAGGGTTCGCATCATTTCCTTCATTCTCTTCGCTACAATTATCTTCAACATCTAAGTCCAGTAAACTAACTTGTTCGGTTCTACGGTTCTTAGCATGTTCTTTCTTCTCTTACCTCGGGACTTGCTGATTGTCCCTCCAGTTTGGTGGGTAGTTACATTTTAAGAACTTTCACATCTACTTCGCTCTAGATTTAATTTTTTTTTTTCCATTAAAGAAACTCAAGGAAAACTTGCGGTTTTAATTTTGTGGGAAGTCATTTCTCTACAGTTTTCTTAAGGAGCAAAAAAACTTATGTCCAATGAAACTCCTCTACAATCTCCTCCTACTACATCCATGCTAATCGGAGCCTATCTAAGTTTCTTTTCCAAAGTAAAACAACTGCCTTGAAAGAATATGAATAGCATATTCTGTCATAAGGGCAAAAATCATTTAGTGGCCCTAATGTATTAAAGTTGAAAGCTGCTAAAACGTTTCCGCGTGTGGAACATACGATTGTTTTCGCCTACCATTAACACTTTGAAATTTTGAATTGAATGGGTGTTTAATTAAAATTTAATTATTATTAACAATTATGTAAAATGTACCAACATAGCGGCTGATTACTTTCAAGAATCAATGGAGAAATGTCTAATTGACAACTTAACAAGTATGTATTTAATATTGAGAAGTGTAAGCAGAAAAAAAGAAGAAAAATTCGAAATTTTCGAAATAAAGGGTTCTAAATATTTAAGTGATAGATTTGGTAACACTGGTTTAAGGACATAATTTGGCTCGAAGCTTACCATATAGTTGGTAAAAAAAACGTTGAAAGTACACTTTGATTCCCATAAAAAATTCTTAGTTTTTAATAGCATTTTCTACTGGTAGCACTGAATGTGCACTGAGTTCACCTTAGAAACTTTTCTAGTGCCTATAGTTTCTGTCCAGTGCTTAAAAAGGCAGTTGCCAGTAGAATACACCCAATTAAGTCTAGTATGTTACTTGTACTTTTGACAATTTTTATTTATTCATGTTCGTCCTAAATCGAAAACCCAAAGAATGCATGATAACATAAGCACATATTATATTTGATTCTTAGCAAAAGGAATGTTTTTAAAGTTTTCTTTAATATCTAATAATAATTAATGCAATATCTTGATACCTAAATATTACATATAATACTTATTTCATTAGAATAACCATTTATTACATCTAAATAATTCATTTTTTAATCGCTTTCTTTTTAATAGCATTTTCATTGCTTGTTTATGATTGTTGACAAGACATTATTATTGGACGCCATATTTGAACTGGACGAAACTGACTATGAAGATGAGTGCAATAAATCTTGAACTCAGTGCAAACTTTTTCAGTGCCAGTTGCCATTGGAATGCAAAATTTAAAAAAACAGTGCCTGAATATTGCCAGTGGAACACAACATTCGCACTGAGTTCATGAAAGTGCAACCAGTAGAAAACGCTATAAATGTACCTACCTATTTCACAGGAATTGACTCAATTTGTCAATGTCAGTGTCAGTGCAATAATACACTTTGAGTCACACAAATGCCACAATGCACTAATATCCAAACAAAATATCGCATTTTACAATGTTTAGAAGGTGGTACCTACTTTGCATATGAACAATAGCCGAAGGAATATAAATACCGGTTTCAGAATTAAAAAGATATGGAAAGAGGAAGAAAATCTAAGTAGAGAGGAAACCCTAGAACCCCAGCCATAAGGTAAGAGAATGAAACATCAATAAATGATTTACGCAACAATCCATTCGAAACATTCTTAGATTCATATATGCTTGAAACAATAAACATCAAACGTATTGGATGACTTTCAAACAATTTAGACTTAAATCCCATTGAAAATTTATGGGGACTATGGACTAGAGTAATATACAAAACAAATTTCAGACTTCGCATTGATGTTAAATTAGTAAATGCAATCTAAGAAGTATGGGAAAAAATTGATATTAATTATGGACCGATGGCCAAATATTGATGTATTCGCTCTGTTTTAATTTACATATTTATTAAGTATTTACGTAATTGTTGTGGTATGTTGTATGTCGTTTCATATTTCATATAAAACATCGTAATATACATCAAACATTCCAGTGACATTAATAACAGATAAACACAGATAAATGTCAAAAATTGAGTCCATCGGAAAGTCCGTGTCACACGCAATTAATCTAAATCATGTCATCAATTTATCGAAGCACCCTTATGATTTAATAGCAATAATTGTAGTCGTCTCCTCATTGTTTGAATTAAGCTGCTTGTATCATAATCTTCAGTATAGCATATTGTCAAGCACCTTCAACAGCTTGCTAAAGCTTCTTCCTATTCATTTTCAATTGGGTTCAAATCTGAACTCTCTCAGGTTACCGCAAAACTTGTGGGCAATTATCATGCCTCGTTATTTATCCCACTCAAAAATCATTTCTTGGCGGCAATTTTATATCGTAATTAATGCTCCTTTATTCTTCTCCGAGTAATCTGTTTAGAAGCAGGAAATTGTGTTGGGGATTTCGCTTCGACAATTGTCTGTTCTGTAGCATATGTTTACAGAAAAACAAACTTTCTTATTCGCTTTTGATATTTTTCATAGATAATGTATTATAGAAAGAATAATTTTTTATTATTATTATATAAAATTTAAATAAAAACGATCTATACTAAATAATTATTATTTAAGCAGCGAAATATTAGTCAATTACCATAAGGAATAAGCAATGTTAATTACAAAACAGAATTTTTATTAATAGTTTCATACATTCCAAACGAAATTCTAATTAAAACGCAATTCCAACTACCTTCGCATATCCCATAATTTAATAAGCGCGTTGGCGCTTAAATTTAAATCGACCCAGACGTTGACCGAACACGGTCTAGACTTCTGTCAGATGTTCGTGTCATCCGGTCGGTAACGCTCGGACAACCTCGAACTCAGTCATGGCTGCTAGTGAACTGTCACTTGAAGAAATTCTTAAATTTTTTGTGGAAAAAGGTGGTATAGTGGCAAATCGTGATGTTGTGAGGCATTTCAAGAAGTATTTGACGGATCCACTAACACAAGGTATGTTTTTTATCCGCGTATATTACCGATATCGCTCGTAAAAGGCATTGTTTACATCCGCTACCTGTGGAATCAACATCCGTTGGAGGTTATAATTTTTAAAATTGTCGCATCTAATCCATGTTTTACGGTCCTAATAAGTCTAATATTTAGTCTAATTTGATTTATATACGTTTAGTAATGAATAGATTGGAATTTAATTGAGGATTTTGGTGTAAATCGTTGCATGACATGTTTGCAATGAATTGAATTAAATTGAAATGTTCTCACGTCCTCTTTTCGAATTTATTACGGCATATATTTGAATAAAATTATATATTGTTTCACTAAATATATTAAGGCCATATACAGCAGTAATTACTAGTAAGACTAATTTAATAATTCCGCGATATATCCGCAAAAGATTTCCAGTAAAGTGAATGTATTCTTATCAGTCCTTATCGTATTTTTAACTTAATGTAGTTCGTGTAAAAAGTTAAAGGAACGATTAGTAATATTATATTTGTGTAAACTGAAACCTTGGAATGCCGCTTAAATTATAAATTAGTCATATTAAGGAATGTTGCTATTATATTTTATTATTTCAGTATTAAGGTCTTGCGAAAGTCTATATCATTTATTTCTTTCAGTATATATACATATATTATTAACAAACTGATGATATCTTTCTTGTAATTTTGGTTGCATATCTCTATTTCCACTTATAATAAAATGTACATAATTTAATAAAACGTCGATCAGAGCACTGTCAAATGATTTCTGTACTCATTCAGGGCCTCTCTGAACCAGTTTTCAAACTAGATTTAGGTGAAGCTTTTTAACAAAATTTCAAAGGGTGTATGTTGAAAATCTTGTCGCCCTCTGCTTCTTGTGTTCAAGTTTAAGTTGCTCTTTATAAAAAAGCAAAAATTGGATTTAGGGTAAAGGCACTAGTAAGTGACTGGTCACCACTGAGTGACCAATTCTTACTGTTTGTTAAATTAATAAGCTAACCTAATTTTAAACGCCAACCATAATTTGTAGGCAAATATTTCAACCTTTACTAACAATGTTGTAAAGGTTACAACAGTGTAATACACCCCACGTTTTTGCAAATGGCGATTGACAAAGCTGATGTTGTGTTGGTGTTAGAACTGTACCTAAAATAATAAGGTAAGTGCTGTGTCTCTGTAGTGAAGTGTTATAAAAAATGTGTTTGATTATTCCGTATGTTGAAGTATAGTTTCATAGATAATATATACATTTCATTCTCTATACATTTCATTCTCTATAGATTGGACACTTCTAATAAAATTTCGTTGGCGTGTTTCTGCGCCATCTAGTGAAATGTGTTAAATTTAAAACAGACCATACTGGGGCACGAAAAGCTTGTTTATTATTGAAAATTGAATTTCTAACTTTTAAACTAAAAAACAAAGTGCTTTTATATAGTTTCTAAATATTGTCCTATATTTTCATTAAAAATATTTTTACAAAAATGTTATCTTCGTGGAACACGACGAAATAAAATTTCATTCCCTAACGCTTCTCGTGAAGTTTCAATTTGGATGATATATGTCACGTATACCTGTAATTTCGAAACCGAAGGTTAGGTAATTTATAAAAATGATCTCAAAAGATATTCAAGTTTTAACAATCTCGGAAAGCCACTAAGGGGTACTATTAGAATGTAGGTCTAAACCATAACAGAATTTAATAACACATCTTGTATTTACCTATTACTTGGATGTTGTATACTGTACTCTCCTTGGCGAAGTATATTGTATCTGGTGTTATCGCCTTGAAGACATTAAACATTTCTTGTACTGCTTCAATTTGTATGGGATAATGCGATTTGAAAATAAAGTGTCACTGGTTTATGTCAAAACTAGTATGTCAGCTCTTGTCAATTTAATAGAAACGATAGTTTCATCCTTAAGCGGTATTTAACACTACTATTTAAGGTTTAAACTAAACCACGTCCAACATAATCCTTCATACATACTATACATACATAATCAAAGACCTCTTATACCCGAAGGTGTCGAGATGTAAAGTTCTCTTTATTTAGTTCCACAGATTCAACAAATTCACGCCACTCTATCCTGTTTCTGGCTAGGGCCTTCGCCTCGTTCCATGTTTGTCCTCTTTTTTTCAGAAGTTCATCCGTACTGCTGTTCCACGTTTTTCTGGGTCGTCCTCTCCGATTTTTCCCGATTTTCCTTACCTCCCATACCCGCTTCACCTGTCTAGTTTCATTCATTCTGATCAAGTGTCCCCACCATTACAGTTTCTTTTCTTCTACTTCAGTTCTTAATGATTTTGTTGTCAGCATCTGTCTAATGCGGCACTGGATTGCAGTCGTTTTGTCTGTCTTTCATCAAGTATCGAATTTTCTGCTTCATAGGTTAAGACTTGTAAGTATACTGCTTGATACACCGTCATTTTTGTTCTTGTTGTTATCTCTTTTTTATTCAAAAAGTTTTTGTAGAGTGCATAATCCTTCAACTTATATTATATCTTCTCCAAGAATATCACAAAAATTACCATATTCTACTACCTAATACTGTTTTTAAAGACGGTTGTGACACAACATACAAAATCAGAATGACAATATAATGTCATAATGACACTCAATTTCGCGCTTTTCATATTTCAAATTTCAAAAAGCAATGCCAGCGACACCTGGTGAAATGTGTGAGTACCAAAACTTTGACGACAGTACACGGGACCTTCTGCCGTATCTATAGTACGTTAGTATTATATTATCTATGTATAGTTTTTATTATAATTTATAGCGTTAAAACTTATTATTTACGCCCAAGAAGTTGTCATAGCAATAATTCCAACCTCTTATTTACATGTGGTCATGTATTGGTCCAGCGATTTAAGGTTGGCGCGAAAATTAAAAATCGTAATAAAATGTCATATAATGGTTGTAGGTAGCTGTAAAACTTGTGTGTTGTTGACATTTAATAATGTCTATGATTTCCTGTACCAATATTTGACCGAGTTATTCTGCTTCTGGAAGAATATCGGTCATTTACTAGATTTCATGTTAAATCCAGTGAATGACTACGGTCACCCGCAGATATACCAAATTCAAAGTTTTTGGTTTTTAATGCTAGGTATGTACACTGTGGATGGGCACAAAATATTTTTTTTACGATAAATAGAAGTTCGATATAGTAATAGTATATGATGATGACCTTTGTCGTAAATCAAAACTAGGATAGGAATAATATTGGTATTATTTGAGGTGAAACATACTAGTGAAGAAAAACAAGACACTGAAAATGGTGAATTACTGGAAAGTGAGAGTTTTATTGAAGAAGAAAATCTAGAAATACAGAATAATGTCCAATCTGCAGTTGCTAATATTGAAGATATTTGGGAAAAACATTTACACTACCCGAAAATAGACAAAGAAAAGAAAAATTACGAAAGAACCACTAGCAATTGTATCTCCAGCGTGGAGGGCCCATTTTGATAAAAAGGAAAATGAGAGACGCGAACGAGAAGATGCAAAAGAACCAAAAAAAATTGTTAGAGAAACGAAAAGACAACAAAGTTTGAAGAATAAAATGATGAAAAGAAAGTATCTTCATCTGAGTCTTCTACAAATGAATCATTTAACAGTGAGGAAGAGACAGAAAACGTAGAACCCCAAAATGATGAACTAAATTCATCATTTGAGTCCGACTCTAATATGTAATAATGAATTATTTTCAGTAGCAGATTTTGTGATAGTAAAATATAGTTCAGAAAAAATCTCGGGATTATTAGGTCCGAGTAATGCATAAAAGTGGTCCCCAACACTGGAAATGGCCTGAAAAAATGGACCAAATTTGGTACAACTATACCAATATATTAGAGAAAATTGAACCTCTCCAGTTAGCATGTAGTAGGGGAAACACTTATGATGTTCCTGAAATAAAAAAAAATATTTGTAGTTTAGATATCTAAGTAGGTAATCACTTCATTTGTTATAGATATCTAGTTTTTGTTCTGAAATAAAAGTTTGGTCATTTACTGGTTTTATTTTGGTCATTAACTAAAATTCATAGGTCATTCACTAGGATTTTCCATTTTTACTTAAATAATAATTATTTATTTTCAAACAATTTATATGATTTACTTATTACTTTAATAATGACTAACTAGAAATACAGATGTATTTTTATAAATTTTATCAAATGATTTTAAAGTAATATCAACTAATCGTACAGTACATAGAACATTTCTGTAGTCTTAAACGGTCATTCATTGGTGCATTTACCTTACATTTTATCCATAACAATGCGATTCAAGTTGACAGCACAAAGTGATAAAAAACACTGTTAACCATCTGAGATTTCAATCGACTACCATTCTTTTAGGCTATAATGAGAACTACAACCAATATGGAGATATTTAAAGGTCACATGGCAAAAATCCTGTAAATTGAAATACAGAAATTTTGTTCATCGGATCCGATTGACCGTCATTTGATCATCTCTCTCAACATTTCGAAAAGGAATAAGTAGGGGAGGCTGGGGGCTATTTGGACACTTGTAGGGTCTAACTGGACAATTCAAAGCTGTCAGTTTATTTTTAAGGTTTATGTTGACTTACATGTACATTATATTATATACACTCTTTACCTAGCTACATTGTATAAAAATCCTCATTAAAATAATATTAAATGCTTTAGTTTGAACTAAAGTTAAAATGGTTGAAAATCTCTAATGGGATTAAGCAAATAATGGGTACCTACTTTTCATGTATTTTTCATTAAAAGAACGTTTCTAAATTACATTGCACATACTAAGGTTATCTTAAAAAGGTACAACTGTTACTGAGCGCTCATTTAATATGTCATTTGTTGATTCATCTACAGTCTCCGGATAAAAAAAATTAAATGAATTCGGTTTTTTTCTTAAAAAATTTACTTGGGCTTCTGTTAGGTCTTTTGAAATTTCATTCACAATGCCTACATAATGGATGCATTTTTTTTGTTACAAACTTGACCAGAACAAACTCATTAAGTCTGATTTTTAATTGTATTTCATCAAATTCATTATCTGATGATGAATCATGTAATGACATTTCACCGCTTGATTCCTCACCCTCACTTTCATTTAAACTTATTCGTTTTCTGGTAGTATTTACCTTCGTTATTTTTTCTTGTTTTGTGTCTTTATTCAATACATTTCTCTTGACAATAAGTGCTTTCTTTTTGCGTTCTTCTGTTAATAGCTCAACTTCCTCTTTCTCCGGGGTATCTATTAACACTCTGGTTCTTCCAGGCTTTCTTCCACGATTAGACGTTTTTCTAGGCGTATTATGAGCCAACGCTAAAGATCAAAAACACCTCCAGTCATATAGCCTTTTACATTAACTGTCGGAAATATTAAAACTGGTGATATGGTTCCTCCACTTGCATTTATAAAACAACACAGCGTCACTAATGTCCCTCTTTCAGCCGATGTTATTTGACCCACCTCCTTGCTCCCTTTTTTTGAAATAACATTCGGGGGTTTTGTACTGTCGTGCAGCCAGTTTCATCAGTTCATTTTAAGACCCTACTTATATTTGCATAAAACTTGTCAACATTTGTTTTATTGAAACTGGTGGCACGGGAGAGGCTAGTTGCTTCCGGGGCTCTTATGGATAATCTAGGATGTCTTTGGATAAACCCATATAACCAGTCAGGACCGGCCTGTTGAGTCATAGCCCAGTTTTCTGGAATTTTACGTTTTAAGGCAGTAGCAGACTGAACTGCAAGTTTCCTAGTCTCTGCAGTTGTTAACCCATAGTGCATTTTCGATGCTATAATCAGATAATGTTCTAATTCTCCCTCCTCGTTAACGGAAAATATTTTATTCGGAACTGCCCGAACGAGAATATTAATTTCTTCCATGTTTTGTATGTCCTTATTCATTACGACATATCGAGCTAGTGTCGATTTTTTTAATATAGATTTCTAAGACCACACGTATGGACATGTGTTTTAAAATTACATCACCTATGGCTTGCTTTAGTATATGATCAGATGCCCGAATTCTGTCGGTTTTCCTTTGTTTATGTCGGGGCATCCTAAAATTAAACTTTGTTAATAAAGTTTATTTATTCAAACCCACATCAAAAAGAACTAAATTATCATAAGGAGTAGAAATGCTTTACTCACTTGCTTAAGTAAGTAGGTATTATTACCATGAATTGAATTTATTGTTTGATTAATTGATAAATTATTATGCCTATGGGCCTAATTTGACATGTTCCAATGGCCCCCTAGAAGAATGTCGAATTAGTCCCTTAACGACACTTAACCACAAAACTTAAAATAAATATTTTCAATAAAAGCAGCAACGAAAAAGCTATTTATTTTATGAATCTACATAAATGTGTAGTTGTACTCACCTGAAGAAGTTAAAAATAAATGTATTAAAGCGTAATTGCAATTAATTTCACGACAATGCTTTTTGTGGCAGAGCTTCACAACACAACTTGTTAAAATAAATTCCAACTTGGAAGAAATAACTGATTTACAGATTTCAAATCCCATTCGTACACCAACCGCCATCTATCAGTAAAGTTTTGAAACTATTTAAACCCTACTAGAATTTTTATCACAAGATATAATTGACCATAAAATGATTTCTTCGAAAAATTGTAAACTCACAGGAAAAAAATGAAAAAAAAAATTTAGAGATTTTTATATGTGCTTGTTTCGTGCTCCTAAACTATAAAAAAATCGAAAAATCTTTTTTTGGTCACTTATCGGCTGCAGGTATGAAATAACAAGATTCAGCGTTTGGCTATTTTCTCGGGCACGATTAACTATCGTTTGAACAACATTTTCAACTTGCCTTTTTTTAGATTCCCATTTTCCAATCTGTTCGGAACAACTATTTGGACATGATTTCTCGTGTCATATATGCGTTTTTGTTTAATTACCAAGTCGCTGGTAAGAGGGCTTAAGAGCAACGTTTTTTAAAGCACGAGGGCGAGTAGTTTTTCCGATTACTAACAGATATTCTTTGTCACCGTCTATATTTGCATAGAACAAAAAAGCTAGTCTGTGTTTAGACAATTTTTCACTCACTTATTTTTTTTCTTTGAGCGGCAGAGTTTTATCCGGCAACCCACCTAAAAATCAGCGAAACAGATGGAAGTTTTTCCAAAAATTGTTCCAATCAAATGATTGTAACTCAAACTGCACCTCAGCTTTCACTTTCATTAACAGACCTGATAGTGGAATGTTCCTATTTCTAGCTTTCACAAGCCACTCAAAATATCTCTATACTAAAACCTTGTTTTTTCAAAAAATCCTTTTTTTGGTTTATATTAATTTCAGATTGCTGTTTATCTCTGATATCTAAAAAATCGTCGGGCTATTAGAACTTTGCGTGTGCTTGTGAGAGATTTTTATTTACATGCGGAAATAATCTAGTATCACTATTCGTTCAGAATAGAGATTTCAGAGATACTGAGTGATGGTTAAATGTTGAAAATACCTCTAAACCAAATTTTGATCACCCATCGGTAATTTTTTATCCGACCTTGGAGCTACACCTAACAGAACCTGCAAAGTTGCGGGTTCTGCATTTTTTACAAATTTTTGAAGGTGGTGGTAACAAAGTTCTCAAAGTTTATCACATTTTCAAGGATTTTAGCAGGTGGTTAACCCCTGAATATGGTACGACTCGTTGCTTCGTGGATTTAGACAAGCGAACAACTAAACAGCTATATTTTTAGCATTTGTGTATTTCTCAAAGTCTGTGGAAAGTGTGATGAACTTCGGATGCTTTGTTATGTCCTAGATCGGTTGTTAAATAAAAATCATCTCTAGGTTAAAATTATCCTAAAAATAGGAGGTAAAAAAGCTGTCTCCTACTCATCCCTTTCGTTGCAAAAATTTCAAAAATTCTTCAAACAAATTTTATTGCAAGATTGACCACAAAATAATGAGTCTGAAACCTCAAAAAGTTGAGAGAGAGAGAAGTTGCGTCTAACAAAAGACTTCAAAATTTTACAACTTGCTGCTTTACGCTTCTAAACTATAAAAAATCTAAAATCATGTTTGACCACCCACCATCTAGAGACATGAAGCAATAAGTCGGATAAAAATTCACACGTATGTAGTCAAACGATGATTATTTTTCCTTTTCTTTTTTTTGTGATTTGGAGACATAAATTTCTGAACCCCGCTGAAAAACTTTGGATATTCTTTTATGTGTTACTTTCGAGTCCAATAAATATTAATGATAATAATAATGATTTTCGATGTTTTGTACTTTAGGTACATGAAAGAACTAGTTTTAACATGTTCATGGATTGTCTCAAAATCTCTGGAAATCTCCTGTTATAATATATGTACAGATGGCTTCTAAATCGCATAGATATTGATTTAGTTTTTGATTTTTTTTTGTATATTTTTGAATTTTCATAAAAATCATGGTGGTCAAATATTGTCAAACAAAATTTCCATGTTCGGGATTCTTGCCAGGGAACATCTAAATAATAATAGTAATAAGCCGCTTGCTTTTCTCCAAGGATCCTTGCATGAGCCTTTAGCCTTCTTGTCTCTTAATGAGAGTGGTCCGATCCGACCGCGTGTCTGGAGATGTTAAACGGAGGTGGTGGCTAGATCTTAGTTTGACGTTGTTAAAGGACCTCCAGAATACGCCGCGTTTTCACTAACGGTGGACGCCTGTCATGATCCAGCTCCAGACCGATGGTCCCTTTCGAGGGTAGATCTAGTCAGCGTCCTATCGTAAATACTCAAGATTTGGATATCCAGATCTCGTTGTTAATAAACCACGGAGCTTCGACGATCATGGGTAAAACGCGATTTTGGAGTACCTACATTTAATTTCAGAGAATGAAGAGCTTCAGTTTTTGACTCAACAAGCTTTTCCAGCAGAGGAGCGGATACAGGACAGACCTCGGACTTGGGAACTTGACAGCAACGACGGAAAAGGTGGAACGCGTGTTGAGAATAACTAACGTTGGTCGACCAAGGAAACTTTCCACCATCCACCAAGATGTTGGTTGAGGGTGGCGTGACCATTCTGTGATATCGTCAACCGTCCTCTACAGTCGCCGGCAAATGAGGACGTCATTCTCTGAGGCGTCCTCGGCATACTAATCGGCGCCGGAAAGAAGGAAGAATTCTAGGCCCAGCAAGGAACCCTGTGGGACATCAGCCCTAAATATGTCTATAGGTTAAACGAAAGATGGTTAGTCGAAATCGCTGTTGATCAATCGTGGTCAATATCTTTCGTTTTTGTTTTATTACTTTGTGCTACCAACTTCACGGATCTCCTGTTATCTTCTGTCTTATTTTGTACTCACATTACTAACATTGCTTCTTGTCCTTTGGATACCAGGACTACTACTCCTACATTTTTTGAAATGACTTGGTGGCGTTATTAGTTTTGAGAAAAGATAGTAGTAGTAGATAGGTAATATTTTTGCAGTGTATGCCGCTTTAGAGGCCCAGAATGATTCATGATTAAAATATTAGGTCTAGGTCAGTCCCTTTTTTTGTTATTTATAGTTTTCCATTTTGTAGTTTTTTAGCCATAATTGGTATTAATTTAAGTTAAAATTTTTTTTTGGAATTGTGGCTTGAATAAATAGGGGTAATTAGGTTTTACGTTTCGGCTTTTCTTTATTTAAAACAAAATTACATTAAGCCTTCTTCAGAACTGTATTCTAAATGTCAGAAAATGAAATGGTATTAGAACCATTGTATTTGTAGTCAAAATAATTGTTTCAAACAATTATTTTGAAACAATTATTTTGACTACAAATACAATGGTTATAATACCATTTCCTTTTCTGACAAATACAATGGTTCTAATACCATTTCCTTTTCTGACATTTAGAATACAGTTCTGAAGAAGGCTTAATGTAATTTTTAGAGTTTCCGCGAATAGTTGTAATAGCGAATAGTCGAATACCGATTAATCGCCATTCACTTTGGCGAATAGTCGAATAACTCGACATTACTATTCGACATAAATAAGGCACATTAAAAATATTTCTAATTTCTTCTAAGGTTGTGAGAAAAAAAAACAATAAAGTTAAAGAAATCTGTTTCATGTTATATGTACATACCTACATATATGTAATGTAGTAATTTAATTTTTCATTTTTAAATGCTGGCAACCCTTTTCTTGAACATATTTTACGAGGAATGCCCCGTTTTGTATAACCCAGCGTTTATTATTGTAGGGGATTTCCCGCTCAATCAATACGCTTGTGTTTAGGATAGGTGGCACGCATTTGTAACTTGATTTTCGACATCGGTTGACGTTTTTTTATTTTTTCTTTCTATACTTATTTGAAAATTGCTATTGAATTAAAGACTTGAATACTTAATTAGTTAAAGTGTTACTTAAAAAAGAAGAACAATCATGCCAAACCCAGGAAAAAATCTCATGTTTGGCCACATTTTGAAGAGGAAGAAAACAGTGCAAAATGTATTTTGTGTGGTGTAAAAATAAGTAGAGCAGCAAAAAAAGCAGGAACGACGGCTTTGCAGAATCATTTGAAATTCAAACACCCAGGTTAGTTTTTTTTTTACTTATATTATTTTACCGTTACAAAATAATAATAGGAACGTTATATAGTATAATATTTGTTTCAAAAGTTCTTTTCATTTGTGAAGTATATTGTACTTGTGAGTTTGTAACACATTATTTAAATAATTGCCGCAACCTACGTTCCTGATTAAGGGTTCTTTTCTTTGTTCGCAGATGAGTATGGTAAAATTTATGGAAGCTCAAGTAGTCATGCTCAACATAATGCTCCCACAGAATCATCTCCAAGTACCTCCTCATCCAACCAGTTGCCCAGTCAGCCTTTGGTGCAACCGTCACTGCAACAACTACTTGAAAAAAAAGCTCTGGGACATCAACGATAGCCGAGCAAAAAAATATCACTACTTGATTGGGGAAATGATCGCTATTGACAACGAGCCACTTTCCATCGTCGATCATCATGTGGGCTTTAAACGTCTTATTAATAATGTTTTGCCGCAATACACTATTCCTGGCAGGACATATTTCATTGAGAAAATAATTCCAGACATGTATGACAGAGTGGTTAGCAAACTAAAAAACGAGTTAGAAAGGGCTGAAGCTATAGCATTCACTACCGATCTTTGGACTTCTTCTGTAAATAATGCTGCATTTCTGAGTTTCACAGGACACTGGATATCAGAAAACTTTAAACTGAATCATGCCGTCCTAAACATGGCGCATTTTCCTGACTCACACACACCAGAAAATATCAAAAGAGAACTGTTACAGTGTGTAACGAAATGGGACATACCCATCACTAAAATTCAAGCGATTGTTCACGATAATGGGGCGAATATGGTTAAAGGAGTTAAGGAAACTCTACTTCCTTCAGAGCGTTGCTTCATACATACTCTCCATCTGGTGATAAATAATGCATTAGATAACAGTTCTCCAATAAAAGAAATTCTTACTAGTGCCCGCCGCATAGTGACACATTTTAATCATTCAGGATATACAAAACTTGAAAGTATTCAATCTGATCTCGGACTTCCTAAGCATAAACTGATTCAAGATATTCAAACTCGCTGGAACTCAACATATTACTTACTGGAGCGTCTATCTGAGCAAAAAAGAGCAATTTCGGTGTATATTTCAGAATCAAGGAGCGTGAATTTTGAAAATTTGACTAGTGTCCAGTGGGAGGTTATAGAACATCTGCTAAAACTATTAAAACCTTTCGAAGAGATTACAAAAATCACGAGTTCCACATATGCACCAATATCAGATGTGATACCTAGCACTGTTTCATTAACCAGATACCTAATGAAAGATGCGCTGATTCAACAAACTGCACACGTTGATGATTTTAGAAAGGCGTTAATAGAAAATATGCAAGCCCGTTTTAACTTGGACGATCTATGTTTTAGGAAGACATATTACTTGTCGACATTTTTAGACCCCCGCTACAAGGTCTTTTACTTTGACGCTACCCAAGCTGAACGGATCCGTAGAGCTGCGCTCAGAGAAGGTCTTATGCTTTCTTTAGATGACGAAAATGATGATTGGGATCCAGAAACGGCATCCAAAAGGTCTCGTTTAGACAAAGAAAGTGTGCATGTCGATTCAGAAACTCATAAACTATTTTGGGCATGTTTTGAAGAATCATCTATAGAGCAGCCTACTGAAGAGCAACCCAAGAATGTCACTGCTGAAGAAATCGCCCACTACATCGCATTAGCAAAGGCTGACAGAAAAATAAACCCATATGAATGGTGGGCTTTGAGTATCAATAAGAATAGATTTCCTATTTTAAGTAAGCTTGCTAAACGATACTTAATCACACCAGCAAGCTCTGTTTATTCAGAAAGACTATTTTCCGAGGCAGGTTTAATTTATGAGGAAAAGCGAAACCGACTTGCTCCCGATCGTGCAGAAAAAATAGTTTTTTTGCACCACAATCTGCCTCTGTTGGATTTTAAATATTAATTAAAAGACCTAACTAATTTAATTTCATGAATATGATAGGCACAGACACATATTACAGATAATAAAATTGATACTGTGTATTGTTTTATTAAGGAAAATAATAAAAATTTACTATTTTTAACTCATTCGTTTTTTTTTGTTCGTTAAAAGTTTATTTTAGACGACTATTCGCCGAATGCCGAATAATACTAGCTATTATTCGGTATTCGACGAATATCAAAAAAATGCCGAGTAATGCCGAATACCGAATAATAGCGAGTATTCGCGGCAACTCTAGTAATTTTGTTTTAAATAAAGAAAAGCCGAAACGTGAAACCTAATTATCCCTATTTATTCAAGCCATAATTCCAAAAAAAAATTTTAACTTCAAGTTATTTATAGTTGGATAATGAATCAATCGCAGTTAACAGAAATATGTATTTCGCAAAATATTATTGCTTGATTCACTACTTGTGGTTTCACAGTATTATTATTAGTGCATTCCAATTAAAATTCATAAAATTTTTCGTACAAGGCCACTAAATATTGGCGTATGTACATGAATAAACATCTAATATACCATAAATAAGAATCACCTGATCGAATGAGTACGTGAGACATTTAAAATTATATCGATTTAATTCTAATGTACACAACAATAGTCTTAAAGACGTGCATAGGTGGAAATCAATTTAGATTAGAAATGATATCAAGTAGTTAATTCGAAGTAATTACGAGGTATTATTGCATTAAAAAGTGCTATTAGATGGTATGTTTCCTAATTTCTGTAAATATGTCTTTATGTTGTTTTGATCGTTAAAAATAATTAGCATTCATAAATGTACTATCAATAATGATTAAGGTTATATCCTGTAATAAACATTACGTATTGAAATGCATTGTGTAAAACAAAATTAAAACTATTATTATTTACTATTACAACGATACAGCTGTTTACAATATGTACAACAAGGTCTTACTGAATAATAAATAGTTCCAATATATAGGGTAACCGAAAAATTGTGGCATTCTTCGTTGTCAATATCAATACTATTATTTTTCATTTCAGATGATGCTCGAACAAAATTTAAAAAATACGTTAACCAATTGGCGACCACCAAAACCGAGGGCAATGAAAAATTCCTAATACTTCGGCCAAAATACAGCCAAAATGAAGAACTCCTCCAAGCCTTATCTGTCGGCCCATTATCTCCGCAATACGATTCCAGGAACGCTATAGGTTTGCCTCCTAGCTCATCTCCAGCCTTATCGTTTTCTGAATTTAGTCCTGCCAATTCCCCAGGTCCTAGACAACCACCTCCTTACCGCCCACCTCCACCAGTAACGCCGACCTCCTCTTCCGATAATATTTCGATAAGTTCATCGACTTACTCCATACATTCTGCCAGCGATTTGGATAATCCGTACGCGCCACCACGGAAGAAATTGAGTGAAAAGAAATTAGAAGCGGAATTGAAAGCGTTAGAAAATGATAATGATAATTCTAGTAGTGCAAACGATGAAAATCCCGATCAGAATGATGTTAAAGATGTCGAGAAGCAATCCATTAGCGTTAAGGAGAGGATGCAGAAGTTTAATAAGATGGCTACCGCTGAAGATGAGTTGAGCCCTAGGCAGAGGGATAAGAAGAAGCAGCCCGAAGGGGTATGTCTTCTTTTATTATTTTTAACGAATTACATGGAGACTCTAATAAACTTATAATAATAATTCTGAGTAATTACTGGCACTTCGGTAATCTCATTATTTCTTGGAACGTGTTTAAAAATACGATTACGCCGTCATTAAAATTAGAATGACAAGCTTTTCGTTTTATGTCATGGCCGCCTTTAATGCGTAATTTAAATAATTTGTTTGCGTTTAAGTAAACAGAAGCGTACATTACTTTTTTAGGCATCCATAAATTAATTTTATGTGGTATTCGTTAAGTGAACGTTATTATCTGTGGTATTAACGAAACTTGCAATAAAGAAATTCCCGGTATATGCTATAGAATGAATAAAAATGTGTGCTATCCTGTGGATTCTAAATATTTGCGGGCTTTTAGCATTGCCGTCAATTCTGTAATATTTTACATGTTATCTTTTTCTCAGTTTGTTGAAATGGAGTTTTTTCTGTCTTATAATGTTGAAAATTCATATTTTGAATATTTTATTTTATTGGAAACTTGTTCGACATCAATTAGTCCATAATACAAATTTATATCCACTCATACAGGATATTTATTTTTAATGCTGACTGTTCAAAATTATAACATATTAAATCGATTTATTTGTTGTTATCTTACTAAGCCATGTTGGGAGAAAAAATAAGGAAATTACTAATTTGCATCATCCGACATCTACTGCTGTTTTTGTATATCTTAATTGGAATTCGCGAACTGGGACGGGTTTTTTTACTTAGGCATCTAAATTACATCCTGTGTTTTTATATAGATAATACCTATTTAAATTAGTTTGTCAGCCAAATATGTTCAATTTATAATTGACTAATTATTGACCTTTGATTAGATTTCTAACCTGGATAAAATGTGAAAACTCATATTTGATTTGGAACGTACTCAGTAGGCCTAATAAATAGTCCATAATTAATAGGTCTTGTTTTACATCTAAAACAACAAGTAGTATAAGCTTTATATAACACCTTTATATACAGGGTTGTACAACCAAAATGGAATCTACCATAACAATTGAATGGTGAGAGAGGTTTTAAAAACTTTTTTGAGATTACGATGACTGGATGAGCTATATTTTCAAATAGTTTCTCTATATAAGTAACTAATATCGTAAACGTTCTTCTTTAATATGCACCTAGAGAAAAGAACATAACATATCCTCGACAGATTGTGGGACCACAATTGGCCCGCTATATGCAACCCACGATCCAGCGATTCGTTTCCCAGAAGTGTTAAATTGCCAAAACCAAATTACTTTCTCGCTGCCAAATTTGTTTTTGTTTTGTTTTGCTCTTCCAGAGATGTCCATCATTAATGTAGTTTGATTATCAATTGGCCGAATCCTAAACTCTATATGAAAACACCATTGACTACTGAGCAGATCGAGACATCTAGCGGAAATGACAATCAACGAATCGTCCAAGCTAGATCAGTATCTGAGGGCATGGGGTTGGAATTAGTCCATTGTCGAAGGTATTATACAATTAAGGTTATGATGGAAATAGCGATGAAGTTAGACCTTACTTTCGTAGTTGCGCTGACGAGTCCTCGGAGGTCGAAACCGCACGGTCCGCTTCTAATTTTTTTCTAATCTATTTATACTGCACTCGCTTGCAGGGTGCTTTCCAATAATTGGCATTTTTTGGTGTTCTTTTAACAGAAACACCACGTTAACCATTTCGTTTTTCGAAATGTAATAAGTAATCTGAAATCAATTACTAACAGTAAGTATAACGTTTTGACCGGTATTATGTACTAGACTGTTTCATTTGTTAAGTTTCACAGTCTCCTCATTAAAGTGTTCTAACTTGAATTTTAATACTCGTAACTAATTCCAAAAAATTGTATTTTTGGCGAATTTGCTCAACAACTATTACCTGCTGAAGTTTTCTTTAACACATGCACATGATCTTCCTGTATAATGGTGAATATCTTCTACTTAAACATGGGTGATTATTTTATTGAAGGATTTGATACATTAGTGTTGCAAAAATCATCTAATTTTTTCTAAAAAATGGCCGACATCGAAGTATTTTTTCAAATTTAATCGTATCTCGCTCGGCAACCATGAGTTTTGGATCTAACTTATTGTTTTTTACTCAACAGCAGAATTAATTGCGATATTAAAATACATTTCTACGATCAGCCTGCACACTATTTTTAAAACTAAATCCATGTAACCCTGGTCACGTCCCAAAAACAATTTTTCGAAATTCCTTACCGTTTAATTATAATACTTCCAACTAATGTTGCTTGCACCACAGACATCTTATTTGAATTTTAAATGGATTCTGATTAAAATATTTGCAACCCAAAATTGGACCATATTGTTTTTGGTTTGTTTGTGCTAAATCCTGAATTGTTCTCATAGATATTCAAATTATTGTTTTAGAATGAAATTTTGTGAAAATAGTATACATGACATGACGGATCTTCTTCTGATGTTCTGTCTGTGGTACTGCTTTAATATGATCTACTTGTAAACCTAATTAAGTTTTAAAGTTTTTTTTTCTACTACTTCTTTATCTTTCAATTCCTGAAATATTTCCACTTGTAGGTCAATAAAACAACAATTAATTAAATACCAATTTATTCCAGAACATACAATATGTGCCACACATTTAGCGTCAATTTCGTCCACTGAATAAGTCTTATTAACGAGAACATAATATTATATTGGGTGGAAGTACGGCTGTACCAGTTAGAGTTGAGGAGAATTTGAACGGGAAAGCAGCCAGTGTGGAAATAAGAACTTCTTTACATGTACATTCAAGCTTTCGCAATAATTTATTGCTTCTTCAGGAATACATTATTGAAGTATAGAAACTGCTAAACTAATAGGAAGAAAACTCCTTGTATTAATTAACATTCCGATGGATCTCTATACAGTTTGAATGAATTAACAAATGAAAATTTGTATGTAATTAACCGAGGAACCAGCGACATTTAATTTTAAACGCTGGTTCCTCGGTTAATTACATACAAATTTTCATTTGTTAATTCATTCAAACTGTATAGAGATCCATCGGAATGTTAATTAATACAAGGAGTTTTCTTCCTATTAGTTTAGCAGTTTCTATACTTCAATAATGTATTCCTGAAGAAGCAATAAATTATTGCGAAAGCTTGAATGTACATGTAAAGAAGTTCTTATTTCCACACTGGCTGCTTTCCCGTTCAAATTCTCCTCAACTCATAATATTATATGTTCTGGATTGTGTAATTGTGTTCAAATGGCCTTGTTACAGCACTATCTCCTCGTTTATAATGTTGCCATGGCACCACTTTGTTTTCAATAGCGAGTGGTAAATCTATAGAGGCTAATAATGATGATTTTTCATCTACCACTTGTAGAATGTTCTGGTGTACTTCAGGAGTCTAATCTAGGTCATCTACGCTTTAATATTTGCATTATTGGTTTAGATGAGAAACTTGAATGCTAACTTTTTCGATAAAAAGACTAAAAGAAAATTAACATTACAAAATTTTATATTTCTGTAATATTTTAAGGTTGAAAAATCGCAAAAGTTATAACTACAAAAATTCAAAATTCCGAAAATTGTAATTTTTTTTTGTGAGGTACAAAAACTCGAAATAACTTTTTAAATATTAACCTGAGCGTTTCGAACCTCAAGATTTATCGCTAGAAATCTTGACGTGCTATAGGGAACGCCAAAATACAAAATTTTGAAAATTGTAATTTTTATTATGTTCTGAGTTATTGTTTCCGTGACGTTTCTTTTCTGTAAAATATTTCATTTGCTATTTTGCTTGACAGATATAATCTATGTGTATTTATAGTACAAATGCAATATCAATTATTTTGACATTCAAGGATGACTAAGATTTTAAACGCATTAAAAAGCATATTTTTCGAACTTTCACCCGAAAAGTACTTATAACTCGGAAACCGTAAAAAATACAAGCAAATATGTTTAATAAGGAAAGGTAGAGAATTATTAAGTGTATTCAAAAATGCAATAATATATAGGGTGTTCCATTAAAAAAAAAGTGACTTCTATCGATGTAAAGTTGGTTGAAATGAACGTAAATTTTGGACGACCCTGTATAAATTATGATAAATTTTAGGACGTATATTTGATGTATGTTATTTCGGCTAATAACATGCCAAATATGAGATCTTTAGCTGCAATGCCTTCAGAAATACAGAATTTTAAACATAACGTTGCAATTGGCCCTATATCTGAAAAAAATTGAATAACTCAAAAACGGCTGATTTTTGACATAGGGTGTCTTAGTAAGTTTTGATGCAGAATTGTATGCCCGACACAAAAAACTCATAAAAAATATACCATGCTATTTAAATTAAGAAAGTTGACGTCAACTTCCGGTAAACCGGAAGTCGTATAACGGCGTAAATAATTTTGCTGATGAGTCTAGATGATATCAGTTATAATTACAAGTTTTCAGAAAAGTTGAATTTCAAGAACATCAAAAAGATCTAACGAACGAGTTTCGTGAATGACCCTGTATAGTTGTTATGTTATTGTGATTTTATCAGACTATGTTTTGTGAACTTGTCAACCCACATTTTAAACTACTATTTTCTCTATTTATTTCGGTGGAACTTGTTTGAAACTTTATCAAGAAGAACTCTTTAGAGTACAGTTAGAACTCCAATAAAAAGATTTTCCTGGTATTATTTTATTAAATATAATTAATTTTTCAGATTATTAATAAGAAGAGCTAATGTAACACATGTAGTTAAGTTCTTCTTGAAAATTTTCCATTTCGTACTCCCCGTAAACAACGCTCACCATTTATATAGTCTACAGAACAATATGCCTCATTGTGAAAATAATTAAATTTGGCTAATTCAAGTGACCTTTGTGTTGCAACCCCGATCCTGTTGCGATAATATAATATCCCTAAAAGAGAATATCAAGTGCTTTGCAGCGGTGTATTTTCATTGTTGATGTTACGGCGAATCGTACGTACTCTCGGTTACTATTAACTTTGTTAAAACGCATTGTGGCGGCGCGTGCCTCACTTTTTTAACGGTCCTCACGCAATTTGTTATTTTGTAGTCGCACGCCCATCAAAAATAATTACGTCTATTATGCGAACGATGCTTTGTTCTCTAAATAAAAATGAGCGTAGACGGGACAATATTTATACTTAATAATTTTGAAGGTGTGATTTGTGCTTAATCTCGTATCCATTTAATTAAATGGAAACGAGACAAACATACATTAGGCGCCAAATTTGAAATACCTCTATAGAACTATCAGCGAAAGAAACGGGACCTACCAATAAGAATAGCCGCGGGAGATGGGAGACTCTCGGAACCGGATGTGAGGCTTCTTAAAGATGATAATCGATACAGTCATTTGTAAAACATAAAGGGTATCGGTTCCAAGAAAAACTACTCTCGACATTGGTACTTGTCACAGCTTCGGGACATAAATCAAGTTGTCGTATATATGAATTGTTCGAGCCTAATTTACAAGTACATCAAAAGAATATGTATCTAGATGGTTATGGAACAGGAAAGGAAAAAGATGTGGAGATTGTGGTATGATCGTATTTATTTTTATTGGGATTAAGTACTTCTATCGGTTTATAAATTAGAGTTAGGCATCAGATATTGATTGCATCACTAATCCATAAATAATATAGTTTTTTTTATTTTTCCTGAAATTCCACTTAAGTGGTTAATGCTGTGGTAATTGATTCTTGGAGATTTATAGATCCTAAAATTAATAAGCAATTTTAGTTATGTTTATCGCAACTACTGACTGAATAAATATTTCCTAGAATTTGATTTGTCCTCTCCCAACTAACATATGAATGTGAATATTTAGAAAAATTACGGGAAAAGGTTTTTAAAAGTCTTTAAAAGAAAAACATTGAAAATAATCGAGGAAAGTGATTATGCTGTTTCAAAATAAAGCAAAAATTAGAAACATGGTTTAAGAACTTGTTTTTATCCGATTTCATAAGCATAAATCAAGACCTTACCAATCTGGGCTCATAATTAACGCAAAAATTCTTGGAGCTGCGAATTGTTTAAGACTAAACAACTTCAGGGCATCAAATACATGGTTGGAAAGATTTTCATTCAAGACTTAACTTCTTGGTTAGCAAAGCTTTTGAACATTTTCAAGGATTATGCTCTAAGAAACGTATTTCATGCATATAAGAGATGTGTCTACTATCCTGCTTTGTCAAGAAGAATATGCACTCAAAAATGACAACTGTGAGCAAAGTGAAACGGAGTAACCATTTATGTTACGGGGGGCCGTTTTTATATTCCTGGCCAAGGCATGAAAACAAAAGACTAGAGCAAAAGCAAAATTTTATTTTTCAATATAGTTTCCCTGCTTTTGAATACAGGTATAACACCGTTTCAATAACATCTTTAATCCAGTATAAAAATATTCATTTGGTTTTTCCGCAAAATGGTCCTGAACTGCTGCTATAAGTTCGTCATTAAATCTGACTCACCTCTACAGCGCGCCAAGAATTGTTCACAGGTCTCAACCCGGACACGCATTTGGAATGACGAAAGCATTCGCGGCACTCATCTTGCACTAACCTTTGTCATCCCAAGGTAATCGTGTAAAATTCTGAAAATGGTGGTTTCTGAAACTTCTAGTGAAGCTGTTAATTGTCGCTTCTTTTGTCTTGCATCCTCCAGAACCAAACACTTGGTTTTTTTCAACAACATTTGAAGTGATCACGTCAAGAGGGCGCCCTGGACGGGGATCATCATCCAGTGATTCTCGACCACCTCTAAATAATTTTGATCACTTGCAAATAGTTGTCTTGGAAGGGCAATCATCCCCGTATACAGCAAACAGCTCTTCAAGAATAATTTCTGGAGCCCGATATTCGATTTTATTCATTTCAATGCGCGACGTCATAAATTGACAGATAATAAAATTAATAATGTTGCAATTGTTTTGTAAATTGCCACACAAGTTACCAAGGCATATGTGATTAAAAAACAATATAACCCAAAATTGCATCAAAATTCAAAACAACCGAGTCCGGTAATATAAAAACGATTCCTCGTAGGCAAGTCTGAATTTTGGCTTGCCATTTTTAACGAAAGATTTGAATCGTTGATCTTCCATTTCATTTTCAGATATTATTTTGGTTTTACAGCACACATAAATGAATCTGACTGACTTTTTTCCATTGAACCTAATTAGAACTTCCTTATTCAAGCAGCTCATCCTCTGTAAATAACTCTGATGCATCTTCCTCATTTCTTTCAACAGAGCAGATCGACTGTACTTCTTGCTGAGCATTATCTCTTTCTGGGCTGGACAATTCTTGCTGGGTATCACTCTCTTCTGATTCTGTCATTTCAATAGACGACTCTTCTGATGAGCTCTGGGCAGTGATACTCTTTCCTGGTTGCACCTGACTTAAGCGACTGTAACTATCTACTGAAATATTTTTTTCCATATCTTGATTAACCAACAAAAATAGTATCGGAAAAACGGGAGTCATTGATCACTTTCCATTCAGTGATCAATGACACCCTGAGGGACAAAATCTAACCTACAAGAACGTGATTCAACTAGGACATGTTTTTTCCTCAAAAACCTATTTCTGAAACATCAATTAGGAGAACAGCAATCATAGATTACACTTACATTTTTGTGAGTATCAGAAAAAACGCTGTTATTTTAGATAATAATCTGTCACACTTATTCACATTCTACACAGAACTACTACTGAATCGAGTAGGTGGTATGACGGGATAGAAGCTGGGCACTATTGTCACTTAACTTAGGTATAAACGCCAGAGTTGCCACATAATCAGGAATGTCATGTTTGATCAATAACACCCCGAATGTTCAGTAATATATAATATTTACGGTAATAAATAAACAATGTAAAATATGTAATCGACCAATATTTGATTCTCCGAGGGTGGTTGGCTATTTTTTTCCTACAATAAAATGCAAATTTTTGAGAATCCATCTGCATATACAGAATATTTGAAAATGTTCATGTCCCCTCATCTTCTCGATCCTGATTCACACATCTCCAATAACGTGGGCATCCATTTTGATTACACTTAAATGAACGGAACGTCTTAGGACGCTTCAAGAATCGTTGTAATAAGCGACCAACGTACACCTCGTCACGATGATAACGTATCAGAAATGACTAATGACCCTGCCCGAAGAATGTGTGCAGTCATTCAGTCGTTTAGCATTTTTGTTGTGTGTGCCGCGGGATTCGTATTTGTTCGATCCCGCTGGGTTCACAAATTAGTTTACGGGAACCCACGTGCCTTTCCCGTTCATTCTTGTTCTGTATCTTTTGTTTTTTGTCCATGTGCACGGTCATTCATCGATATTTGATTAGCCGCGATGATGTTAGAGCGTGATGGAAGTTAACAAGGATGACGGGATTGTTACGATTGTAATTGGTAATTCCTTCGCGGAATTAGATAGGGAAGCGTTGATATGAAATCAAAGTTGTATCTATTCACGTATGCAACCTTTCAACTTGTTATTTTCTTTGTTATAGGGGTTTTAATTAGCATAAAAAAATGTAATATTCCTTGGAAATGTTTCGCACAATCCGATATCAAGAGGACTTAAGTCTAAAAGAATAATTCGTCTTCAATTTACATGAAAAGGTGATTATTCAAAAGAACGCGAGTAATAAATTAATTTTTGTGTGTGTTATCATTTTACAACATCACGAACAAACGCGATCGTACGATGTATGTACCGCTTGTAACGTACTTATTACGGAAAAACATCCATCAAACACATTACAATGGAGACTGCTACGAACAAAATGCGTTTGTTATACATATGGCGTGTATTTTTGAGTCAAGGACCGACTGTATAGATGCGTAACCGCACATATCCATATTTGAGCGCGAACATGGATTGCACCAGCGCTCGGGTATGTATGTATGGGTTTATGTTTCATCGGAGCTTTACTTTTATTGTATTTGTTTATTTCTCGATTGTGCCCAGTTATACCGCCATTCAAAAGTTTAATCAGTAAAACTTAAAAAATTGATTTCTAATCGAGTGTATTTAGAGTACCATTATTTTTGGCTTTAATGAATTAGTTATATGGGTGTATTGTATAGAAAATTCATCTTCTCTAAACAAGATTTTCATTGTCTTTGATAATAACGGAATTTTCTTCTTCATACGCCCACGCAGTTTTGAAATACTACAATTTTGAAAGACTCAAAATTAATGAGTCCATCTTTCCTTATTAGTAAGACATTCGTCTGATTCTGGTTTCAATTTTGTAAAACCGGTTTCAGAATGAATTGTTTTAGATTTAATGTGAGTTAGTCGTTAAATCGCTTCATTCATCACGTGTTTCTGAATCTTGCGATGCTCCCTTAGTATGCCATAATTTTGCGCTTTCTATCTCGGACTATTGACGGCGACTTTGATCCACTATTTTTCCCTGTAGTTACCTAGGATTTTTTTCGACCATTTTTAGTTGCACAAGCTAGTTCTATAAGTGCTAGTTAGGACCGTCTTAATTGGTCTGATGGTCTGGCACCCAAGGATAAATTTCGTGGTGGATATTTTACAAATATAACAGTTTTTGCAATTATGTACTTAGAATTATCTTGAAATCAAGGAGGAATTGCTGGGTTAAAGAATATTTTTTGGTGCTTTGGTCCACTGCTCTGTGAAGCCCCTCTATAGATTTAATGGTCGTTGTATAGACTCAGAGTATTTTGTGGAAATTCGTTTCTTTAAATTCCTTATATTAATCTTGTTGTTAAAATTGTTACCTCTACAGGGCCTATTTCATTTATTCACGCCTTTTAGGAGATTAAAAGGTTTTTTTTTTGCCAGACCCGTCCGACCTATAGTCACCGGTAGGCACCGCGGCCATCAGGCTTATTGTGCCACATCTGTTTGTTCAAGTCACCCACTCTAGCACGGTAGTCCCCTCCACTAACCTGTACAGGTCCCTAACTGAGTGGGTAAGGTATATCTCTGGGTCTCCTTTCGTTATCCCAAACATATTCTGCCTTCTGCGATCTAGTGCCTCGCAGTCGCGCAGTATGTGATCGGCTGTCTCCGGTTCTATCCCACAAAGTCTACACTTTGTGTCCCCGTCAAACACTCCGATTCTGCGTAGGTGTTCTTTCACCGCAGTATGTCCGGTCATTAGTCCCGTTACGATGCAGAGCTGTTTCCTACTAAGATGTAGTAGTTCTCTAGCTCTTTTCCTGCATGGATTCCCTATAAAGGTTTTGCCATGTACTATACCGGGTGAGGCTCCCCAGTATTCCTGCTGCTTCGTACGAACCCAGTCTCCTATATGTCTCCGGGCCGTATGCCTTGTGACCCCGAAGAAAGGTTCTGGGCCGTACATTTCCATCTCTGACCCTCTCTTCGCGAGTTCGTCAGCCCTTGCGTTGCCCTGATGGCCCGGTATCCAAGTCAACCCAACCTTGTTCCGGTTCGACAGTTTCACCAGTTCGTCGAGGCATTCCATCACCAGCCTGGAGACACCTTCCGGCTTAATAACGCCTTCAATGCCGCTTGGCTATCAGACATGATGTGAATTCGTCTGTTGGTCACCGCTTTCACATTCATTGTGTGTGCGCATTGGAGAATAGCATATACTTCCGCCTGAAACACCGAAGCATACTCCCCAGTGCGTAACTGTGGCCCTCATTCTGAGAGCATATCCCCGCACCGGTACCATTAGCCGTCTTAGATCCGTCTGTGTACCAGACTAAGTCTTGCTCTTTGATTCCCAGTGCATACCTGGCAGCCTCCTCCCGTCCGTCCGCTATAGACACCGTGAAGGGATTCCCATACCTATGCCTTACCGGCATGTGGTCGGTCCGCATTTCCAACACCCCCTTTCCCACATGCTCAATTATCGACATATGATTTGTGTTGACCCTTTTCGTGGTCGTTGTGTGTTGCAGCCTGTATGCCCCCATCCTTGCCTCCCCCTGTATGACCAGGTGCAACGGTGGCAAGTCCAGGAGTGCCTCCATGGCTGCAGTCGGTGTCGTCCGCATTGCTCCCGTTATTCCTAGGCAGGCAAGTCTTTGCACCTTGCTCAGCCTCTGAATAGCGTTCTTTTGTTGCGTCTTTGTCCACCATACCAAAGCTGCATACGTTTAAAAGGTATTTACAATCTGTGTGTCTTTAGTGTGATGGTCTGCACGGTTATCCTCCTAAACAATGTTCTGGGTTCTATTTCTGGGTCTGCGGAAATATTATTTTATCTTATTATGGAGAAATTGAATAGTTTCACTACGAAAGACAGTTACTGTAGTTTATGAAGGAATTTTCCACTGTAATAGACCTACTGACGAAGAGCATCGCGAGTTATTGGATATGAACGTACAAGTGGATAACTTATCGTCGGTTGAACCTAACCCTTCTACGTTTAAAAGCAGTGTTTGTAGGCCAACTCTGAAAATTAGGAAATAGACTAGCCTGCAAGACTCGTCGGTATTTAAAAACAAAACTCCCGAATCACAAAATTCGGTTGATTATTTTAACATTAAACTAGGCGAGCTTGCCGTTATGTATGTGATTGCAAAACGTTGTGGTGCAGATGTAAATGAAAATGCAACTCTTGCACCTTATACGGTGTCGCAGCTTATTGCAAAATCTGATAAATACCATACGATTGTCGAAAAACTAGGTAGGTACTGTCTCGCTCTCAAATACTACTATCCAAAAACGAATTACTGATATGATTAGTAACATTGCACATACCATGTTGACTAGGCTTTGCATGTGTGACATGGTTGCTCTTTAATTGGATAAGAGCACAGGCATATCGAAGAAAGCAGTTACCTTAGTTTTTGTATGATATTTATGGGGGAAGGCCAGTTGCTGGAACAGCAGATGATATTTTCACGGCATTCAATGACCTTGTTAGTAAACATGACATCGCTTGGAGGAAGTGTATGGGTTTGTCTACAGATGGAGGACTGGGTATCAAACAGGTCTGCAAGCTCGTATAAAAGCTGTAGCTCCTAACATGAAATGGACACACTTTTGTATTCATCGAGAGGCACTGGTAGCCTGATATGTGCAGAAAACTCTTAATGAACTAGTTACATTAAAACTCGACCTTTGCAATCCCGGTTGTTTTCTTTGTTGTTCAAAGAGAGCTTGAGCTTAAAGACCGGGTCAGAACTATGCAAATTGTCTCATTGACTTTTCTTGGCTTTGCGTAACTGCCTACTTAGCTCGAAATTCAGTGATTCAGCATGCGTAACGTTAACCAGAATTTGCAAGTTGGCAGGTGTTGAAATATTGTTGGCTCTGGTTCCTTTTCAATTTTTTAAAATTACATTTCCATTTTGATTTTGCATATCTTTTTAGGTCCACGATGTAGTAGATTTTGACACTTAACGTAAGGCAAATTGGCAAACAATTTTTAGGACGCTAAACATTTTATTTATCTTATAAATAGTTCGTAGTGTATTATGTCATATATTTAGTCAGTTAATGATTAAATTAATCAATAAATAATTAAAATTACGCGCAATCCACAAATCTAGGTCAAGCCTGAAAATATCGATGAATAGGGCTGGTAAATATAATAGTAATATTATAGCTGCTTTCTATTTGCCACAATTCTCAGCTAACTTCAGTGTTCTCACTAATAAGCATCGTTTTATTTGTAAGTGAGAATCATGTGAGAATGAAGTGAGAAGTGAGATGAGGAAAAGTGAGAATTGTGGCAAATAGAAAGCAGCTTATAATAATAATAATAGTAATAATAGTACTTTATTACCCAACAGAAACCATTTACAGGGTAACATAATAAACATTTTAATACATTATACACACATAATACAAAAAAAGAATACTTATGAATAGGTAAATAATAATTCAAAAGCCAAACTAAACTAAAACTACTACAAAGATAGATATGCAGAACAACAAAGCAATGAAAAATAAAAATTAACATCAAATACAAAATGTGTACTATATACATATCCATGAAATAATAACATTAAGAGAAAAAAAAAAACTTAAAGAAAAATATCGTCATGGGTTAAATTAGACAGTCGGGCCATGCGGTATAGAGGTGAATTAACTGAAAGATTTGTCCTAGAACAAGGGATAGATAGAGAAGAGTTATATCTACATGACTGGCGCGGAACATGAAAATTAAGCTGTGACAACAAAAATGAGCTGTCAACCATCCCACGCACCAATCTCCAAACAAAACGAGCGCCATGCGCATCACGTCGTGATGATAAAGATTGAAAATTGTGTCTTCCAAGCAACTGCCCATAATCTATACCCCTAGGTGGAAAGAATCCATCCAGCTTAAATGAAAGGTATTTCAAAAATTTGCGTTGCAGTCGTTCTATGTGAAGCTGGTAACATAAATAGTAAGGTGACCAGACAGGAGAAGCGTACTCTAAACTACTTACAACAAATGCAAAAAACAGCGACTTGAGAAGTTCAGGATCCATAAAGTATTTAGATGTTCGCATTATAAATCCAAGTTTGCGTGACGTGGAAGAACAAAGAGCGACAATATGAGCACTAAATCTGAGTTCGGCATCAAAAAGTACTCCTAGATCATAGAAATTTTGAGATTTAGTAATAGGTTGACTGTTTATTGAATAGACGGAGTGCACTACTTTACGTTTGCGTGTATAAGTAACCGAGCAGCATTTAGAAATGTTGATCTTTAATTTGTTTGCAGAGCACCATTCAACAAAAGTGTCTAGATTGTACTGCAGGTTGGTAATATCCTGGTCGGAAGAAACGGCATTGTAGATCTTTATATCATCAGCATAAGCCAAAACAGGGCATTCAAACATATCAAGCAAATCCTTTACATAAATTAGAAATAGCAAAGGGCCAAGATTAGACCCTTTGAGGGACGCCTGAAGTGGAGACAAATTCAGTGGAACAAAATCCATTGTATTGTACATAGTTAAGCCGATTGCGGAGATAGGAAGCGATTAATTTAATAAAATTTGGGCACATTCCTAGTGCACTAAGCTTGAGTAAAAGCAGTCCGTGATCAATTGAATCAAAGGCAGCAGAAAGGTCAGTGTAAATGACATCCACTTGACCATGCCTATCTAAATGCTGAGAAATATATTGCGTAATTGATACTAGGTTAGTTACTGTCGATCGACCAGGAAGAAAGCCATGCTGATGAGGGGATATGTACTTGGAAATATTTGTTATTAAGGAAGAATAAATTACCTGTTCAAACACTTTGGAGAAATTGTTTAAGATTGATATTGGCCTATAGTTCTTCAATATTGGCTCATTTCCTTTTTTGAAAACAGGACTAATTCTTGCCCGCTTCCATCGGTCAGGAAAGGTAGCTGACTTGATAGCTAGGTTTATAATAATTCTTAAGGGTTTAGCAAGAACATATCGTGCATCACGTATTATTAGATTAGGGACACAGTCATCGCCAGCGGTGTAATTACTGGGAAAAGTAGCCATAATTTTTATAAGTTCTTCATCAGATACTGCCAAGAGGTTAAAGGGTAATTTGTTTGAAACAACATCAGGTAGATCGGTTATTGAACTATTAATTTGAGTTTGCGAGAAAATATCAGCAAACGCATTAACAATGTCTTTCGGAGACTCAAGGGTAATATTGTTATGGATCAAAGTACCGGGAATTCTTGTTTTACCCTTTTTTATGGTTGATGAATTTAAAGAGTTCTCTAGGATTATTTTTGATTGATTGACCGACTTTTTCCAAATAACAGTTGTAGGCCACGGATATTTGATCTTTGCAGATAATTCGAAGACGTTTAAATTCATTAGCATAAAACAGACTCTTCGTGCTTTTCCACTTGCGCCTGTAATATTCCTTAGTAGAATAACATAATCCTGGACTTTTTTGTATATAATTTCATGCTCTACAAAAGAATCTTACAATTTTATTGATATCTTATTCTGTTAAAGGTCAGTACGCTAAAAAATGTGTTATCTACAAACGTAGTGATGAAGAACTGCATTCATTAAGCAATAATTATGTGTGCACACTTATTGTCGCAGCGCAGCCCAGCAGAGTGTCAATGCGATGGGGTGAATTTTAAAGCTTAGGTGTGTTACATGATGAACCATGATTAAATTTGATCTGCAGTGCCAAATTTTGTCTACTTTGTAAAGTTGCCTCTTGATTTTGTTCTAGCATTGATTGACGTTAGACTTTTCATACACAGAAATTTTTAACTATCATTCAGGACAGATTATCAAAAATAACGAATGAAATAAAATGAATCTGCTCGGTTGTAGTATTTCTCATTCATTTTAATTTTTTACTATGTATGTAGTTGGATTGGTGGTTGGCTGTTGAACTCTGAACGTTGGTGTATGTGTCCTTTACCCTGTAGCCTCTACAATCGCGAGCATAAATGTACGAATGGATCTACACTTCTATTTATTTATCGATGTGAATTTGTTTGTCGCAAATTGCTTTTGCTATCGGAGCGTACATGCTTCGCTGTCGCCATTTGTTTTCCCGTCGGATTTATTGGTTAATTATTAATCGTATGTGTGTTTATGTATAATGTACGATAGGCGAGTAGCAGCACGTATAGCAGAACGGCGGTACAACGGCGGATGGTAGGATTGGTGGGTGGTGTGTGCGTTTGCTATTTAAAATTTACGACTTTATTTGGTGGTGGACGCGGAATTCGCCCGGCATTAAAATCCACTGACGTATTTGTGTTCGGCTCGTGTATCTATACAAATTCTGTAATTAATGGTCGATCCAAGTGTTCTCGTTAATGCTGTATTAAATTTGGGAAGATGTTAGAAATTGTTGAAACTAGTTGCTTAGTATGAGAAGATGATGGCCAATTTTCTCAAAAGTATTTGTGATTCCCAATATGAAGTCGACCTAGACTTGCAAATTGGTCTTTTCGTACGCCTAAACGGTAAATCTCCTCTCGAACCTGGCCAAGGTTGCTGTCATCTAGACTGCAGAATATCATCCAGGATGGCAATTTTTTGCCAAACGAGCGGTTCAGCTTTCGAGAGGGCTTATCGGCAGACTTTCGACTCTTCTGACTCATGGAGGAGGTTCAAGGCGCATTGGAGTCGCAATACTTCACTGGTGCAGTAGTTCTAGTCTTTGCACAGGCGTTTAATTCGATATGGCATGACCGGTCGCTATTTTAAACGAGCGGTATTGCCATCGCTTCGAATATGATCTCCTCATTTGATCTTACCTCTCCGGCAGGACGTTGTTCATTAAGCGGTCTGGTGAATACTCCACCAGTAGATCTATTCGAGCCGGTGTTCTTCAGGGCTCGCTTTTTGGCCCGGAGCTCTTCAAACTCTTTACCAGTGAGGTACCTAATTTGTCCAGTACTAGGTTGACAGTCTACGTGGACGATATTGCCGTTTATATTTTCCCAAATGACGCACTGGTAATAAGAGGACAGCAAAGGTTTGTCGACCAACTGACTGAATGGGTCGAAAAACGGCGGGTTTTTATAAGGTCGTCCGCTATTCTAGAAAACGTAATCAACCTCTCTCGCAAGTCATCATAGAGGAACGGGCGTTGCCTTGGAGTGCGCAGATCCAGTACTTGGGTATGGTCCTTGATTTAAAATTGACGTTTCGCCACCACTTTTCGATAGGCACTTCTAGATTTTTGAAGGCACGGTGGGTTCTGGTTCCTTTAATATGTTCAAAAAGCATCTCAAGCTTAAAATCTTAATCTATATGGTGCTCCTCCTTCGACTGTGGCGACTTACCTGGTCCAGCGCCATCAAATCGCAGGTCAGGAAACGTCTAAATTCAAACTTTGAAGGAATATGCGATGGCACTGGTCACTTATTGCTCAGTCGGAGAACCTGTTGGTCCGGCATTCAGGGGAGCTGGACATAGACAGATCTCCGTTCTGCGTCACCACCAGGCGGATTCTGGCCGCCGATACTTGATGACGCCATGAAAGTTTGTGTTTGCGTTTTCTGAAAACGTAATTGTTTGGATTTCGGAGACCTTGGACTTTGCAGTTTCGCCGACACTCTGTATATTTCCAGAACCGCCTAAGTAGATTTTTATCGAAAAAAAAAAAGTGCTAAGAACAATTTTTTTAAACCATTTCTCATACTACAAAGATAATAACCTACTACAAAGATAATACTCATGTTCACGGTAATAGGTACACTTCCGTCAGTTAAATTTCGCGGTTAAAAGAGCACTCCAAAATATTTTAATGGAAAAAGTTTGTAGGATTATATGTGCTAATTATAGTTTAAAAAATTAACATCCCGGGGTGGACGAAAATGATTTATCACGTCATACACGGATACGGTCTCTATTTCATCCGGACCAAAAGGCCAATTTAACCGAACCCCAGAATAAATAGAGTGGTTATTTTTAATTACGGAGCAATATATTTATTACGAATTCAATGCGCTCTCCAACAATGGAATGGACAGAAATTGCTTCCGTGTGTAAATTACAAGCAATTTATAATTTAAATTATTCGGGTTTGCCGGTCGTTTTATTTTTAAATCCATGAGTTTATAGCGAATTGTTATACATTGCGGTTTATTTGTGTGGAAATTATAATGAATTGTATTTACCGAAAATTATTTGTGGAAATATTTTCACAACTCATTAATTTTGGAATAAAATATGAATGCACTTTTACTATTACCCTTTTTAACTATTTCATTATGTGTTACAGAAAATACCGATTAAATAGTCATGAGCATATAGTGTTTATAATCCTACCCAATAACAATAATTGACTATAATTGATAGCTTTTTGATATAAATTCAAAATTAGCGGAATTAATAACAAAGAATGAGGAATAAAATTTGGATAAATCAGCTCACTCTGCAAAGCGTAGAAGAATTTATGAGGTGTGGAAAAAGCCAACAATCGTGGTTTCAAACCGAGCTATTTTTTATAGATTCCGTTTGATCCAAACTGCCCAACCAAACGCACGGTAGATATGATCAAATTTTCGTAAACCGTAAATGTAACGCAAGCAGGAGTTTTGCATAAATTTGATTCTGTTTGCAATGTTATGATCAATGGCTGCGTGATAGACAGGGACGCAGTAATTAAATCCGGACAGAACAACAAGTATCTCATAATTTTTTTTTACGTAGTATTGTGTAGGTTTCGGTAAGGATAAATTCTTTTTTGATAATAATATCCCCTACTAATACATTTAGACAGCTGTGTACGATATCTAAAGCTATTATCAATAAACAACCTAAGACTCTTAACTTCCCAAAAGTATAACTTATGGTTTCATAAGATTAATTTGTTACTGGTGGTGTCTGGCGTACCACAAGGCTCGATTCTTGGGCAGCTATTGTTTACCATATAAAGGGTGGTCCATAATGTAGAGACCTATTTTGAAGTCTAATAACTTTGCCTTTGAAAAACCTATAGGTAAGTTTTTGGTGTTGTTCGATAGAAAAACTCAAAAAGTTTCTTTGTATTGCAAAAAAAATACAGGGTGTACCAAAGTATAAAAATTGTAATCAAAAGTCAAAAAATTTCAATCAAGTAAAGTGACTTTCTGTATACTACTATTTTTTTGAAGTGTAACCATAGAGATTTATAACTGTCTAATAGACAATATCGTACTGACGTTTTCGAAAAATGAATAATCTCGCTCATCATCGCGCTTTTATTGTTGAAAATAAACCCTGGATTTTAAATAGCCCCATAACCAAAAATCACAGGGTGTTAAATCACATGACCTCGGGGGCCACTGGATATCACCAAATCTTGAAATCAGGCGCCCTGGAAACATTTGCCGCAGGACATTCATGGATGCGCGGGCAGTGTGATATGTGGCGTCGTCCTGCTGAAACCACATGTTTTCAGGAAAGCGCCTTGTTAAAAAAAGGTTTCCAACATGTTCACATAACGTTCCGTTACCGTGGTATTTTCTCCATTTTCATCCTCAAAAAAATAAGGTCCCACAATTCCCTGTGCTGACACTGCCCACTAAACAGTAACTTTATGACTATGAAGAGGAGTTTGGTGTACTTCTCTCGGATTTTCTTGAGACCAGTAACGAGTGTTTTGTTTGTTTACATAGCCACACATATTAAAATGTGCTTCATCAGACATAAATAAATTTTCGGACAAATCAGCATTGTTTTCTAATAGCTCTAAAAAATGGTTAGAAAAAGCAAGTCTGGCTGCAAAATCGGTGTCTTTTAGCTCCTGCACAAGTTGAACTTTATCTGGTTTTAAGCGTAAATCTTTATGCAATATTCTTTGCAGGCTAGTTCTTGAGTGTGCTAGTGTTTGAGATTGTCTGTTTGCAGATCGCTTTGGATTTCTTAAAAATGCAGCTTGAACTCTTTCAATATTTGCAGGTGTTCTAATTGAAATAGGCCCACCTGCAGGTTTCTTCTTCAGAGATGATGCTGTGGTTCTAAATTGACCAACCCATTTTAAAATTGTGTTTCTACACGGAGAATTAAATTAAATTAAATCTCGTGCGAAACTGGCGCCGAGTAAGTTATTTTTCAAGAAATTTTCAACAATAAAAGCGCGATGATGAGCGAGATTATTCATTTTTCGAAAACGTCAGTACGATATTGTCTATTAGACAGTTATAAATCTCTATGGTTACACTTCAAAAAATAGTAGTATACAGAAAGTCACTTTACTTAGTAATTTTTTGACTTTTGATTACAATTTTTATACTTTGGTACACCCTGTATTTTTTTTTGCAATACAAAAAAACTTTTTGAGTTTTTCTATCGAACAACACCAAAAACTTACCTATAGGTTTTTCAAAGGCAAAGTTATTAGATTTCAAAATGGCTCTCTACATTATGGGCCACCCTTTATATGGTAAACAATAGCTGCCCAAGAATCGAGCCTTGTGGCAGGCCAGACACCACCAGTAAAAATTCAGAAATGCATGAATCAAACTGCACTCGCTGCGTCGATTGGAAGGGTAATATATTAATCATAATGTTATGATTGACTGTATCGAACGCTTTACTGTGGTCTAGCAATACTACAGGTCGACCAGAATGCCGTGGTAGTGATCTATGTAATCTAACGTGAATGAGCACTCTGGGCTTATATATCCCTAACGCATGAGCTATTAAATCCGCTTCTTTTTATCATTACTCCAAACACAGACTTAAGCGCAACTGCCACGGGATTTTGGTCGACCTATAGTACCTTTTTGCTAATCTACCTTTATCTGTAGCTAGCTTCAATTATATCATCCATAACCTTAACGAGCGCGGTAGAGTAACTGAAACCCTTAGGAAAGCCAGACTGAATTGTAGGAAGTATTTAGTTGACATTAATTCATTGATCTGAATACAAATTACCACTTCAAAAATTTTAAACATAGCAGCAGGTACATTAATCGGATGCAAGTTCCGAAAACTTTTGGATTCAGGCACCTGACACACAACTTCCACGTACCTAGTTGAAAAGATAGATTTCCAAAAATGTATAAGTCAATAATATGCATAAAAGAGGACAAATTATAGTACAACACATCTTCAACATACTAATGGTTATACCAACATGACCCATTGCATTGAAATCAATATTTGAAATTATCTTAAGCATTGTGTCTGAATTAAGAAACTGCCTCGTCAACCCCCCACCACAGGACCTCATTCGTTCGGGATCTACATATCTATGTAGATAATCGTAATATGCTTTCTTTTCAAGTTTGATTGACTTTGTGGTTGAATTTGTTACTGATCTATAATATTCCAGGTTCTCTGGTGTCCTAACCGGTTTGTATTTACTAGCTTTAGCTTTGGCGCGCATGGACATCAGAAATCTGGAATTATCCAATCGATTATGGCTCCCACAGTTTAGTAAAACGTCTAGTAATGAGTAGCAGTTGAATATTAGTCATTCTAATGTTGTTAAAAGGGGGTTGGTCCACATTAATATCTGATGAATGATTGTTGAAGCACTTTTCTGGATAAAACATGATTGATGTAGAATTCTACTTACTTGATCCCAGACTATTAACCCAAAACAGGTCTTAGTTGGACCCATTAAAATAATTTCTGTACCATTGACCAATGAAAGAGGATAAATTTAACACAACAGCATAGAATTTGACACATGGAAAAAACAACTGATAAGTTAATTCCAAAATAAATTCCAATATAGATGTACCTAACACACAACTGAGGTTTTTGAAAAGAAATTACCATGAAGTAATTGGAAGATGAAGCAAGTCTGAGATCCCCAAACAAATAAGACAGCTGAAAACAAAAGAAATTCGAATAGATAGTTAAAATATATGTGTATATCGTTATAACCAAAGCAAAGCAAAATAATTGGATAGAAAAAAATCTGAACTGGGGACTTGTCTCTCCAAATCAATATACAGGGTGACCTGAAACAGTGGTTTTTTTGAAAAAAAAATGCTGAAAGACGTCCAATTTGTGTTCTAGGGAGACACATGTTCGTTATAAATTTAACTTCCTAGCTGTATACCCCTGCCAGGGGGCTGGCGCTTCCCTTATCATCATAAGGAACTGGAGTCGAATAACATCTCATTTGAAAGGCAATTAAATTCCCTTTAGAACGACGCCTTACTCGTTAGACTTCACTTAAACAGTGGACAATAATGTGACGAAAACCGTTTACATTTAATTCTTGTCTACAGAAACATACTCCGTGATGTTATTACCCATGGTTTGTGTGAAGGCAGTAAGTGTGGTTGTCGTTGAAAAGAGAATTTAATTGCCTTTCAAATGAGGTATTACTCGACCTCAGTTCCCTATTATGAAAAGGAAAGTGTAGTGCCCTCCCCTCCCTGCCTCCCCATCAAATTTGACGTCTTTCTGCATTAAAAAAAAATTCCCATTGCAGTGATAGTTCATCTGTTTCGTTTTCAATGGGCCATCCTGCATAGTTACACCATCATGAACTTCAGTGAATACCTAAATATGCAATGAGGGAGCTAAACTGATTAAAGTCCGAATACGTTAAGGCTACGGTAAGATTATATTACCTCACCTGCGAGGCAGAAGCTCAAGAAATAAAAAAAACTCAATAGAGATAGGACATAACACAGAAAATCTCCCATTTAATGGCACCAGCTTTCGCGAAGTTTTTAAATCTTGTTGGTGTTCACTGCGACACCAGCTTTAAAAAAAATGATTCTATCTTTTTCCAATCCCCAATAATGAAATATGGCTCCGCGTTGGGCGTCACATTTTGTTCTGAAGTTCTGAAAATCGCTATTACCTATTTCTGTGGTGCTGAAGACAAGCCAAGCGATTAAATAAAATTTGTACTCGACCGAGAGTGTCAAATTCGAATACTGCAAGACTCCACGGACCTTGGTAGATGATCATCTTATCTTCCTTCTTCTGGGGAATCACCTAATTTCATGGTCATGGTCCGCTGCAAGATTTGCACGATATTTTTATGAATATCTCTAGAATTTTTATCTAATTTTGCTTATTGTGTAAAGTGCCTGTATAGTTTTGTTGAAAAGGACTAATCACGGGACCAGAGTACCGCGTGCCAAAATAATTTATGTTTTATTTAGAAATAAGCAATAGTGTGTCAATTTTCAACATTTCTCAAATTAAATTACATGCGACTTTTCCTGACAAATAAAAAAAAAATGATTAACAAGGAGGACATGCGGTATTCGAGTCGTCATTATTGATTTTTTTGGAACATAATTTGTGCTATTCATGGGTTTAACTAATACTTGTTGTTATTTATAATTCTGATGTCTAGTTAGAAACGGAAACATAACTTTTGTATGTTACTGTGCACGTTCACAAACTTGTACACAGTACGCAAAAATGCCAACTATAACCGCAGGCTGTAGTAGCGGAGGATGTGGCGAATTGTAAACGACAAAATTTATACGCGCACACAAAACAAATGACACGTATATGAACATAGATCGCAGTACCCCGTAAAATTTTAATTCATTTTGCGTATGCTCGTGAAAATTCTGATGATTTACTATTATTTAATTCAAGCGGTGAGAGCCTTCCAACTCATTCGAGGGTTAAAATACAACGATCGCGTTGGTAGTTTTGTAAAGTGTACAAATAATAATGACCGCAGAACTTCAGTCCGATAGCTTACTACCCAGGGGAATACCCTATGTTGTAGGACGGCTGCATACTACAGAGGAAATTGTGTAATGCATTTTATCCAAACAATAAACTCTAATTTTTTTTCCTCTAAAACGAATTCTTTTCCTGTATATTATTTATTAGGGCACCTATAAATATTAATCGCTCGTTAATCAAACTCTCGCGATGTTTCGCTGGTGTGTAAATGACGAAAAATTCAGTTATTGTAGAAGGAAACTCCGCTATTAAATTATGAGCGATTACCCGAGAAGCCGTCCAGAATATTTGGCGACCGCATTAGCATCCGAATCAATACACTACTACTACCGGAGACTTCATATTTTTCATCGCGCTTTCCATGCAAATTAATAAACCGGCCATATAATTTGTAGTTTCCTATTCTGTGCGTGGCGTCATATACATACGAGGTCGTGATATATTATTATGCCATGCGAGAGGGCCCTTTATTGAATTTAATCCATGTTTAAACGTCAAATGACGGAAATTATGTGAAATTTTCGTTAAGTGACCGACGCGACGGTCTTCCGAACCGCGGACGGATCCTTCTGGCCGCCACGCGAAACAGAAGAAGGCGAGAGAAATTAATAATGCATGCCCGCTTATGCCAATATTTATGTTCTGAAAAAACGCGGAAGAACACCGCTATTACTCTTAACGTGACGTGAGAAAGGAATAGGGTGCGACGGTAGTAATTTTCTATGGAGATGAGGTGTATTCTTAATAAGAGCGTAAGTGTGGTGTATAAAATGAGAGGAAACAGTGTTTCGTTTTTGTTTATATTAACGCACACTTATATTTTTCTGTAAACTTCATGTATCGATCACTTTCCATAACAGAACCATATTTGATTAGGTAATAACAACGGCAAACAACATCTTGCCATCTTTGAATCCAAAAGTCAAAGTATGAGCTATGACTATCTATGTATCTGCTTTTCAATGTGTCCTTGTAACGATTGACTAGGAAAACCATTCATCAAGTTATTTGGTCTAGTATCAGACAATAAAGTCATCTCGTAGTGTCCGTCCTTAATTGAATTAAACATGTAAACTGGATTTTCTAGAAGTTTTTCATTCAGAATAACAGACTAAAGCCTTTTAAATAATAATAATATTTTTATTAATGCCAATACACAAAAAATAGTGTTTACATACAGTGTGTTTCACTTTTCATGGGGACACCTAAATAACTTTTTTATTTTGAAAGCAATCAATATAAAATTTTTATCAGTTATGTAGGCCACTACAATGCATCTTTTCATATGAATAGAGTTTTTATAAAGTCAAAATCTAGCCAACTACGATTAAAATAAAAAGTAGCGTTTCAAGTCGGGTCATAGTAGCGATTAAGATAGAGCAAAAAAGTATTCAGAAAAGTTATTACAAATCACTCAAGAACTCCAAATACCTAATTTCTCTGAAAAATTTGTAATTTTACATTTTTCTCCATTTTTATGCCATCAGCAGATGATAATTTGTTATTGCAATAATAAGAGTGCAATGAAACAAGAAAACGATTCGCAAATTTTATTCAGTATTAAAGAACAAAATATAGCAACAATTTAACGAACAATATTTTAAATAGGATCTTTTTCAACTAGATCACCTTGAAGACGGATACATTTTTCCAATCGTCTTTTGTGATTCAGTACAACTCGTCGTAGTATTTCTGGGGAAATTTCTCGGCAGGCTTGTCGGATTCTCTGACACAGTTCCTGTATGTTTTGAGGTCTTGATGCATACACAACATTTTTAATAGTTCCCCAAAGGAAAAAGTCAAGTGGTGTAATGTCAGGCGATCTAGGAGCCCACTCTATTAACGGGCTATTACGACCTATCCATCTTAACGGAAAGTTCTCGTCTAACCATGCTCGCACTATTCTTGCGTTATGAACCGGGGATCCATCTAGCTGGAAGTACAAATCTCGCCTCTCATCCAGTGGTAAATCATCAAGCACATCCATTAATTCAGTATTTAAAAAATGTAAAAACCTTTCTGCATTTAGCGTGTCAAAAAAGAAAAACGGGCCAATGATTCGTGCATTTAAAATTCCGCACCACACATTAATTTTCTGTGAATATTGTCTTTTACAGTTGAAGCCCAGTTTGGGTTTTCTGTTGCCCAGTATCTACAGTTCTGGGACGAAACTACACCGTTAGTAGTAAATGTAGCTTCATCACTAAACATAATTTTTTTCAAAAATTCTCTGTCATTTAGATAATTACCTTGAGCCCATAGACAATACTCCATTCTTCTATGGAGATCTCCATCTTCAAGAGTGTGTAAATATTTTGGCTTATACGGTTTCAATTTGTGACGACGGAGACATCTCCAAATTTTAGAGTAAGAGATATTTAAATTTCTAGCCATATCTCGTAAACTCGTGTGAGGATTATTACGATACGCTGCTAATATTACTGCATCTAAATGGTGTTCTCGATTGTTCAATCCTCGTGGACGTGGTTTAGTAACATTTCCAGTAGTGTTGAAAATATTATTCAAGTATGCAACAGTTCGATGACGGATGGGTGGACGTTCAGGGTGCCTCGCGTTAAACTCTCTAGCCGCCTCTCGGGTAGAACGTACATTGTCACCAACAATTCGAATAATTTCTACTTTTTCAGCAATACTTAAATGTCTATCGGCCATTGCTTAGCAAAGTTCGATAGTTGCAACTGAAGTAAACTGTTTAGTGAATTGACGTTTGATGTTTGACGTTTGAACTGATGAATCGTTTTCTTGTTTCATGGCATTCTTATTATTGCAATAACAAATTATCATCTGCTGATGGCATAAAAATGGAGAAAAATGTAAAATTACAAATTTTTCAGAGAAATTTGGTATTTGGAGTTCTTGAGTGATTTGTAATAACTTTTCTTAATACTTTTTTGCTCTATCTTAATCGCTACTATGACCCGACTTGAAACGCTACTTTTTATTTTAATCGTAGTTGGCTAGATTTTGACTTTATAAAAACTCTATTCATATGAAAAGATGCATTGTCGTGGCCTACATAACTGATAAAAATTTTATATTGATTGCTTTCAAAATAAAAAAGTTATTTAGGTGTCCCCATGAAAAGTGAAACACACTGTAGGTCAAATAAAAAAAACAAAATAATAATAATTAAAAAAATAATTAATTAAAATAAAACAACACAATAATAATAATTTATATCACTTATGTTATTGGATAAATATTCTTCAACAGATTAGAAGCTTTTTGACAGCAAATATTGTTCCATAATTTTTTTAAACGAATTAATAGGTAAGTTCTTAATGTGATGAGGAAGAACATTTAATGGCATAGTAATTCATGCTATTGTAACTTTGAGGTACCTAATCTCAATCGACGTATCCTAATGTAATCATTATTTCTGGTCGGGTTATTAGATGTACAGGGTGGCCAACTAAGAATGTCGCTCGGCCATATCGGAGGAACGGTTTACAGTAGAACTTTAGGAAAAAATATTACTGATTAAAGTGACCCCGGGAAAAATCTGGAAATTAGCTGTAGCTGATCACCAAAAACTTTAATTCTTATTTTACGCAAAATTTACCAACTTAAGGTCTATCATAAATATGAAAATCGAAATCTACTGCAAATTTGGCATATTTTGTGTTGGACAACTATTTTGTATTTTGTCAATTAAGGAGAGAAGAAGGGGGGAAACTTTGTATTGAAGGAACGTTTATAATTCCGGTTCTGTTGAACAGAATTTTGCAAACTTAGTCTCGTTGAAAACAGCATTAATCCTCAAATCTAATGCTTACAAATCGGAACCGATCTAATATGTGACGTGCATGCTAGAGGGCGCTGTTGAAAATTTTTTCGGGAATTTTGTTTTTTCTCGAAAATATTAAACGGATATTGCTATCTTTTACCAATCCGAAGATATCTTCAGAAACGTATAGATGGTAAAAACATCTTGTATAAATTTAAGTTATTCTGCTTCCCGTTAACGAAATTTAGCAAGTTTGGTCTTATTAGAAAGGATTTTTATTGGCCTATGTTTTGTGATTCAAGTTGTTTAATATTGTTTCGTCTATTACCGCTAGAGGGCGTTAAGGAAATTTTAATATGCAAATTTTATGATTTTATATTTATGCTCATACTATAAAATAATGAATTGAAAGCTTAAGATTTTAGTGAAAAACACAACGGTATAATCAAAATAAACATCGCAGAAAAACAACAAAAAAGGAAACAGCATAATAAAGTTAATATTAGTGGCGGTCTAAATCTTGAAGTTGTCGCCTATTATTTTCAATGCAAACTTTAACTCTACAACGAGTGGATAGAACTACAGTCTCTATTTCTGTCTTAGAAATACCGATATAACGATATGTCCTATTGCCACAACCAAGTTGTAACGAACAGTAGATTGCGTTGCAAAAATAAGCTATTTTTTTCGCCTCCAGGAATAAAAATCTAAACAAGCCGAATTTGGGGTACTGGGTGGCCATGGAAATAAACTGGCGTGTTGCATCCACCTATCAGGGGCCAGAAAATTGCGAATATTTACGCAACATCATATTGAAAAACATGATGTTGCGAATCGCTAGTGACATCCTTCTATCGTGTTCTCCTTAACGTCCTCTAATGGTGACAGAAACAAAGACAATATTAAACAATTTATATCACTAGCAGTAGGTTTAGGAAAATCCATGATAGTCAATTTTTTTGACCGCCAAGCATGCCACACACTGTTCTTTTCAAAAATCATAAAATTTACATATTTAAATTCCTTTATCGCCCTCTAGCGGCGACGGACAAGATAAAATTAAACAGCTTCAATCACTATCCATAGGACAATGAAAATCCTTTCTAATAAGGCCAAATTTGCTAAATTTCGTTCACGGGAAGCAGAATAACTTTATTTTTTTGGAGTTTGAATATTTTAGTTTTTCCTGTATTGTTTTAAATTTTAAGTTATACGACCTTTTTCCATTCTTCCACCTCTAAATTCGGGCCATCTCCAATTGAATTTAATTCAATTGACCGATCTAGCATTTGCTGTTTGGAGCAAAGTGAGTTGCAGTGCAGCACTATAAACGGTGGTACAGTGCTGTAACAAGGCCATTGAACTAATTTACAAACCCACACAATCTACACAGCGAGCGGCAGTTAGACAAGCAGTACAGTTGAAGAAGCTGTGTAACTAATTTTGAGCAGCAGTATTTAAACGTGGTCGTACAAGCTTGGGAGACGACGAGTGTTCGAGACGTTCAAAAACCGTAACCACTGACAATAACATCATCACCAAATAGTGCTGAACGACTGCTGAATTAATGAGATGGATAGCAGAGGTTATGAACATATCCAGTGAACGTGTTTATCACATATTGAATCAAAATTTAGTCATGAGAAAGCTGTCCGACTGTTGGATGTCGCGCTTGCTCCCGTTAGATCAAAGACATGTTTGAATGCACAGTACTTCTGTTGGCGCAGTTGAAACAATATGAACTGAGCCCAAGACGAAGGATATATTTAAGCCCTGGAGAGTATGCAACTATCTTGCAGTCTGCGCAGAACAAATTGCAAAGGGAGGCTGCACGAAAAGAAAAATAAACATAATGACTGATAGTCCGGCCGCTATCAAGGCAGTTATGAAACCTCTTACCAGGTCAAAACTGGTTAAAAATGGTAAACAGCACCTCAATACACTGGCACAAGACAACAAGATGTCTTTGATTTGGGTGTCCAGATATGAGGATATTCGAGGCAATATAATAGCCGATGAACTAGCCAAGGAGGGTTCTAAGATATGCTTCATAGGACCAGAGCCCGTATGTGGAATTACCAGGGACTCTACTAGAAGAGAGATTTGGTCTTGGTTAGACAAAGAAAGTGTAAGGAAATGGAGGTCCACTGAACGTTAACTCTCTGTTTTCTGAAAACCTAATTAGACACAATAAAAAACAAGTTAAGACTATTATTGGGTTGATAACTGGACACTGTCCTTTAAGGAAACATCTATACAACACGGTGAGCGAACCCTGGTGATGCGAGTTATAGGAGGAAACAAGTTTACATATAAGTCTTGGAGTCTTCAAGGGTACTCAAGCCTCCAATGGGCAAGTTATTGGACTTTATAGAGGACAGGAAACTTCTCAACTGGAAATGAGGGCTTCAATAGGGATGGTACAAAGAGCATCCAGCTCAAGTGCCTGGACTACAGGTGTCCAACCCTAATTGAATAGATAGGTAGAGATAATAATAATAATAATAATAATACTAATAATAATAGCGGTTTATTAGCACAAGAAATACATTACATCTTAACATAATATAAAACAATAGCAATAATGTGCTAATAGGTTCAGGATCAGCACTTAAGAAATAAGTGGCTGCTCTTCCTGCGGATCCAATAATACATAATTATATATAAAAGAAACTAAACTAGTGCAAATTGAGCTGCTTAATGTGCATGCAGTAGATAACAAAATATAAAATTAAATAGCAATAATAGATTAAAAATCTTGAACAAAGTACGTTACGAACTATGATTACAGAAAATATTTTTTACGTAGCTGACGCGCAAACACCGATGGAACTAGAGAACGCATAGTAAAAGGAATAGAATTCATTAATCTTGCAATATTGTATGAGAATGATCTTTTAAATATTTGCAGGTGATGAGCTGGTGGAGTTAGCAACCCCTTTTATCTAACATTAATCGTGTGAACATCCGTTCGAAAGAGAATTTTACAGTTCAAGTAACTAGGCATCCTATTAAAGATTATCTTATCTTATATTAAGCCAGCTCGCCCACTGGAGTGTGTGTGATATTCTGTTGAATTTCCGTATACCATACATGAATCGTAAGCAAGAATTTTGCAGGCGCTGAATCCTGGTCCTATCCACACTGTCAATACAATAGTAATACACGCTGACACAAAAATTAAATCGTGATAATACCAAAGATTCACACAATACCTTCCTCAACCTGGTGTCCAAACAATCTTTGTTATCATATAAAACCTTTAAATTGGCATAACCTGATCTTATCAAATTAGAAATGTGCTTTTTGAAACGAAGATTAGTATCCAATTGAAGACCCAAATCTCGTCCACAATCTGAGACCGGAACAATATCTCCATTAATTCTGACTTTGATACTGTCGATTACTGCACCTCTCGTCTTAGTTCGACCGAAAACCAGGACAGTACTTTTTTAGCGTTAATGTTCAAACAATGTTTAGAAGACTCATCAATAAGAGACTGAAGGTCGTTGTTTAATTTTGAGATAGCTACATGTAACTCTTTGGTGTTAACAGTATAATACAGCTGGGCGTCGTCCGCATAGAGATGATATTTGCAGTGCTGTAAACAATTGATTATGTTAGACGAGTAAACGATGTACAATAATGGACCCAGAATACTACCTTGAGGCACCCCAGACACAATGGAAAGTGGAGTAGAGAAAACCCCATTACATGAAACCTGTTGAGTTCTACCAGATAAATATGATGAAAAAAATTGTACAGAATCGTCATTAAATCCATAGTATCTTAAAATCGCAAGCAATAGCGAATGATTAATAGTATCGAATGCCCTTGAATAATCCAACAAAACCAAAATAGTGATCGCATTATCATCAATTCCTCGCAATAAGTCATCGACAATGTGTGCCATTGCATATTCGCAACCATGACCCTCCCGAAAACCAGATTGATTGCTAGGTAGAATATTGTTGATGCTCAAAAAGTCACGAATTTGGTGACTCACCGCCTTTTCCAGCAATTTGGAAAGAACTGGAAGGATAGATATGGGCCTTAGGTCAGCGTAATCGATGGGTGTAGACAACTTCGGTAGAGGTAACAATGCTTTTTTTCCAGCAATCCGGAAAAACATGTTCTAGTAAGCATGTATTGATAAGATGTGTCAGGACAGGCAGTATGTGAGGGCTACACAGCAGTAACATCCGAATTGAAATACTATCAACTCCCACCGACTGGGATTTGATGGAATGAAGCAGTGATCCAACATCGTCAGCATTGCTGTGCAAGTTGCTGTTATAGAAATTCATTGTGCGAGGATCTGCATTGGCGCGTGACATAAAATTCTGAAAGTGACTTTTGATAACGTTCACATCCGAGAGGTGATGAGGTAGATCTGTTGACTTATTTTTGCTGTAAACATTAGACACCCGAAACAAAAATACATTCACAACAATGGACTGAGAGGGGGAAATCGGCTCCAAAAAGAGCAAAAACTGTTTTTCCGGTTGCAAAAGTGATTGTTTTTTGGGATAATCATCATCATCTTTGTTTGGTCGGAAATTAATCCGAGATAGGTTTTTTTATCTATCAGATTTATACACATTACGTGTTAACTGACAAAATTTCCCTGGTTTCTCTATTAGCAAATATTAAATTTTGTCCTGACACATTCTCATTCAACATGTTACAACATATTATACAATTTTCTTTAAATATAACACGATTTTCTTTTACATCCTATCTGCCTGTTCCTAATTTGTATAATTTTTATTGGTAATTATATGTACTTTATACGCTGGAGGCATTTATACTTGACCAACTGCAGTGAATATGCCTTTTTTCTTGATTAATCGGGAAGTAAATACCTTGTATAAACATCAAGGTGTTGAGGAATCGAGTTTGCACGTTGTTTTTAACATTGGCAGGTTGTTTCGCAAGTGTATCAATCATTTATCCAAATATGGTGATCGTAATGCCATCATTACATGCAGCTTGCATTTAAATATTGCCGTATTACTGTTTACACTGTCTGATTGGGCTTGTATTAATGTCTTCGTCTTTTATTTATTTTTTCGTAAAAGCTAATTAAAAAGGAACCAAAGGAATCTTCTTGAAGTACTGATTTTTTCATAACTCGAAATAAATATGAATTCTTTCATTATTTCAATGTGATTTCCACATTTTTGCAAACTTATACACTCTATATAGCTAAATGGTGCATCAATAACAATAAAATGAGATCCTCGCTAGAAGAAATACTTTTCTTATCAAGTTGAGCCATTTATCTCCGATTTTTAAGATGTAGGATATGTCAAGGTAAATTGCTCACATCGTCTGAAAAATATTTGCATTCTTCCTTAAGATTACTCATAAACAATCAGTATGAATAATCTTGAACCGTACCAATGCGACACAAGACAAATATCGCCTACGTAAAGGGCCAGACGTTAGGCGCCAGCGCTCCTAGAAGAGGGTACAAATTCGAAATTTTACAGGACATAAAAATGTCGCAATGCGAGAGCAAGAGCCAGCACACGTCATGCGGCCAGGTCCGTTCGGGTCCACCTCGCTCCGTAAGGAGCTCAAGATCCCCAACGAAATAAGATGGTTAGGAAAAAAAAAACTAAAACGTCTTGACCCTATATACACCTACCTCCCGTTGTCAGCCGACACCGTACCACTTCCAGAAAGCATTACTTTTCCTTTACTCGACGCGTACGCACTGCCCGTCACCGACCACTGTCACTTTATATTGTTACGACTGGGCCTGGCGGAGAGAAGCAATTGATTTTATAATCTTTTCAATTTAGTAGATGTTATTGGTACGACACAATAGAGATGGACACGACAGATAACATCACATCACGACGGCCCGCTGAGAGGATTTACTATTGGTACTTACGGTAAAAACCGCATGGTCCGCATATCTGTTTGTGTATTTAACTGCGTATGTTGTATGTTTTGTACAGTTAGTTTAAATACTAATGTCCCCTTCCTAGTTTATTTCTAACGATAGGAATTATATACTTCTTGTTGTGGAGAGGGATATTATTTTTCTAACAGGTTATACATCGATAAATAGATTCAATATGCATACACAATAACATGAGTATATCGATAAGGTGTTTATTTATATGGAAGAAAATTAAATGCTGATGATTATGCAGTACGCCGTAAAAAATTATGACTCGGTAATAATGTTCGTAACATCACTCAATTGGAGATTTGATTGATGTGATGAATGGTTGAATATATAGCCAAATAGTGATAGATGTTCATGTTTTTATGCAATACGCGTGTTGTCTTTAGAAAGATGGTGTGCAATCAAAAGAATTAGCTTGTTGTTTTAATGCTCCGTTAGAACACTAAATGCTCGTTTTCTAATTTTTTATTTTCCTTTTATCTTTAATTCGTCGTCATGACAAACTACCATCCTTTTTTGCAAATAGAGACATGAATCATTTAGATCATTCAAGTAGACTATGATTTTGTTGTGAAGACATAGTTCATAAGTCCTATATACTGTAATGGTATGTACACTGCCAACAGCTTGAAAGTTAACGTCTGCTGAAAATTTTCGTAGCCTGGTGTAAAGCTGGCTTTATGTACCGTTATTATCTATATAATAGCGCTTTTGACTTATTTTGTACTGTTATGCACAGAATGTATTTCTATTTCATTTTAATACATATTAATAAAGGAGAAAAATACACTCAGCGCATAAAACTGCGATAAGTAAAAAACGCTATTAGTAGACTGTCATAAGTGTCATAAAATCAGTCAAACTGTATTTTCCTTATTACAATATCTGAGACTTCTGTAAATATTGTATGATGCCCCGTCTCAGTGAAGCTCAAAAAATAAGAGCAAGAACTTTGTTAGAAATTGGCTGGAGCATGCAAACGGTGGCAGATGATCTGCATGTTAGTAAAACCTGCATTTTTAAATTAAAGCAGAATATTGATCAAGGGGTTGATCTAGCGTATGTGCATGGTGGTGGAGCGAGAAAAATTTCAACGTTGGAGGATGATGCTTCATTGGTAAATTGGATTCAAAGAAACCCCTTTGGAACGGCAGTGAAAGCAGCATACGAAACCCATTTTCCGGGTTCCATTTCAACAGCAAGGCAACGTATTCGAGATTTTGGGCTGAAAAATTATTCTGCTTCCAAAAAGTTTGCGTTAGAGCCACAGCATAAGCAAGACAGATTAAATTTTGCTAATTTATATGTAAATGAAAACGCCGATTTCTGGGAACGCGTTATTTTTTCAGATGAAAAGATCTTCCAGTCATCCCATGACGGCCCGGTACGTGTGTACAGGCCTACAAATACGCATTATGAAGAACGGTACATAAAGCCAACGCACCGTAGTGGTAGATTTTCGGTGCAGGTGTGGGCTTGGATCACTTGTTTGGTACCTGATGTTTACTGGAATGTTGAAGGAAGGTTGACTGGAAACTATTATAGAGATCTCCTGGAAAATATTATGTTACCTTCGGTAACGCAGCTTTTTGGGAACAATTTCATTTTTCAGCACTACAGCTCTCCAATTCACACCTCCAACGTTGTGCGTCAATGGCTTGCTACCAACAATATTAATATTCTTCCATGGGCATCAAGGAGTCCTGATCTTAATCCTATTGAGAACGTTTGGGGACGAATGACAAAACGTTTGTACAGAAATAATTTTAGAGCGGCTAATCGAAATGAACTTTGGGAAAGTATTGTGGAAGCATGGGAAGAACTAACTCCAGACTATACAAGAACACTTATTATGTCAATCGGGAATCGTTTACAGCAAGTAATCGACGCCAATGGAGCATGGATAAAATATTAAAATAGTTCAATCAGCATTCGTTCTAAATTCTTGTTGTGTTATTTTATATTTCAGTTATCTAAACAATTTCTTAATTTAAAAACAATTTTATTCAATAAAGATACATGTATGTAAATGATAATTTACATTAAAATTTAATATTAATTATTTGAAGCACTGTCTACTTACTGTCAAAATTTGAAGTTTAGAAATATAGGTATTAAATTTCCTTGAAATGCAGTTTTACACTAGGAAATTTAGAGAAATATGTATGTTAAGAGTCGTTAATTAATTTTCAAAGACAACCATGAAAATGATCTTTTTTCTCTTAAAATTGAAATATCTCGGAAACGGTTAATTTTTAGTACTAGGTTTGTCAGACAAAACTATCTTAATTTACAACGGGGAATCTGAAAATGTCATAATATATAGGTTGTTCCATTTAAAAAAAGAAAATTTTTTAACGCTCAGCCAAAACTGAACACCCTGTATACACTAAAATAATTTTACGATATAGATCAGTTGATCCCGACCAACTTTTACTTAAAACATTTTTTAATTAAACTAATAGGTAAGATATAATAGACCGAATTCAGATAATTGGCACACCCTGTATTAAGTTTGTAAAATTGTAATCCAAAAAGAAACAGAAAATACGCACAAAACACCCATTTACTCAAACGTCACTTGGCAGTTGCGAAAGATGATACGATTGAGAACGAATCGAAAGAATGTCTTAAAAAAAAAGTATATTTTCCAATTTAAAGGTAGAATTAGGTTCTTCTTATTTTAAAAAATCCTTTATATTCAAAATTTATATCTTCATAGTGATTTTATTAATATAAGGTTGTTAAATCATCTAAATTCAAACGTTTTGTTACCATAAGAATGGTAAACAAAAAAATGAACAAGTACATAGTATCATTTTGTATCTCGGAGAGAGCATATCAAATTTTTGATCCAAAAGTATAAACACCGGAAATTAACACAATATCATATCAAATATTCAAAGTTATAAAAAATAATTGTCAAAATCCTATTATGTACCTATTTTGAACTGATCCTAGACTATTTTCTGGAATTTCCCTCAGTGGATTAAAGGAAATCCTATCAATCTACCTTCGTAGGACTCTATTATCCAGAGCTACGCCCGTTCCTTCATTGCACATATTAGAATCCCTACTGAGACCACAGGAAACGAACCACATCCTTCGGAATGATCTCAGATATGTATTTTTAAGAAAATTTAATAATTCGTTTTCACATTCCAATAAGTGTTCCAAACCATATAGGCCATTTTACAACCCATTTAACTAAAAGAAAAGAAAGAAATAAAATTTATTGGCGCTAAATTAAAACAAAAATTATCATTATTCGAACCCTTCAACGCCCAACATCAGATTCATGCTCACACATAAAAAAAAATATATAAAATTTTCAAAAAAACTAGTAAAATACATTATAATACATTGCTTTTTTTCAATATAAAGCTACTTTTCATGGTAACATCAATCAAATGCTATTATTTCAGTAGATTTCAAGGGATGGGAAGGTAATTAACGCCGGATGCTGTCTAATTGCCGGCGCCAGGGACAATATTTTCAACTTGTTATTGCGAAAACTCATTCAGAGCGTCTAAATCTTTACAAGAGGGAACAAACTATCTCTGTTAATTTCAACTACAGATCCAGGTGGTTCTAATACATTTTTTTAATTAAATGCTTGTAATTATAGAGAGTAGAGCGTAATGACAGCCGAAAATGAGTAATTAGTGAGCTAGTTTTTCAATTATTTAAAATCCACACAATTCACTTTCAAACGATTCCAAAATTATACGGATAGGTTGAGTAGTAATATTAAAGTAGAAATATTAAATTTTAAACATTGACAAATAGATGGATTTCCCGCTCTCTTATTATGACAGATGCGAAAAAAAATGTCAGTAAAGAGAAGGAGAAGGACTGGATGGACTGACAGCACGCTGTCATGTCCAGTGTACCTATAAGCAGTTGCATAGTTTGGAATTTGTGTCTCTTTTTCTTTGTTTGACCTCGTTTAACCTAGGCTCTACATAGTCTTGTCTATTAGGTTTTGAGTAAACGCAATGCTCCCCTGAGATTTAGTTACGAACTAGCTAGTAGTAGATATATAGGTTTGACAAAGTTAGCAACGTTAGTTGTGAGTTTAGTATTTTTGTTGTGCTTCCTCGCACTTTTCAAATCTATTGCCCAGCAGCAAAAGCATTCACCAAACATTCCTAAATTGATTCAAAGTTAAACCCAGCGTTCAACTCAACGTCGGACGCATCGTATAGCGCTGACATTCTTGCCATAACTTACTTGATTTATAAGAAGTCATTCTTTGTGTTTTTGTTGCATGCTGTATAAAACAAATGAAACAAATTTGGTGGATTCAAATCGGAAGACTAACCCGCCTAAGGTATGAACCTTAAAAAGTACAATAATACCATTGGAAAGGCCAAACAAAATCCACGGAAAAAGTACTGTGCAGGAATCGAGACTCCTGAAGGTATCAAAATTTCGACTTGGAAAACGCTGCAACTGTTATTGCAGCAGCATCGACATGGCAGAAAATCAGGATCTTGAACACCAAGTAGTATGGTTAGCGAAAGAAAACTGCAATGATATGTTTCGTACTACAGGGTGGGGCAGAAAAACCTATCCGATTTCAAAACGTTATAAAATTGCAACCACTCAACTTGACAAATTTTTTTTTTTATTAACATATCGCAAATTTTATGCCATTTTTAAATTTAAGTTTTGACAAGCACATCACATAAATGTCGTCCTTGGGAGCGGATACACTGATTTAGGCGCTCGCGGTAGCTTTCCATGACTTTCACCGTCATTTCCACAGGAATTTCTTCAATTGCCCGAGCAATTTCCCTTCGTAAAGCAAGAAGGGTCCTTGGTCGATGCTGGAATACCTTCGATTTGAGGTAACCCCAAAGGAAGAAGTCACATGGATTGAGATCCGGTGAGCGCGGCGGCCAGCCAAGATCACCTCTCAGAGAAATGAGGCGTCCGGGAAACATTTCCCTGAAAATGTCCATTGATCGTCGCGATGTGTGGGCGGTTGCACCATCCTGTTCAAACGACACATTTTCCACGCCAATTTCTTCCATTTTGGGTCGAAGAAAATGTTCCAGCATGAAACAATAGCGCTCGCTGTTGACCGTTACGGTTTGCCCATTTTCTTCAAAGAAGTAAGGCCCCCAGACGCCTAGGCGGGAAAGAGCACACCACACAGTCACTTTTGGGCTATGGAGGGGTTCCTGATGGATTTCCCGAGGATTTTCGTCACTCCAATATCGAAAATTTTGCCTGTTTACGGCGCCACAAAGGTGAAAATGGGCTTCGTCCGTGAAGAGCACAACATCGTCGTTTGGGAGTTCTCGGAGATCGCGACAAAGGTTCGTACGGGTTTCAAAATCCCTTTCACTTAATTCCTGTGCAACAACCATTTTGTAGGGATGCATTTTGAGGTACCGGTGCAAAATTCGCCGAATACTGCGGTTGGAAATCGCCAAAGCGAGCGAATGTTTTCGCGCCGAACGACGCGGGGAATGTTCAATCGCGACTCACACATTAGCCACGTTTTCAGGTCCCGTTGCTGTCCTGGGACGTCCCGGCGACTTCTTTTTCAATGCTGATCCCGTCTGTCGAAAATTTGACATCCACACTTTAATCGTAGCGTGATGTGGAACAGGATCATGACGCCCGAGTCCGAAATGAATTCGAAACGCACGTTGTGTAGCAATTATCGAACCGCCGTTTTCGATAAACCGCTCAATAACAAACGCGTGATATTCACCAGACCAAGGCATGTTGACTACTGACAAATGGCATAAACCCGGCCTTCTAACGGTTGTTACCCCACTACTCTACCTGTTCCCTCTTCTGAGAAAAAGGGATTTGAAATCGGATAGGTTTTTCTGCCCCACCCTGTATATGACAGTGAAGGAATAGCGAGGTCATCTTGGCATTAGCTGATGTTCAGGTAAAATGCAGGGAACTAAAGTGATATTCACACCTAAACCAGCTGAGAAGACGAGGCACTTATTAGCATAACGAAGTAAGCTCTAGGTGTTGAGAAGTTGCTGAGGAGGCAGTCCATCAAAGAGACGCTATGGTTCTTGTCTGAGATGGAATTCTTTTGGGAAACGAAACTGAGGAGGACAACACGCGTATGGCTGTATTGGGGGTACCGTGTAATGGGGATACTTTGACAAGCGGGGCAACATTGATCAAAAGTTCGTTTTATTTTCGTTTTGAAATATTGAAGAAAATATTCGCAAGCGGTGCATGATCTTGGTGGCGCTGGCATCTTACATGTTAAGATGCGGTAGTACATATTGTGAGCTCTTCGAGAGACGACGTTTGTGCGCTATTTTTCCCTGTTTATTACAACAGTAGTTTAATGGAAAAATATTGTTCTGGAAAACTTCTACACCAGAGAGGTGCGTATAACATATTACTTGTTTGTAGGCATACCGTTTCATTAGGTATATATTTGTGTGTAGTAGTAACGTTTTAGAATTAAAAATTTTGTAGAACCTGATTTTCAAGGGCACTTTTAAAGTTATGGGCCAATTTTGATCACCTTGTAGGGCAACATTGATCACTTGATCAATGTTGCCCCAATTAATTTTTGGATTTGTAAAAGTAAATGCTAATCACTATTCTACCTTTTTTAGAAGATGCCACGTCATCATAAACGTTCATTAGGAAGCCGTCCCTTCAAAAATTATACTCCTGAACAATTAGAGGAAGCTATACAGAGTATTTTAGATGACAGAATGAATATTAGAGAGGCCGCTAGGAACTACAAAATACCTTTTGGCACATTATATAATAAATACAAAGGCCTACATGGTAAATTGCCTGGCCGCTCTACGATTTTTACTCGTGATGAGGAAGTCTTAATATTAGAAAGTGCGGCCAAATGTTCTGACTGGGGCTTTCTTCTCAATATTTTAGACATCAGGATGTTTGCAAAGTAGTATTTAGATCGTCGAGGCAAAAACATCGCAATTTTCACGAACAATTTGCCAGGAGTAGACTCGGTCTACAGCCTTCTTCGGAGGCATAACGCAACGTTTGGTCAAGGATAGCAACCAATATAAAAAAATGTCGGGCATCCGTATCAAGAGAGACCATAGGCAAATTCTTCGATAATTTAGAACGGTCACTGGAAGGTTTACCAAACACTAATATATTCAATTATGATGAATCGAACATCAGCGATGATCCGGGCAAGATGCGGGGAATTTATAGGAGGGGTGTGAAGTACCCTGAAAAAATAATGAACCATTCTAAGAGTGCAACTGCAACTATGGTTTGCGGGTCGGCTGATGGCACCTTATTACCTCCCTACGTAATTTATAAAAGTCTACATCTGTACGACACCTGGAAGGAGAGGGGTCCGCAAGGAGTTCCATGCTGCAATAAGTCTTGCTGCAATCAAGGTTCCCGATTTAATAGAACAGCTAGTGGGCGGCTTGATGGGGTTACTTTCCGTGACTGGTTCATTACTTGTTTTCTACCCCATGCAAATCGCTTACCAGGGAAGAAGGCTCTAATAGGCGATAATCTTTCTACACATATGGACAATGATGTCTTAAATATGTGCGCTGAAAACAATATTCGGTTCATTTGTTTAGTGCTAAATTCTACCCATCTGTGCCAGCCGCTTGATGTGGATTTTTCCGCGCCATGAAACAGTCCTGGCGGTCAGTATTAACTGAGTGGAAAAGTCAAAATCCTCGGTTCGGCACAGTCCCCAAATCCAGTTTTCCTGCACTTTTAAAGAAATGTTTAGAAAGAATGGATGCAGTTCCTTCAAAAATTCGAAGTGAAGCAGCCGATGCGACAAGCGCAATTAAACGCAACTTAATAAGCGGTTTTCAAGCAGCAGGGATTTTCCCAGTAGATCGTTCTCAAGTTTTTAAACGATTTCCTCAGGATGATGAAACAGAAAATGCACGTGAAGACGCAGAAAATGTTTTAGTCAAACTGTTAAAAGAAAAACGATTTGGGGATACAACTTCAGAAAAGCCAACAAGAAAAAAAGGCTCGATGGACGTAGCGTCGCGACCTCCTCCGTTCCTCAATCTTCGTTCTTAATATCATTAGCGAATGGTTTTGTTTCTCTGCCGAGTACTAGCTCAGTAGGAAATTCCGAGTCATCTGGAAGAATACCGGAGGGAGAACGTGAAATATGTGTTCAAGTGGAGCAGTACATTTTAGCTAAGTTTTATTCAAAGAAGGGAAAAAACCCCTATAAATATGTGTGTAGAGTCATAGAGGTCGATCCTGAAATAGTAGTAATGGGAATGAAATCGATTCATTAAAGTAAAAATCAATTCAAATGTATTGATGACATCAGTGAAATAAATCAAGAAGATATCCTGCAATTTTTGCCGAGTCCTGCTGTTGAACGTGACTCAAACGACAAGAATTTGTATATTTTTGAGACTGAAATCGATATACTTGAAGTTTAGGTGTTGTAAATTAGTTTTAAAGTTTCTCCCAAAGTGTTAATTTGTAATTTTAGAGTTATTGTTAAGTTTTCTAGATTTTAAGCAGGTTGTTTTTTTATTTCAAGTAAAATATTCCTAAGGAAAATATTGCTTTGGTCGTTTTTTATGGCTAAATCGGCGAATTAAAATATTACGAAGGTCCCACTTGGGATCGTTTATATTTTTAATAACATTCTCAACCTTTTACGTGGGGATACTTTAGTATTTCACTTAAAAACAAAGGCTGATCAAAGTATACCCACAAACCGTTTAACTTTGATCGGGTACTTTAATTTTTTTTTAACCAAAAGTAACTGTTCGAACGGAATCATATCTTCAGGATCGGTAGATGAGGATATTCCGATAATAGCATATTTTTTACAAAATTTTTACTTTAAAAGATAAAATGTTATTCAACACTGTACGGAAAAATTGATCAAAGTATCCCCATTCCACGGTACTATGTAGAACCATCACATGGAGTGATAATAAAAATTAAAACACGTGATAGCATTAGTAGATGACAGCTTCAGTAGCATTTATGTCTGAACCATCTAGCGCTTTCACAGGAGACCCTGAAACAACAAAATTGTCAAAAAATATTATTCATTTGTTATTATGGATTCTTGCACGTAGTCATAAAGAACATCTGCACAAGCTCTTAATTAACTTATTGGTATTCGTACCCAACATTTAGTTTTCCAGTTTTTATTTTGTTCTTTTTTTGCAAGAGCTGAAAAGGCACTTTTTTTTATTCAATCATGAGATATGGTTCAGTTCTTGATATTTCAGAATTAATGTGTCGCTGGGTATCTACGGGCCTAAATTTTGAAGCGAGCTGTGTCTTACAAGAAAACAATTTAAATTAATTAAAACTTTAGTTCAAACAGCTGCAGAAGACAAAAGTTGATTCGTAGCACACAATTTCAATTACATCAATTTTGTTATTCCAGTAATCATTCGTTAATAATAGCTTTAAATAACATACATTTCCTTACAATGTATGCAGGTACATGGGTGCAAGTATGTATACATTATGATTACTTGTAAACAGTTACCAATTAGGAAACATTCACATAATTGCTTAAACGGCTTTATGAACTAATCACACAATTTTATATTCCGCATTTATGTGGTAAGTAGGAAAATATAGTAAGAGTCACCGATTCTCTACCTCCTCTATTCCTTCACTTGCCACTTACTCAGTATACGTGTTGGAATTTTTTCTTTAGTGTCATCGTATATTTTGCCCAGCTAACGTGATACGGAACCAGCTACACAAATTAGAGGATTCACTGCAACAACATAACGGACATATGCGTATGAAGCATCCATGTATACAACTGGGCTATGCGGTGTACACTAACAGTCAGAAATAATATCCCCTCTTAATTTGTTCCTCTAATTAATGAAGAGATATTGCGCTATGTGCCTTTCGACCTTACTTTTGCACGTTTGTGTACAACCTTAATATGCATATTATGCAGTCGACGAATGTGTATACTCATACACGTACAGATTCTATCAGTTACGTTGAAATATGTGTCGTGGAAATGAAGGTAAAAAAAGAGGAAGAGAGAAAAAAACAGAAACCTGCATGAATTACTGGTATCGTATTGCGATCCCACGTCATAATTTGAATTATCTTCTTATTTATGATGCACGCGATTGATGCTGCAAAGATGCGTACTTGTATGGGTAACGAATACCTTAGGAGGTTAGTTTCTGTTTTTAGCAGAAAAAGAAATATGCATATTCTGGGATATTGACTAATACTAGTTTAATGCTTTCGTTAAAAAATTGTTGCTGTTTTTACAAGAATTTATACATGCATGGAAAGAGGGCTTTGCACAAAGGTTTGCTTCACAACTCTCTCTCTCGATAGTCTTCTTTTCTGCTTTTCGGCGGGTATTACCAAGCTATTTATTATTACAATTATTTTAGGTAAACCCTGTATAGAATATACGAACCTAGCAAAGTAATTTGTAGTGCGAAACGCATTCGGTTACTGTTAAATGCGTGATATTTTCGGTATGTATCAGAAATGAATATGTGTAGGAGACACGGCTTGTTAACTATGATAGTTAATGTACTTGTTCGGATAATTAGCGTCAGTTGCGTGTGTCGCAGATAGACTCCGTGGTATTATGAAAAATTAGAGAGAGCCAAATTTTCAGATGTTTATCTCTTTAGCTTATTACATAGACACGGAAAATGAGATGAAATACCTGTTGTCATTGTAATATTTGATAGGGGCTATTGTGTTTCTTTCGACCTGCTGCCTGGCTAGCTTATTACATAGAACCAGCATGAAATAATGTTACGATACAATACTACCGCTTTCTTGCAAGAAGATTCCTGTACAGTTCATACTAGAGTTGCCTAATGCGTATGCGTAGTTGTAGAAGTGTAAGAAAATATGGGGCTCATGTGTAATTTTCTCGAAAATTTCACGCCAATTTGCTATTTCCTTTATTTTGAGAGTTGAATATTTAAGTAGAGGGAGCTTCGCTTCAATGCTATAATGGTAAGGTATAATGTGATTTACCTTTACATTGTTGCCATTTCTTTGCTGTCGAAAATACCTAGGGCAAGACATATTGGTCAGCAACAATCAGTTCTATCATCTCTGAAAGACTAACTAACCCTTAATCTCCCTCTCCTCCCCAAATTTTCGGTCATAAGGAGAAACATTTCTAAATGCGCATCGTCGCCAAACTTTATACAGGGTGTATACTGACTCTGGACAATCCGAATCTAGCATTGAAATGAAGCCAACCCTCCTAGATAGGGGTGGGGAAATGCTTGCATACGTAATTGGAGCGTCAAAAATGGAGCCTTTCAGTTTTTCTCATTTTTCGAGGTGAAGTAGCCACTTTTGTAAATACAACCTATATACAGGGTGTTTCCTAACGACGGTACGTACCTTGAGAAGGTGATCCGTTAGGTCGTTTTAAGAAAAAAGTTCCAGAATTGCTTCGTTTCTGAGATACAGGGCTTTGAAGAGAAAAATAAATAAACATTTTTGGTGTTTTATTTTGGCGAAAGCAATACCTTCCTAAAAAGATGTATCTTTCGGGTATTGCCGTGGTTGTTGTGACAAACTTGACGTTTCGCTGATCATGAAACTGACAGCATGATCAGCGAAACGTCAAGTTTGTCACAACAACCACGGCAATACCCGAAAGATACATCTTTATGGAACAGTGGCCGTGAAAGTCTACATTCGATTAATACTTTCCTAGCTAGGAATGTAAAAATAACAATTTCTACCTTACAGTAAATGAGCAAAATGGCCACCTTCCGATAAAATACACGACTGCAATCGATTTGTCATTGATTGTCTGGCACGTTAAAAAATACCTGGAGTATTCCTTATGACATTGCAATTGTCAATTATCCGATTGCTCAAGTCATTCACATCTATTACAGGAGTTTTGTAAACAAGAGCCTTCAGATGACCCCATAAATAGAAATCTATGGGATTCATATCAGGACTGCGAGCTGGCCAATTTTGAGGTCCTGCACGGTCAATCTAGCGATTAGGGTAGGCAATGTCGAGATGCTGACGAGCAACAACACTAAAATGAGCTGGATCCCCGTCGTGCATAAACCACATGGAGGCTCTTACAAGTAGGGGGACTTCGTCTAATAAAATGGATAAATGATGTCGCAAAAAGTCTGTGTAGGTTTCGCCTGTTAATCCTGCTGGTAAAAAAAATGGGCCAAATAAATAGTCACCAATAAATCCTGCCCAAACGTTCAGCGAAAATTGTTGCTGAAAATGACGTGGGGATTTTCGTCGGCCCAAAAATGCTCATTGTAAAAGTTCACAATAGCATCTCGTGAAAAATTTGCCTCGTCCGTAAATAAAATATTTCGTAAAAAATTATTATTGTGCGTCATCATATGCATAAACCACCTGCAAAACATTAATCGTGGGTGGAAATCCTGAGGCAGTAGAGCTTGAACCCGCTGTATGTGATATGGGTAAAGGCGGTTTCTTTTTAGAACTTTCCAAACGGTTGTTGGGCTGACTTCAAGCTGTAGTGCAATCTTCCTGGTACTAAGTGAAGGATTTTCTTCTATCTCATCAAGAATAGCTTCTTCTAGTTCAGGTGTGTCTACAGTTGCTGGTCTTCCACTTCCCTTTCTTTTATTTAAACTCCCACTTTCACACAATATTGCATGTAGCGTTCTAAACGTTTTAGCACACGGAATTACTCTGTTAGGATATCTGTCCTGGTAAATTCTTCGTGCTTTTTCCGCATTTCCATTTGCTAATCCATAAATGAAGTGCATGTTAGCCATTTCGGTGTTAGTAAAATTATTCATGCTGAAATCACTGCTAATTGATAACTCTTGACAACTATTGGCATTTTCGGATTTTGTTTAAACTTCAACGTGCTCTATCTCAGAAACGAAGCAACTCCGGACATATGTTCATAGGAACTTTTTTTCGTAAAACGACCTAACGGATCACCCTCTGAAGGTACGTACCGTAACACCCTGTATATTCTGAAAGCTGGGAAAATTTGCTATCGGATAAAGAAATAGTCGTGGAGTTTGGCGCCTTTTACCTACAAAAACCGTGATCAAAGTGCTCCTATGCGGAATTGGAGCGTCCATCATGGGTGTTATTTTGGCCATACGAAGCCCTTCAGCCCAAATCTGACACTGTAATCGTTTTTAGCAAGGATTGACGCTCCAATTTCGTATGCAAACATTCACCACCTTTTCTAAGGGGGGGTTGGCTTCATTTCCATGGTAGATTCGGATTGTCCTAGGTCAGTATACACCCTGTGTAAAGTTTGGCGACGATCCGCAGACTGTTTGCGAAAATACTATTTTCTGGTCAGAAAAATCCAGTCGAGTTATATTGTACGTTTTAGGTACCGCACCGCCTATAATGCACTTTAACGAATTATAAAATGATTGGCTTTTATACGCCAGCACTTAACCTTCTTGACCTCATAACCAAAGCCAGGGGCTTGTTCTAAAGCTTAAGGGGTTAAAGGCTATTTTATCTTGTCCACTGATGACCAGCGTAACTTAATATCTTAGTGCTTGATAAGCAGTAATTACTTCTTTACAACGAGCTGCTCTATATTGGATCCCGTTATTTGAAAAGATCCAGTAAAATGTCTAAAAAATGTGTAAAAAATCACGTGGATGCGATGTGTTGGAATCAGTTCTCATGTATCATACGGGTCACGAGTTTTAGGCTTTAATCTGTGGAGAATCTATTATCCTGTAAGTGACTTAAGAGATTAGTAATATATATGGATAAGCAGAATCCATGGAATAATTTAAACATAAAAGATACTGATAGAAAACAATGAATACGCTATCACCTAAATCTTGTGGAGTAATATTTGGAATTAAGCAATTTCTTTGATACGGCGATTATTCCAATCCCAAAAACCTTTATCCTTAATGTTTTTGCATGAAATCTGCTATTTTGCGGTAAAATATTGGTCAGGTTTCTAAGCTAGTCTATCAGCCAATTCTTCGATGTGAATTTTATTATTCAACTCTTAACTCCATTGGATCCAATTTTACGCTGGAGGTATCTATTCATATGTGAAAATATACATATTATATAATATTAATGCCAAAACAGTACCTTAATATGAACAGAAGACTAACCCACACATCACATTATTAAAATCAGCCGCTGCATAGCCATTCGAATCACTCATTATTTAGTTACGAAATCCATCAAAAAGGCCTAAAAATTCTGCGGAGTACAATTATGAGCTGAAAACGCTTCGGCCAGGTGCACCTGTAGATGGCATTTGAGCTTGTGGTGTAATTGTCCCTTATTTTTTTTTTTTGAAAACAAACAGGAAAATGGCATATCATTAATATCATTAAGAAAGGCTATCATATGAAGTGGAGGATGCCAACCAATCTAATTAATTTAATTTTGTAATACTGTAGATAATATAATATTATTGATTTTATTTGGGCATGAAGTTGATCACCTTTTGAAAAGCTTCAACATGTTCGGGTTTTAATTGCATTCAAAACTGACGTAGACCAGGACTTCTTTAGAAGCCTGAAAATATGAAAGTCGCATGACAACACATTTGGGCACATTTCCTGTGATTTTTCTTTGTTTTTTCTATGTGGTTTTTTCTTTTGTTAGAAACGTTATAATTGACCTTCATTTCTTTTTTGTATAGTTGTCTTGGCCTCTTCTTGCCACTACCCTATTTAGATTACTGAGTGATTTCAACGACTGTGGGCTCGCAATATACAGATAAAACATCGATATCATCAATACCACAACTTTTGATTAATTACTCGGGACACGGGGTATTCGGTATTTGGTTGATGAGGAGAACCTATGCGTTCTCGGAACAGGTGTCCCGGGTAATTAACCAGAAGTTATATTGTTGGTGATACCGATGTTTTATCTGTATATCTAGATTGCTATCTCGCGCTTCTATTTTCTTACAGGTAATTCTAATAACCGTTTCTTTCTACACACCTGTTAGCCTGCAGCGCTGCCATTTTTTACACTTTCGTTTTTTAGCTTGTCCTGCCATTGGTCGGTAAAATGTTCGGCAAATTTGGTCTAACTGTAAAGAAATCTGATATTCTTTTGCCAACAACCATGGAGCTTAGCTTTTCCATCTTCCTCCTTTAGTAAATCAGAGTACTTCTTGCCTACTTAGCAGCCTTGTTACTGCTTTTTATTTATTTTCTCCCTCCTCCATCCTTTCCCCCTCCCCCTTCCCACCCTCTCGCTCTTACTTATTTTGTCTGTGGTAGGTGCTGGTTGCGGCTTTTCAAACAGTTTTGCTGGTCAGGCTACAACTGCAAGTATTTGTATCAATTTGTGTGTGTAAATGTGTTTAATGCCGTTGTTACAACTCTATCTCGCCATTTATGCAGCAATTCACTGCACTGTTTCTTTTCCTTCGCATTGTTTAACGCAAAAACATTGCTTCGATATTGTTGTAGATAATAATAAAAGACACATTACCATCATAAGAACGGGTCAATGAATTTCTTGGTATTTATAACATTTACAACAGTTGTTTTACAGTCTGTACATATTAATAAAATATTTTCACATCAACCGAAGTGGTCAGCTCGTTCCCACACAAATTAGATCGAAAACTCTTATTTATATTTAGTATTTTCAGACTACAGACGTGGAAGTTATAACGTTTTCTACTTTCATTATATTTCATCGAGGTTACAATCGATAATCAATGGATGTATGCTTATAATCTTCGATATCATACGCTGAAAACACGAAAAAAACATCAAAACATATTTTGCCCGGTCTTATTTATATCCTGAGACGCTTTCCACCGTTTATTAAAGTCGACTATAAATTTTCGACGGCCATAAAAACTGACCGGAGATTCTTCATTAACCGTTTGCTTTGACGTCTGTATTTTATGAGTATACTTTTACTTGCAAATTTTTACGTTTCGATTGCTTTTTTTACCACCTGAGACCACTAAATCAAGCGCGTTTTGCCGATGATTTAAAATGTTTCGTATGTCTTTTTTTCTGCTGCTTTAACTTGATGAATTGTTGTACGTTTCGTCAGTTATAAATCATGTATTATTAGACAGAAGCGATATATTGCATGGATTTATAAATACTTTATTATCTTTAGCATTTAGATGAACTAACTCAATACGTCTTCTAGTAGTGTTTGTTTTACAGTCTGTAGTAGGTATGCATAATCGCTTCCAATGGTATAGAATGTTAAAATAATCTCAAAAAAGAATTCAGAAAATTTCATGAAATCCGGATTATCTAATTTATTGATCCTTTTGATATGAAGAGATGACAAATTTGCAACAACTTCACAAAGTGCAATAAGAAATTAAACTTATTGAGTACGCGCTTTGGCGGCTTGTCTTGTTAATAGTAATTGCAAGGCAGTTCATTCGCATTTAGGACGTGTACTTTGTACGCGAAAACGTATGTATCCTCGCTATAAAAAGGATCGTAAACAGTACTGCAAATAATAGTATTCAACCATAATAAAACCCGCATGGACATATTTTAACGGCAACTCAACGATGGTAATACGAGGTGTATTATATGGAAAGTGAGCATGTTGTTTCCCTGTATTGTGACTTGTATAACTGCGCTTCTTATTGTGATTATCGGTCATGAAAAATGAATTTACATTTTTTAGAATTCAATTTGCATTGCACAATATATTTATTCATATAGGGGAAATTACTTCCGTTCTTTGCAGTTGTGAAGTATGGTTTAATGTTGTTGCATACTTCCATTTAAAAAAGTGACTAATTATTGATTTAGCGGCATTTTGTTGTGATACTGATAAATTGAAAATACACAGGCTTCACATTAAACAACTTTAATTCGATGAAATCAAATAATGTATAACAATCTTCAGTAGAACAGTTACAATGTATTAATTATAGATTTGATTACAATACTTTACTTATTGACTCTATAACAACTTGCAAAAAACTGTTAATTTAAGCTTAAAGTATGTGGTTTATATACATAAATATTAATTACAAATTAATGACAAGAAAGTGAATGTGACACTTTACAAAAATAATATTTTCTAAGAAAAGAATGCAGTTAATTACCTTTCTAAAATGTGTACGTGAGTTTTAACAGTTTTATATATTACAAAGAATAGTTTAATGATAAGTATATAATTGTTTAACGTGTATTTGTATAGTTTTATAACACTTCCCCCTTAGAATGAAGGTGATGCTGGAAGGTAACGCCTTCATTGATCGTCAAACATATGCGGAATTCGAGTTCGTTCAGTGGACTCTTTTTCCGTATTTTTCGTCATGGATCGGGTTACTCGGCGATTTTCGGCCTGGTATATTGGTGGTGCGGTCGGAGTTGATACGAATTCTTCTGATTCTTCAATATCACTTAACCTGAGTATCGTAGCACTAGGATTATTTGAACTTTGACACTGATTATATATGCGTACTAAACATCCATGATGGTCTTGCTTGCCTTTGCATCGGAATAATTTCTTAAGTAGATATATAAGTCCAATGTAGTTTAAGATTTTGTATAGGATAGTAGTTCCTATTATACCAATTATAACAGAAATTAGTATTGAAAACCAATTTGAATACTGAATAATCTGTTGTCGATTTAGACGACTGTTAATTTGATCGTTCAAATCATCTAATTTATGTGATGTTACTTTCAACTCATCGAGGCGAATATTTGAAAAATGAATAGGTTGGAAATAGAACGTTTCTAGAGTTGAATTATTTTGTTTTTCAGTGCAGCAGTTATCTTCTAGTATCGGAACATTTGGTACTAAATTTTCATATATGGAACTAATATGATGAGAAGCTATCAGTTGAATGTCGTTAGAATAAGCTTTACAATTTGTATCAAGTTCTACTATTCCGATTCCTTGGAGTTTTTTATCACTCATAGTGGTATTAGGACATAGAATAGTAAGAATCGTAGGTTCTGATAATACATAAATCCATTTGTTCTTCGTCATCAATTCATGCCAAATTCTGATTGTACCAGAAATAGATTTTGTGTGACATGTTTTTGGGATTTCCGTTAAATATGTAGTTATTAGAGATATCTCACAATCATTATTTCCTAATGTGGAATGTATCTCGTGTTTTTCACATAGGTATTCATTGTGTGTGAGTTGAAAACAATCTGCTAAAGAGTTTAAGTGAACATACTGAGCTTTGTTCTGGGTAAGACCAATAAATTTAAAATCTGGTTCAATATACGCAAACGTTTTTTTGTTTGGATGAGGAATAGGTAAAGGAATTAATTTGTATAAATTGAAGATTGAATTTGAGGTTAATGGAATCTTTATAACAAACACAATCTTATTGTCATTGTAATATACCGAAAGTTTACTAATTTCGATTAATTTTGAAGCATGTTGCTCGTCTAATGATATTGGGAATGTTAAACCTTCAGTTAAAGAATTTAGTTTTGTACGCAAACTTGAAATTAATTGAATAGGTGTAATTACAGAAGGATGTATCACATTTTGTTTTGCAAATAATACAGCATTAATGAGAATGTCATATTGTTCTGACAATTCATTTACTAAATAACTTAATAAAGCAATATGGTTTGTCGCTAAACTAAGTCGTTCCAGACTTTTGGTACGATTGCTAAATGAATTTGCAAATTGATTAAACTTTTGAATATTTTTGTTAAAAACTGATTCATTGATTCTTAACGTAGATATGGAATCATTAAAATTTGAAATAGTAGATTTTATAACTTGTATTTGATCTTTCATTAATATTTGAATTTCTTTGTCGGTTTTATCTGTTTCAGCTAATATTTTATCATAATATGTGGCGTCGTTAGCATCTAATGATCCTGTTAACCATTTCCAAGCAGTCCCTAGACCGTTAAATATTAATGTTTATCTGACTTGCAACGAAATTAATTGTTTGTTGACATGTGACTAATTCTGAATCTAAACTTGGAATTTTACACATATTTTCAGTATGCTGATAAACTCTTTCAATGAGTTTTAATTTATGTTCGTAGAACGAGATGTTAATATATGAAAGGATTTGCCAGTTGTTGGAATAAAATTTAGCATGTCCAATGTGCTCATAGAATATTCCACTGGAATTTTGAATTGGATTTATTGAAAATCCTAGCGTGATGGCGAAGCATCCGCATCTGAAACAATATTGGCTAGTTTTAGTCGATTAAAATGTACTGTAACCTTTTTTCTTTTTATTTGAATTACAGCATTAGGTTTGTCAATGGATATGATTTTATATGGGCCTTTCCAATCTGATGATAATTTCTTGTTTTTCCCTATTTTTGTTGATTCATCTTTAAGGAAAACACTGTCATTGACAGTGAATTGTTTGTCTTTAGAATTTGAATCGTAATTACTTTTAGATTTTTCTTTATTAGTTATTAGGTTTTCTTTTGCTATTTGATAACTTTTATTTAGTCGATATTTTAACAGATCTATATAGTTATCATAAGTATATTTGAATTCAGGCTCATGTTTCAAGGAATTTGGTAATATAGGTTTATGACCAAAAAGTAACTCATAGGGAGTGAATTTTGTAGATGAATGTATTGCTGTGTTATATGAAAACATAGCAAACTTTAGATATTCATCCCAATTAGTTTGTTCTTCATTTATATAGTGTTTTAAATAATCCTTTAAAGTCGAATGTGATCTTTCTAAAGCACCGTTTGTTTGAGGATGATAGGCTGATGAAAGTAAGTGCTTAATTTGAAAAAGTTTGGTAACTTCTTTCATTAAATTTGATGTGAAATCTGTACCTTGATCAGTAAGGATAGTTTTCGGTATGCCGAAGCTCGTTATTGTTTCTACAAGTTTATTGGCTACGGTTTTTGCTTCATGATTAGGAATAGCGTGAGCAAATGAAAACTTTGTTAAATCATCTTGCATCGTTAAAATAAATTTATTTCCCTCTTCACTTAAAGGTAAAGGTCCTACTATGTCAATTGCTAGTCTTTGAAAAGGTTGAGACGATGTAGTAGTAATTTCCATTGGAACTTTAGATATTTTTCTAGATTTTTTGTTAACTTGACATTTGATACAAGTTTTGACATAATGTTTTATTTCTTTAGACATATTTTTCCATTTGTATTTTGTTTTTATTCGATTATACATTTTATAAAACCCTTGATGTCCACCGGTAGGTGAATCATGAAATTCTTTTAGAATTGTTTTAATTTCGTCCTCAGAAGGTTGAATTAGTTCATTAGTACATATATTAATTTTAATAATTTCTTTGCGAAAGACGAAATTAATTATTGCTGATATTTTGTCTAATTTTAAATTTGAAAAACTGTCATTTGGATTTGGTAATGTTATTTCGTTAATGTTATACTCTTTTAACTTTATTTTTAGATTTTGAATTGTATAAAACAGATCGCTATACTTTATAGTGTCATAATGACGCAATTTAATGAATGAAACAAAAATTAATCTATCATCTGACAATGAATTCATTTTAACAACTGAATATAATTCATGTTCAGTATTCCTTAAGATTTCTACATTTTCTATCACTTCTGTTTCTGATTCATCTAATTCAATAGAAATAAAATGTGCAATATGTCCTTTTACGTCTATGATTGAATTGTTTACTTCATGAACGTTTATATTTTCACAGGTTTCAGACATTTGTTGAAATTTATAAAAGTCGTTAAAAGTTTCTGTGTTTACTAATACGTTATTTACAGTAGGAACAATACGTGAAAGACAATCCGCGTTAGAATTTATTTTACCAGATTTGTAAACTATTTCATAATCATATTCGGAAAGTTTTAATCTCCAACGGACTAATTTTGAACCTGGATCTTTAACTGAAAACAACCATGTTAGAGGTCTATGATCGGTTACAATCTTAAATTTCCTTCCGTACAAATAAGATCTAAAATGTTTTGTTGACCAAATGATCGCTAGAAGTTCGCGTTCAATGGTTGAATAATTACATTCAGATTTATTTAAAGTACGAGAAGCATAAGCAATTGGAAGATCTTCACCAATTTTTCCCTGTGATAAAACAGCACCTATTGCAAAATTAGAAGCATCTGTAGTAAGGACGAATTCGCGACTAAAATCAGGATACTGTAGGATTGGTTCTGACATTAGTTTTTCACGTAGAGTATCAAATGATTGTTGTTGTTCAAATGTCCATAGAAAAGGAATGCCTTGCTTTAGTAATTTTGTCATGGGTTTCGATAAACTGGAAAAGTTTTCAATGAATCTTCTATAGTATCCAGCTAATCCAAGAAATGACTTTATATCTTTTGCATTTTGTGGAATTGGAAAATCTTTGATGATAGCAATTTTTTCTGGATTTGGTTTTACACCATTTTCGGAAATGACGTGACCTAGATAAGTTACTTCCCTACGCATGAATTCACATTTGTCAGGCTGTAATTTCAGATGATTCGTTCGCAATCTCTCAAGTATTGAATGTAATTTATTTTGATGATCTTGTATCGAATTGGCATAGATTACTATATCATCAAGATATACAAAACATTGTAGTCCTTGTAATCCTGTTAGAACATTATTCATTAACCTTTGGAAAGTAGCAGGAGCATTTTTTAATCCAAAAGGCATTCGAGTGTATTCGTAATGACCTAGAGGAGTCGAAAAGGCAGTTTTAGAACAATCTTCTGATTTAGTAAGGATTTGATGGAAACCTGATGCTAGGTCCAGAGTAGTAAAGTAAGTAGAATGACTTAGTTGATCGAGAATATCAGTAATGTTCGGCAATGGATAAGCATCGCCCACTGTTACATCGTTCAACTTACGATAGTCTATGACTATGCGCCATTTAGTATTACCTGATGCATCGAGTTTTTTGGGGACTACCCATAAGGGAGATGACCATGGAGATACTGAAGGTCGAATAATACCTTGCTTGAGCATTTGGTCGATTTGTTTATTCACTTCAACCTTGTGAACTTCAGGATATCTGTAGGTTTTAGTAGAAATAGGAACTTTAGAAGTGACTGGAATTTCGTGTTGTATTGCATTCGTATACGTTAGCTGGTCGCCTTCTAAATAAAATATATCACTATATTGAGTACATAGCTCTAATAATGCAGCTTTTTCTTCTAGATTCAAGTGATTAGTGCGAATACTGCTTTTTAATTTGCTTACCCTATCTGAATAATTGTGAGAGGTAGAAAAAACGAAGCTCTCTTTAGACAGTGGTTCAAGTTTAATGAAAGGTTTTGAAATCGTTTGCCTAGAATTGGAAGAATTTAGTATTGTTGCATAGGCTTTTGAATTGGATCGGACTTTTGTGATAGCTTTGCACAAGAAAACGGAATCCGATATTTTAATTTCAGGAATAAGACCTTCTTGAATCTCAGGATTTAGGATATCAATTTCGATGAGCGTTTCACTACGAGGTGCTAGAATTTGTTTTTGCTCGAATGACGGATTTAGAAAGAATAGAGGCATAGAAGAAAATGTATTATTAGTAATGCATCCATCCTTGAAATTGATAATAGAATTAGAAGATTTAAGATAATCGTGCCCGATTATTCCATCGTGAGGTATGTTTGTTTGCTCTGCAATGACATGGAATTTATGTAATGTTTCATTTATTAGGATTTGTGTAATACCCAAAGTTTCATTTACTTTTTCTTTATTTATACCTCGAATTTGTATTTTTTCATCTTTATTTAATTTGAATTTGGGTTTTAGGCTTTGCGCCTTTATGATTGAAATGCTGGCTCCAGTGTCTATTAAGAATTTGAATACACCGTTTTTTGCGATGTTGGATCGAATTTGTATATAGGACATAGGATTGTTAGAGAGCAATATATTTTTGATTTCTGAGTTTAACATATTAATTAATGGCTTGTCACCTGGAACGTTTGTTCCTGGGCTGAAATTTCGGCGGTGACTTCCGAAGTTTGATTTAGGTTTTTTGAATTGTTATATTGACGTTTTCTACATTCGTCGATTGTATGCCCTTTGTGTTTGCAATATTTGCAAAATTTATATTGTGTTGGAGGCGAAGGTGTAGTAGAATTATCTTGTAATTTTGTATTGACATGATTTATGTTATGTTTTTTAAAGCAATTATTACTATCGTGCCCTGATTTCTTACAGATTTTACAAAATTTTGAAATGCCTTGTACTGGTTTCCTATATGGATTTTGTGAATACATGGCTTGTATTTGTTCCTCGTTAAGCGCATACGATATTGCTTCATTTAATGTTTTTAGATCGCGAGTGCGTAATTGATTTGAAATTTCTGGTTTAGAATAATATATTAATCGATTTAAAGCAATTTGATTTAACATAGATATTTGACCATCTAAATCATTGATTTCTGTGCAATTGTGTTGAACAGCATTAATAGCTCTTTTTAAAGTGGTTTCTATTCTAATTGCAAAATATTGAATTGTTTCTTTATGACTTTGTTGAAGTCCCGTTAATTCATTAATAATTTGTGCATAATGTTTCTTATCTTGATACATAGTTTTTAAAAATTCTTTTAATTCATCCCATGTTTTAAAAGATCTATTTATGCATGCAGTTTTAGCTTTACCTCGTATTTGTGTTTGAATAAAAGTGAGTAGAAGAGGTTTTTGGATACTACTGGCTAATTTATACGCATGATTGCAATCGGTTAGAAATGCACTAAGTTCATCTCTATTTCCATCAAAGGAATGGATAAATTTGAATAGAGTGGATGTGGGAATAGTTTCTGCTGAAGAAGAATTATCTTCAGAGGAGGAGTCCACGTTAGTTTGTGCATCTGGCATGATAACTTGATATAGCTCAATATGAAACAATTAAACTACTTACAGTGAAATAATGTATGATATCTTCATGGAAATATCTTCGAAGTCGAAGGTCCGATGATGAGTGTATCCTCGGTTGAGTGAGTTGGGAGTTCCTCTCGCAGGTTTGATAGTAGCGAAGTATTGGAATACACCAGAGTTATTCCTGTTGGTCTTCTGTCTGTCTACTATCCCACTTCTGACACCAAAATCATGTTGTGATACTGATAAATTGAAAATACACAGGCTTCACATTAAACAACTTTAATTCGATGAAATCAAATAATGTATAACAATCTTCAGTAGAACAGTTACAATGTATTAATTATAGATTTGATTACAATACTTTACTTATTGACTCTATAACAACTTGCAAAAAACTGTTAATTTAAGCTTAAAGTATGTGGTTTATATACATAAATATTAATTACAAATTAATGACAAGAAAGTGAATGTGACACTTTACAAAAATAATATTTTCTAAGAAAAGAATGCAGTTAATTACCTTTCTAAAATGTGTACGTGAGTTTTAACAGTTTTATATATTACAAAGAATAGTTTAATGATAAGTATATAATTGTTTAACGTGTATTTGTATAGTTTTATAACAATTTTTATGAAAATCTTTTCCATCCTCTATCGACTTATTCGCAAACAATTCATATCAAATGCTTTTTTAGGAGTTTTCGAATTAGTTTGAGCTCCCTTTTACTATAATATGCAAGATGCTTTGCTGTTTTCAAAGAGTTTGATCAAATTTTACAGAATCGTTTCTAAAGCAATGTGAAAGTCATGGCATTGCCTTTATTTTAGTTCAAAAATATTTGACTACCTCCATTCAGCCCTAGATATTGTGTTTCGACCTTCTAAAGTGACTGGAGATCTGTCCTAATAAATTAGAAGAGAAGTCAATCTACAGCAGGTTTCTCTACATAGGAAGTATTTTGCATATTTATTACCTTCCACTATTGTAAAAATTAAAACCAAGTTTAGAGACAAGTTTATTTCTTCTTGTGGAAGATCCCAAATGTAAGCATTGATACTGATATTATTGTAAACAATATCCCTCTTAACAATTTACATTGCGTAGTTGAGCCGTGAATAAAAATAATGTCGTGTCAGAAGACTGACATGACGATGAGCGAACATAGTTAAATTATGTCAAAACAAATGATAAATACATTTTACCTGAAAGTTTGTATTGGTGAAAGTTTATTGTAGCATTATTCAAAATACTATAGAAAATGAAGAGAGAAAGATAGAGGTCGAGTTATTAGAATTGTCTGTGTGAATAGAATCAAACGAGTCTTCCTACTCCCTGGTGCTTGTCTTGTGAATTTGATTTTCTGTAGTTTCCCAAATTTCATAGCACATGCGGAAAGATCTCTTAAGTCGATCTACAACCGCAGTCGCAATAATAACTAATGGCCAGTCGATCCCCCTTGTAATTGGCGCGAAGCTTTTGGAAGATATTAAGGCAGGAATTGTTAGTGTTATTTTGTAAAGAGCCTAGGTTTTTTGGTGTTTTAAGGCCCTTTCTAAAGAAAGCGAATCGATTGAAGATGATGCAATATTACAAAACGCTTAGGAATTACATTATCTCGGCAGTGAAAAGGGAAAAGCAAGCTTATTTTAATCGCCTTTTCTCTAACAATAACAACAAAGAACTTTGGAAGTCGTTAAGAAGTGTTTCACTCCCAAATAGAAATCAACGTACCTAATTCCATTCCTGAGTGTTTATCTAACCCTGACGATATTAATAATCACTTTGTTCAAAGTGTACCGATCCAGAATACTTATTATGCATCTAACAGATTTGATGGTTTTTCTTACGAATTTTCACTTCATGATGTATCCGTGGAAGAAATTCAGAACATAATTACTGGTATAACCTCCAATGCCGTTGGAAACGACGGCATAAGTATTGCTTTTATCAAATTGTGCTGTCCATTCATATTACCTTTTATCGCTCATATCATTAATTTTTGCTTAAACGAATGTGTGTTTCCTGATGTCTGGAAGTTGGCTATTGTCATACCAATCCCTAAGGTTAGTAACCCAACTGAATATAAAGATCTGAGACCCATCAGCATCCTTACGGTCCTCTCTAAAATTCTTGGGAAAATAATTGAAAGACAACTCCGGCAGTTTTTAGATGATAATGCATTGCTTCCAGAAAACCAATCAGGATTTCTCCCCGGTCATGGTTGTACTACCACACTGTTGGACGTCAGCGATGACATAATCCGGGCGACTGATGGTGGTTCCTTAACTTTTCTCATCTTGCTCGACTACACCAAGGCATTTGATACCCTGAACCGTGATCTTCTATTAGTCAAAACACACTTACATTTTTCTCCAGTTATTTAACAGGTCGCAACCAGGTAGTCAATATTAACAACGTTTCGACTAAACTTCAAGTGGATACAGGTGTGGCTCAAGGAAGCACCTGTGGGCCTTTACTCTTCATTCTCTACACTTCCACCTTTGCTAAACATTTAAATCACTGTAAAAGCCATTTTTATGCTGATGACAGTCAGCTATATCTCTCCTGTTTGCCATCAGAGGTTGGAACTGCATGCTCTCTAATCAATAAAGATCTCGCTATTTTCGCCGAAGTGTCGCAAAAACACTGTCTTATACTGAATCCAAGTAAGTCAGTGGCACTTATTTTTGGTAGTGGTAAGAGAACTCAGGATGTGACTGGTTCTTGTTTGTTTTGTGTTGGGGGGAGTGCTCTGGATATCAAACATAATGCACGCAATCTCGGGCTGATATTTGATGTTGATATGAAGTTCAGGACTCACGTTAACAATAACATTCGAACTGCTTACGGGCTACTGAGGACTATTTACGGTATTAGATCGATGCTTTCAATGGAACTTCGTAGACTCTTGTACAATAAGTTAGTTTTGTCGCTATTCGATTTTGCTGATGTTGTTTATGATCGTTGCCTGGATTATGAAACATCGAGACGAATACAGGTTGTTCAGAACGCTTGTCTTAGGCAGATTTATGGGGGGCGTAGGTATGACAGAATATCTTATAGGCTCAATGATGCCCGTTGGCTGAACATGTCAAATCGCAGGCGGCTGCATGCAGGTGTGATGTGCTTTAAGATCCTAAAGTTCAAATCTCCTCCTTATCTTAACAACAGAATTCGTTATCGTACCGACGTGCATAATTTAAATTTGAGGCACAAGAACCTTCTAACTGTACTTCCACATACCACTGGTGGTTTTCAGAAAAGTTACTCCTATGGCATGGCTTGAGATCTACGCTTTCTGATGGGCTGGCACGCAGTATTGCATAATATAGAGCTTTGCTGTTACTTGCTTGTGTATATGTACTTGGTGTTTGTTATTCGTGCTTTTAATTAATCAATTTGCTCTAAAAATTTTGTGATTTGTTTGTTTATTTTTTGTAGTTCGGATGGAAGATCAGACGCTCCCTTCGGGATCGTCTGAATCCGCACTATTTGTAGTTCTAGTTTGCTTATAATATGGTATAGTAGTGTGATTTTTATGCTCTCTGTATATTGGTAAACTACAATGAAGGCGTATTATTATTATTATTATTATTATTATTATTATATCCCATAGACTTTAAGCTATCCTGAAAGTAAGCGATTTTAGTCTCTTATTTTTCTCTTTGGTGGTTCGGTCATGCCTTAAAAAATCTATTTTTTATCTATCCTATATCCTAGAGGCCTATAGAGCAAAATAAAATGGGGAACCATACTAACATCTTTACCTACATCGAACAGATGGCGCCACTGTCCATAAGATCGGACAAGATTTCGCCTGTCTTCAGTTTCAGTAGGGGATACAATGCAGACATCTCCAGCGGAGAAACCTAAAAGGTCCTCGTTCGCAAACCGAGGATCGAGTATTTTTCCGCTGGTTTGTGGATGCTTTTAAAACGCCGAATTGGCACGGGAATTGGAAACTGGAGAACTCGATGCCGAAGCCGTCAGCTTGAGGACCTCCCTGTCCATCTTCAAGGCCGAAATAAGTGCCATCCAGGGGACATTTTAAACTGTCCGTAGGTAAATGCAGCGGTAGAAATTTTTTCGGATAAACAGGCTGCCCTTGGAACAATACAGACTGCCAAGTTTGATTCCGAGGTGGTACTTGAGTATCATAAGAAGCTCTAAATCCCGGAGGAAATGATAAGTCATTGGAACAAGTCCATGATTATAAATTTCTGGCCTTAACTATGGATACAAGTTCGAAATGCGAGGACCATATCCTAACTGCTCAGCTTATGCAGTCTACAAAATTAGAAATTCCGGAAACTTATATTATTATGGCCATATAGATACCTACAGTCTCAACTTGCATCTGGCATTATTTTCTGGTGTTCATTGTCATACATAAATAACCTGTTTGTCTGTTTTGGGTTTATCCTCTGCAAGGTCGTGCCTTTCGAAATTTAAGGAGTTGAGTATACTTTGCCATCTCTATTTATCATCTGGTGGTATTTCAAAGGAAGAATAAGATTCGTCCCGAATAATTAATTAAATATTGTGGTGTCGGTGTTAGCAATTTTTTTTATCTGTGTCTTACTAGCTAACTTCTCGAAATCACATTAGAACGCGCAAATTGCACATTGAAACGCTATGTTTAAGCAAAACATTTAACGCGAAGAAACAGAATTAATAAGAAAATATATTTGAAAAACAATCGATTTTGTGAGATTCCACTAGAGCCTTCTATGGTGCTTATATAGATTTCATCCGTCTTATCATTAAACTGATCTAAAGCCAATCAATTCCCCTAGTTATCTTTGTGTTAAAAGTTCATGTCCAAGGAATTATTCGTCATGTTCTCGACATTCCATTTTCATTCTTCATCCTTCCTGATGAACTTAATTATTAATTAAATACCTCGGATATTATTTTTCACTTAACATTAATCAAGTCATTACACCAGCTCTTTATTTACCGATTATTTACGTCTCTTAAGATCGTTACGGCGATAACAGGAGACTTACAAGCGATTGCTGAATAGCCACCATCCGTATACACGATACAATACGTCGGTTGGGCAATAAGTTTGGTCGTCCGATGGAGCCCATCAGGACCGTGCCCATACATACAGTTACATGCAGTGGTGGGTATAAGTTAAGGAATTTGAATTGGTATTAGATAGGTTACCAAGAATTATATATATTTCTTCTTTAAAATATAGTTTCTTTATCTTTATAAGACCCAAATTTATATAACTTTGAATTCATAAATTGTAGAATCAACTTTAATATCAATATATTTAAAAATTAAATTTAACTGGGTGGATTTAAAGAGAATTTTAAACTTGAACTTATGCCCATTATTGTATCGCTATTCGTTTATATTTCTTCCTTTCCTCGATAGCATCGAGGGAAGGAAGAAGAAGGAATAGTGGTGGACGATGACGGGCTCCATTGGACATGTTGAACCTTTACTTCTTATATAAAATCCATTACTGCTGCGACAGACAAATTACCTGGATGTCTCATGTAATTCGTTAATAAAAACGGCGTGACTCGTCCGTTTAGTTGGCGATGTTATCGCCAGAGCCCGCTAATTTATACACCATGCTCTTTTGTTTAGTACTGTGTTTGTCCGCAGGGGGCCGACGAGGATGACGGCGCTTCGGTTATTTCGGTAAGTACGCACAGGACGAAACTCTAGAAAGTAGTATCTGTACAAGAAGTAACTGCCGTTGATCAACAAACCACGAAAGAAAATAGAAATGTTTTCTTAATTGTTGAGTCTACTATCGTGTTATTGTTTTGTTGGAAATGTCTTTCCTCTGGGTTGTAATTGCTGTTTTGGCAAAAAATGTAATTTTATTAATATTGTGTATATTTGATGACTGGATCATATTCATTTTATATATTAAATGAAATAATTTAGCGATAATGTTCCAGAAGTAGTTAACTTTGTAATTAATTTTTTACCAGAGCTTCTGGAAGAGTTGCTTTCAATTGTATTTCCTCTGGTTTATGCATGATGTCTTCCTCATTTTACCTTAATTATTCGAGAGTTATTAAATAATGCCTTTCCAAATTGCTAGATTAAACGAGAGGATCCATAGCATTGTTCACCCAGATCCCCAGATTTGAATCCATCGGGAAAAAATGGTTGTAACTAGCATAGGACATACAGTGTGTTTCACTTTTCATGGGGACACCTAAATAACTTTTTTATTTTGAAAGCAATCAATATAAAATTTTTATCAGTTATGTATGCCACGACAATGCATCTTTTCATATGAACAGAGTTTTTATAATGTCAAAATCTAGCCAACTACGATTAAAATAAAAAGTAGCGTTTCAAGTCGGGTCATAGTAGCGATTAAGATAGAGCAAAAAAGTATTAAGAAAAGTTATTACAAATCACTCAAGAACTCCAAATACCAAATTTCTCTGAAAAATTTGTAATTTTACATTTTTCTCCATTTTTATGCCATCAGCAGATGATAATTTGTTATTGCAATAATAAGAGTGCCATGAAACAAGAAAACGATTCATCAGTTCAAACGTCAAACATCAAACGTCAATTCACTAAACAGTTTACTTCAGTTGCAACTATCGAACTTTGCTAAGCAATGGCCGATAGACATTTAAGTATTGCTGAAAAAGTAGAAATTATTCGAATTGTTGGTGACAATGTACGTTCTACCCGAGAGGCGGCTAGAGAGTTTAACGCGAGGCACCCTGAACGTCCACCCATCCGTCATCGAACTGTTGCATACTTGAATAATATGTATTTTCAACACTACTGGAAATGTTACTAAACCACGTCCACGAGGATTGAACAATCGAGAACACCATTTAGATGCAGTAATATTAGCAGCGTATCGTAATAATCCCCACACGAGTTTACGAGATATGGCTAGAAATTTAAATATCTCTTACTCTAAAATTTGGAGATGTCTCCGTCGTCACAAATTGAAACCGTATAAGCCAAAATATTTACACACTCTTGAAGATGGAGATCTCCATAGAAGAATGGAGTATTGTCTATGGGCTCAAGGTAATTATCTAAATGACAGAGAATTTTTGAAAAAAATTATGTTTAGTGATGAAGCTACATTTACTACTAACGGTGTAGTTTCGTCCCAGAACTGTAGATACTGGGCAACAGAAAACCCAAACTGGGTCATCAACTGTAAAAGACAATATTCACAGAAAATTAATGTGTGGTGCGGAATTTTAAATGCACGAATCATTGGCCCGTTTTTCTTTTTTGACACGCTAAATGCAGAAAGGTTTTTACATTTTTTAAATACTGAATTAATGGATGTGCTTGATGATTTACCACTGGATGAGAGGCGAGATTTGTACTTCCAGCTAGATGGATCCCCGGTTCATAACGCAAGAATAGTGCGAGCATGGTTAGACGAGAACTTTCCGTTAAGATGGATAGGTCGTAATAGCCCGTTAATAGAGTGGGCTCCTAGATCGCCTGACATTACACCACTTGACTTTTTCCTTTGGGGAACTATTAAAAATGTTGTATATGCATCAAGACCTCAAAACATACAGGAACTGTGTCAGAGAATCCGACAAGCCTGCCGAGAAATTTCCCCAGAAATACTACGACGAGTTGTACTGAATCACAAAAGACGATTGGAAAAATGTATCCGTCTTCACGGTGATCTAGTTGAAAAAGATCCTATTTAAAATATTGTTCGTTAAATTGTTGCTATATTTTGTTCTTTAATACTGAATAAAATTTGCGAATCGTTTTCTTGTTTCATGGCACTCTTATTATTGCAATAACAAATTATCATCTGCTGATGGCATAAAAATGGAGAAAAATGTAAAATTACAAATTTTTCAGAGAAATTTGGTATTTGGAGTTCTTGAGTGATTTGTAATAACTTTTCTTAATACTTTTTTGCTCTATCTTAATCGCTACTATGACCCGACTTGAAACGCTACTTTTTATTTTAATCGTAGTTGGCTAGATTTTGACTTTATAAAAACTCTATTCATATGAAAAGATGCATTGTCGTGGCCTACATAACTGATAAAAATTTTATATTGATTGCTTTCAAAATAAAAAGTTATTTAGGTGTCCCCATGAAAAGTGAAACACACTGTAGATAATTACAAAAATAAATTTAGTCTTCTTAATCTATTTCCCTAAGTTATACCTTTGTCTTTTTTGGTCATTTTAATCTGTAGAAGGAACTTGAACCTTTTTTCTGAATAGACATCATTCTTGGCCAATGTCTAGTTCCTTATAAAACATGTATCTAGTCATTTGCCTGTAATTGACTAGGCTGAAGCTATTTTCATTGCTGTCTTCCTAAATATCTCGACTTTATTACTTCAAATTTATATCTTGTTTTAGTTATATGGTGAATTAAAATATAATCTTAGTGCCATTTGAACATGTGTAAGAACATCGCTTGACCTTGTTTTGACATTTTATTTCGGTAGTTATGTACTAAATAAACTTAGGATTTTTTTATCCCTCAGGAGTTGTGGAGGGTATGATTCATACCCATAAAACGTCTGTTGCTTTCTTTTGTTAATTGAATCAATCAACAAATTGCAGATTACTGTCTATCTGTAATCCCAAAAATTTTAGGCTGTCGGAATTTATTCAAACATGGAAGTCTGTATAAGCAGAAGTAAGCCAAGGTTACTCTTATCTAGTAAGTGCGCATTCTTTTGTGTAGAAAGTGCAACAGTGCCCAGAAAACTAGTCTTGCACGCCTTCTTGTTGTTGCTCTAGCAAGTCTCAGGAAAAGGCGAATCTACTTCGAGACCGATCAGTTAGGCAAACACAATCCAAGAAAATTAACTCTCGATAAGTTTGCAGACTTTATTATTAGTGTGCGACCATGTGGAGAGGTCTAAAATCGCATGAGGGCAAAACAGCTGAACTGGCCGAGTTGCTTTTCGAAGTTTGCACGGCTGTGGGTGAAAGAACAGAAAATCGCATCTAAGCCTTTATTTTTCCCCTTCTAATACTACAGCATGATTGATGCATCAATCTAATGATGAATTCGACAATAGGGTTAACTGAATTGGCTACAGTTACAATTTCAGGGGTATTAGACTCGTTTGATCTTGTTTGTTTTATCATCGTTGTTATTACGTTATTATTAACGTCCATAATAGCGAGTGATTTACCAGGCTAAAAAAGTTAATTCACTAAGAGCTAAGAGTACACATTGGTTCACTTTTCATATACATAACATTTTAAATTAAAGTGCTCCGCTGCATGGCTAGTTTGATCTCATGGTGCAGTAGGCTTTAAAAATTCTTCTTTAGTGATAGGAAGTGAATTATATTTTATTAGGAGGGATGAAGAGGTAGAAGTTAATTTCTTAAAATCGAATTTATGTCGTCTTTAGAGTGGCTAGACCAGCAATTTCAGTGGTTATGTGAAACCGTGTACTAAGGCTTTCTTTAAATATTGTTTAGTTTGACCGACGTAGCGTGCATTACAGTCTTTGTAGTCTAACGAGACATTACTTTGAATTTATTTTTTGGTTATTGCTTCTAAATTAGTAAGTTGATTTTTATTTCTATTACTTCTTGAGTTGGCAAGACTAAAATGTAACTGTAATTGGTATTGTCGTTATGTACTTCAATCTATTAGGAAACATACATACTACTAACTATAATTGAAATTGAGGAGTGCATTAATTTTGCCAGTTCAGCAGCGTCATCCATACAACATACCTCATGCCCTGTTGTTATTAATGCAGTTTTTCTTTAAATACGGCTCCTTTACTTCTCGCAAAGGCTCTGACTGCATTGCGTCATGGTCAGCAATGCATCATCTTATGCGTCATCTTATGTGCCGTTTTTTGACACAATTTTACAAAGACATTTTCGAAATATTATAAACTGCTTTTCGGAAATAATCAGCTGATTCTGATTATTCGTTAGGAGTTTTTCGCTTTCCGGATTTATTATATGCAAGTTTTTTATCTTTGGCGACCTGAAATGTTGAAGTGGATTCATTGGTCGGCAAGGGCAACCTATTTTATAGCAACTGTCAAAATATCAGACGTCTACTGTAAATAGTTGTTGTTTAAGAGTTTGTTTTGTGTAGCAAGTCAGACAATTTCGGAACAATGGATATAATCGAATTTCGTGCAGTGAATCACTTAAAACATGGCGGATCTGCTCCATCATTTTCGACCATCCGTTTCTAGGTGAGCGAGTTCAAATGTGGTTGCACAAGCACAAGTGACGAACCACGCAGTGGACGCCCAAAAACCTCTACCAACGATGAAATCGTCGAGAAGATTCATGATGTCGTGTTAGCCGATCGTCGATTGAAGCTGAAAGAGACAACAGACATCTCAAAGGAACGCGCTGGCCATATCCTCCACCAAATTTTGGGCATGAAAAAGCTTCGGCGCAATGGCTATCGCGTTTGATCACACCGAAGCGAAAGCGAAATCGGATAACTGTTTCGGAGGACTGTCTGGCCTGGATTCAACGCAATCCAAAGGATTTCTTCATGCTTTTCGTAACTGTGAATGAGACTTGGCTCCACCACTACATATTGGAGACCAAGGAACAGTCGAAGCAGTTTTCTTTTTTGGGCGAATCAGCTCCAAAGAAAGCAAAGACTGTTCCATCGGGCGCAAAGGTCATGACGACCATTTCTTGAGATTCCCAGGGTGTGGTCGTCATTGACTACCTGTAGAAGGGAAGGACGATCACGGGGCAATACTACAGCGATTTATTGACCCGACTCGATGCAATATTGAAGGAAAAACGGCTTCGGTTGTATCGGAAAAAGTGCTTTTCCACCACGACATAGAAAAAATCATTGTCAGGAAAGAGATTTGCCTCAAATGAGGAGGTCATCGCCGCTACAGATGATTTTTTTGCAGAGCGCGAAACATTCTACTTCTCCTACGGTTTGAAGAAACTGGAGCACCGCTTGAAAAAGTGTATTTATCTTCGGGGAGACTACATTGAAAAATAAAAATAAAAAACCACACCAATACCGTATTTTTCTTGTCGATTCCGGAAACATTTCAGGTCACCCCCGTACATCATTTCCTATTTTCTTATCGATTTTTTTCTTGTGGAATTTTCAAGTGATTGAATAATCTTAGGTGCAATGGGAAGAAGTCTTGGCAACAAAATAGGGTTATTTGGGTCGATTCCTTCGTGCTTCGCAATTATGAAGCGACAAATATCGCCTCTTCAAAACTTCTCCTGATGCTGATTGTCTGATGCATCTATAAAATGAGGCAAAAATTTTTGCCCCAAATAAATCAAAAACCGAAAGAACAGGTTTTCTTTCGGTTGATGGATTCTAAACGTCTTCTTTTGGCGGACATCTACGTAGTTAGTCTAATCTCATCGAGGTTGGAGGCTCTTGCGAAAGTAGTATTTCCTGACCTTCTTAATCTTCAAATAGAATACCTGCAGATCAAGGATTACATCCCTGCTACTGTTATCTCACATACCAACTCAAAAACTTTAGCTATACCTAAATGGTCTAGCTTCGAGAATCAAAAGATATGAGACCCCCAAGCAAGTAAATCTGGTCAAAAGTTTTCCAGGAAATATACCAACTGGCGCAAGAGAAATCGTGGAAAAAATAGCTCTCATGGGGTGGCAACGATGTAAATGTAACTAACTTTAGAAAACGCATGCATTTGTATGCTATTTGTACATCTGACTGTGTGCGCTTTTTTCATAAGTTCGGTGTAATACTTGACGTAATATCAATTAACATAGAATGTCGTTAGTTTTTCCAGTAACCGCACACTTTGCCTTTATACATACATACACTTCAATCAAGAAAAACGGAACGGGGAGGTATCCTTGCAAGCACACTTGTTCGACATAACTTATCCATTCGCTTCGTCTGCCAGCTACAACATTCGCGCAAAGTAATAAATTACTTTCCCAGCGTAAAATACCTCTTTGTACCTTTTTACGCGCTCATTTCCTTAAACGAATAATACTCTCCGTGGCCTTTTGAAAACGTCTCTTTCTTCAACGGCGCACGAGTTCGTGATTTTCCCAATTAATTCGCCTTAATCGGCCGACAATCGAACAAATCTCTCCGCATTGCCTTCGAGTAATTCTATACAGCCTTTCTTCTTCGGTTGCGGATGCCGTTCGGGTGATCCAAAGACGAACGATCAATGCCGGATGTTTTGTTGTTCCGTTTTGCGTTCTTTATTTGGAGTTTGGTAGAATATCATCTTTTTTAGCGGTAAATGGAAATAGAAGTTGCAGTTCAGTATATTTTTGTTATATCCTTCTGCTTCAGTGTTTATCTTTAGTATTGAAGGTCAAATCATGAAAATATCACTCAATACACTCTCATTTCTTGCTTTATTTATTTCATTTCCTTAGACATTTATTTCTCAGTAACAACGACCATCCTATTGATTTAAAGTTTCATTCTGTCGACGTCGTTGTTATTTCGTTACCTACGCAAAAACTAAACCTCACAACACCCCACAACATAGTACTCGTCTACAAAAAAAAAATGAAAATCTAAGACGACCAGAGCGAAGGACAAAGACAACAGACCAATAACTGTCAATAAGCGAATAGAATTTGCGACTAAACATCGTAAAAGAGAGGAAAATATATATCCGTACGTGTTGTTTCGTACTTGTTCCAGTTGGATCCCAAAAGGTGTGCCGAATGGTATGTGACGGCATCGAAAGCTGATTACCAGGAGTTGGCCAAGTTGGCGTCCGATGAACCGCGATTCGTCAAACTCAAGGTAAGTCCTGATATTTTACTATTGCGTCGTTCTTACTTCGGCAACTATTACCTCTACTCGGAGACCTCACGGCCTTTTCGGAAATTTATGAGCGTGGTGTCTTTTTTGCTCGATGTACTACGTAATAAAGATAAGTGAATGCTCCGGTTTGTTATAATGTGAAGAACTGGCGCCTACGTGTTTTTATGTTCTGTTAAATTATTTGGGTGTTAAATACTTGAACGTTTAATATTTTTCAGAAATTTGGAATCTGTGGTATAATTTCTTATATTGTTTTATCATATGTTATTATGGTTTAGCATGCTCCAGTTAATCCGTTACAGTTTTGACACTTCCTGCTCGTCAAATTTTCTTTCATTATAGCTTAATGTCGTTTTACTGGGCTTAGACCTGAGAAATTATGTAGGGTTACATTTTTTTTCCACAATCATTTGTTAGGTACATCGTCTGCCAATTTCTGCCTTTAGCTTGTCAAATAACGATGCGAGCTCAATTTTTAGAATCTTGCCCTCTTCACATTGGGATCGAAAATATTTCAGTTCACCTTCGTAGGAGACGGTGGGTCAAAGAAAAGCCAAAAAAAAATACCTCCAAAACAAGTTGTCAAAGTGTAGTGTGAAAAAAAGAAAGAAAACAAAGAAATAATGAATCATGGCCAACCAATGACCACAGAAGAAAATAAAATGTTGTGATCCTGTTGTAGACCGAAGAAAAGTGGTTCCAGCCTCGGTTTCGAAGCTAATTTTCCACAAAAAAATTGCAGATTGTTCAACCTACTGCATTCCTTGCTACTATTCACAAAATGTGAAGTTATTTTCATTTGCACCCTCCTAACAGAAGCATTTAATAATACGACGTTTTATGCATATTTCTTTAAGAAACAATGTTACTAATGTCCAACCCATTCTACATGGACCATGTTAATAATGTTTGCACTGCTTCCATAGCAGTTGGGTATTACTTTATTTTCTTCATGGTCCTGAGTTTCAACTGCACTCTCCTCTGAAATATCTTGCACTTTAGTATCTTAGTCTTTAGTAATATCTCCATTCTCCAATGTCCTCGGAAGTTTACTCTTGTGGTTCCATTGTTTTTAGTGACGTAATAGCATCCACTACGGGATCACCTTCATCAATTTTCCATTTTCTTCTTGACTCGCTCAAAAGCAGATCATCTTCTTCATCAAATGCCATATTACGATTCGATAATATATTGTCCCAACACTTTTTTATAACCGCATCCCACGCTGGTGGTAAATTAATAACTACATCTTTTAGGGAAAGATCTTAGAGACCTTCCTGTGTGTTGTCTTTTGTAAGAAGTATCGTACTCAATAGATGTTTTTTTGTAGAAGAGTTTGGTAAGTCCTACGATCTTTGGTCCATGGATTGGATAAGTGGAGTGACGTTTGGAAGCATTTACATAACAAATATGTTATGTACCATTACAGGTCTTTAATTTTTACAAAACATTTTACAAAATGAGAGTAGTTTTCAAATTTATACAGGGTGTCTCAGCGAGACCGTTCATTAGAAGTTTATGGCGTCCGGTCAAAATATAATTTTGAAAATTTAGAATTATACATAGTCGATTATGTTCTCTTCAATGAAAATATTATTAGATTTCTAACGCTTCCGGCTATACCGGAACTTGCCATCTAATTTATTATTTTTAATGGAACACCCTGTATCTTTTTAGATATTTGGATTCCCCTATTTTTAAGCTTTATGATTATGTTTATTTTTTGCAATTTGATTCGGGCGTTTTGTAGATTGTCGATTTTTTCTGAACAAAAAATTTGCTATAGCAGACATTTATTCAAAAAATCAGAGAACACTCGATTTTTCGGATATCAATTTAAAATTCATAATATACTTAAACAACATCTTAGAGTATATTTTGGCGCCGAGTGCGGCTCTCTACATTTCGCGGTTACCTTAGTATGGCACGTTAACTCTTCGAAATTTTGAAGAACCATAACTTCATTTTGGCACCACCTTTATTTTATTACTTAGTCGTGTTCGGGGTCCAATTATATATCTTTTATATTCCACAGTATTATATTTCGAGTTATGACTCGCCCTGTATATAAATATTGAATTCGGCGATCAATAAATAATTTCTGATGGAAGGACATCACATTAGAAATATTTATAGCGCGAATGAATTATTTTATGTGGAAGCCATAGTACGGTAGGAGGCGCCAACTTTGTTATTAAATTCGTGCAAAACTTCCTATATCTTCTAAAATAAACTGAATAAATAAAGTAAACTATATTATAATAAAGGTAAGACCTAGAAGAATCGTAAACAGTAAAAATATATAGGCCGTTCCATTTAAAATAAAGCAAGTTTAGTTGACCCTGTCTTTATAGGACACCCTCTATAGTTAAAAATATTTTTAGGTTATAGCTCCCTATACGCTTCAACTTTTATCTTAATAACATTTTCTCATTTCTCTTATAATACAGGAGTAATTGGACTTCCTCGCACTAATGCTTCACCCTGTATGTACCTCAGCAGCAAGACAGGATTTTAAAAATTTCTGCTGTCATCCATGCAGTTTTGTTGTTTTTGTAGACAAAGGGATTCTTACAATTTTTTAGACATCTAGGTTTTTCGGATTTGCGAATTGCCAATGGTTTTAGTTTGTTGCTTTGATACCTTTTTACTCCCCACTTATTTTTAGAAACCGTATACCATATCTGGTTTCGAATTTTTCAACGAAGCTTTTTATTTTTGCTAGCTCGTAAGCTCTTAGAGTACGCTGTTCGCTCGGTGCCAAAGGTTGACTTGGACGGACGAGATGGACACTTTAACTTGAGACATTTTAGAGTTTTAATCGCACAAATCCACAGAACGTACGAATATGTACAATAAGATTGACACAATCTACACCTTCACGTATGAATATTACCATTCAACTGTTTAAGAAGGTAAGGCAAGCTTTAATTATCCAGAGGACCCCAGAAAGTATATAGAGTTCCCTTAAACATTTAAATAAAGGCATTTAAAGTGTGCTGTTCATATTACAGAATATACAGCGTTAGTAAAAAGTCCCGGAACGGTCGAATAACTGAAATTTGGTATGGGGGTATAGTTAATATAAATGCATTTTATGCAATACAGTTTATATTTTTTTCACTTCCGGTTTAATCGGCAATACGTCCAACTTTTTTTTTTAAACGGAACGCCCAGATTTTTTTAACACTTGAATGCAAAATAAAATACTATGTTCAGGAAGTATTAAGATGTTTATTTTTATTCACAAGAAAAAAAGTTAGAAAATTAAAAAAGTGTCCTAATACAGAAAAAACAAGGTACCTTTGAAAAAAGTTGTTGTTTAGTGTTTGCATTGTTTTTGCCGTTACATTTGACAATTTTAAAAGCGTTTTAACTTTTGCATCGCTATAAATTTACTTATTTTAGACATTGACACATTTGAAAATGGCAGTAAAACTTACTGAATCAGAACGAATTGAGATATTAATGATGCGTGGGTACGGTGATCGTCAACGTTCTTTTGAAGAGGTTCGTATTTTGTTTAATACTGTTTATCCGGATCGTCACATTAGTAAAAGTACGGTATGCCGAGCAATTCAAAAGTTTGAAGTCTTTCGTCAGGTGAAGGATTTACCTAGAAGGGGACGTCCATTAACAGCAACAGATGAAGAAACTAGTTTGAATGTGTTACTTACAGTGGAAGAAAATCATCACGTGTCCACAACAGAATTAGGTCAAATTCATGAGATCTCTCAAAAATCTGCTCATAAGATTCTTAAATCAGCAAGAATGAAAGCCTATAAAATGTATCCCGTCCATGAGTTAACTGAAGATGATCCAGATCGTAGACTACATTTTTGCGAAACAATGACGGAATTGATCGAGCAGCAGCCTAATGTTTTAGATCACATCATTTTTTCAGATGAGGCAACGTTTTGTCTCAACGGCACTGTGAACAGACATACACTACCGTCCTTAAGTTTAATCGCACCATATAAAAGTATAGTGTTACTATGAAATAAAACTACTATAAATAAAATTCTTGGGTTTTATAGAAAAAGATATTTACTAAATAAAAACTACATACAGTAGACTCGCGATTATGTGAACACCGCTTTATGTGAAACGCTGGAATATGTGAACAGACAAAATTTGGTATTGATAGCCGTACTATGTGAACAGCGAAAGATTTCCGCCGCTCGTTTATGTGACCTAACGTACTTTATATTTCATAGGTGGGGAGATTTTCTTGTTCTATCCTGTCAGAGCATTTATATCGTATGTTCAATGCTCTTCGCTGTGTATAAGATACCTACTTATCATTATTAGTGTTTTTTTGTGTAGTGCGAAAATGGGTAAGAGAGGGAAATGTTTGACAATAGAGTGTAAAAATAAAATTTTGGATGAGCTGGATAAAGGAGTTGCTGTAACCGCTTTGGCTGTAAAATACAGTATTGCAAAATCAACAATATGTGCTTTAAAAAAAAAAAAATCGCAATTCGTCAATCCACAATAAATGCTGTTGGCGGATTAGGTAAGAGAAAAACTCTGCAATCCTCACATTTTGTTGAAATGGAAAGAAAGTTATACAAATGGTTCCTTAAGCAGCGAGATAAACATCTGCCAATTTCGGGTGAAATACTTAAAATGAAAGCAAAAAAATTGTATTCTATAACTTACGGAAATGATAAGTTCACTGCCAGCGACGGCTGGTTGCAACGGTTTAAGAAAAGGCACGGCATTCGCCTCCTTAAAATTGTTGGTGAAAAACTTTCATCCAGACCCGAATTGGTCGATCCATTTATAAAATATTTAAAAGAAACCATTGAAAAGTTTGATTTAACTCCAAATCAGTTGTATAATGCTGACGAGACAGGGCTATTTTGGAAATTATTACCTGACAAAACATATGTTTCTCATCACGAAAAAATGGCACCAGGACGAAAATCGGAAAAGCAAAGACTAACGTTTTTAGTCTGCACAAACGCAACAGGCTTGCACAAAGTGAAGCCTCTTATTATCGGACGAGCTAAGAATCCTCGGTCATTAAAGAATCACAATTTTGAGTCAATTGATTACACCCATTCCAAAAATGCGTGGATGACAGGGCCTTTATTAAAACAATGGTTTCATACCGCATTTGTACCTCAGGTAATTAAAACAGCCTAAAGTATATAAAATGTGAAAGTGTAGTGATTTGTTTCTTCCAGGTTAAAAAATTTCTGAAAAATCAAAATTTGCCGCAGAAAGCTTTGTTGCTGATAGACAATGCACCCAGTCATCCCACCGAAAAGGAACTAAGAACAGAGGACGGAGCAATCTTTACAATGTTTTTGCCACCAAACGTAACATGTCTGATTCAACCAATGGATCAGAATGTTATACGGATTACGAAGTTGCTCTACAGAAAAAAATTATTGTCATCTATCGCGGCAAAGAATCCCGAAAATATTGTAGAAGCAATGAAGGATATTACACTGAGAGATGTATTCACTAATTTGTCAAGTGCATGGAATGACTTGAGCCCATCCATGATCACACAGTGTTGGAGGAATATTTTGAACGATGCCAGCAAGCTAGATGATGAAGATTTGTTGCCATTAAGCATTTTAAAGGAGAGGCTTATAGAAGTAAAAGCAGTTACAACGTCTGCCAGGGATGTAATTCTAGAGCTACTGAATAAAACAGATACAACTGTGAGTCTTTAAATAGACATGCGACCTTCATTAATATTAATACATATGCTTTATTTCTTTATAGGAAGCAGTTACTGATTCGGATATTTTGAAATGGAATGATGATGTGGCAATCATGTCCGGAGTAGAGAGTGATTCAGATGCAAATGAGGAAGATACTCTTATTCAACCTGAACCACAACATTCAATATCAACTTCTACAGCTATTGAAAGTATTGATAACGTTATTGCATGGGCATCGCTTAATGGTGACATAGATGCCTCTGGTATAGCTACATTACATAAAATACGCGAAAAGGCTGTTCACATAAAGCATCAAGAAAAGTTAAAACAACAAAAAATTACGGACTTCTTTAGTACATAAACAAAAAGCTAAAATTAAGTTACAATGTATATTGTACAAAAAATATTTTAAATAAATATATAAATACATATGTTTTCTATTATGTGAACAATTTGGGTATGTGAACAGTGTCGGTTTTATTTAGTTCACATACTCAACGAGTCTTTTTCGACGTTGTTCCATGCATTTTGTAAGGCAGTCCAAAGAGTCTCCTTGCTCGTAGGTAAAGTTTTACGTACGTCACGGTCCAAATAATCCCATAACAACTCAATCGGGTTACAGTCCGGACTTTGAGGTGGCCAGGTCATTAATGTCAGGATTCCTTCTTCTGATTGTCGTTCAAAATATTTCTTTACTATCTTGGCAGTGTGTTTGGGGTCGTTGTCCTGTTGGTAAACGAACTCTCTGCCCATTATATCAAGTCCTGCTGGTATTCCGTGTTCCTGCAGTATATCCAGATACACATCTTTTGTCATTTTTTCACTAATTTGGACTAACTTTCCAACAGAACAGGCCCCAAAACACCCCCAGATCATATCATTACCCCCACCGTGTTTTACTGTCTTCGCAACACACTCATCCAACAGCCTTTCTCCCACATGACGGCGAACAAATGTGCGACGTTTATTACTAAAAATTTCGAATTTGGACTCATCAGTTCATAAAACTTTTTTCCACTGTTCAACTGTCCAGTTTTTATGGGTGTGTGCCCAAGAAAGTCTTTTTCGCTTATGTTGGGCTGAAAGAGAAAGTGGTTTCTTTGCGGCTACGCGACCTTTCAACCCAGCTTCTGCTAAACGTCGTTTAACGGTCGTTACGCCAATTGTTTTCCGATGATGAACATTAAAATCTGCGGCGATTTCAGGAGCCGTAAGTCGTAGATTTCGCAAACACATCACTCTAATATACTTGTCTTCATTGCTTGAAGTTGCCCTTGGCCGTCCACTGCGTCTACGATCATTAAGTTGGCCAGTTTCTTCCATTCTTTTAATTGTTTGTCGCACGCAATATTCGGAAACTTTCAATCGTCGTGCAATTTCTCGTTTGGAAAGATTCATTTCATGTAAAGTTATGATTCGCGACCTTTCCAAAAGGGTTAACTGCTTTCGCTTCGCCATTTGGCAACAAATAACTTAAAACACAATTTAATATGAACACTTCTTTACAGTATCACGTTCGTCAAACTAATGAACCGAAATAAATAAGTACAGAAGCAAATATTTAAATGTAAATAGGGGAAGTATTTCCTAATTATCCAGGTAATAATCCTCATTTAACCCGGACTATAAATTAACCAATATTTACTTCAGATTAAGGGATTATGGACCCCAACGGTTTATGACCTAAATTGCCGTATTTCTAAGAAACTGAATTCTTTCTAAACTAATCTGCAAATAGTTTTCGTACTTATTCAAAATTACGTATTTATGTCTCAAATTATTGGTTTTAATATTACATTCTTGTATAATGCGCTTGTCTATTTATATTCATTGAAAGTTCACATTTTATCTAGTGCGATTAAACTTAAGGACGGTAGTGTAATTGTCGCTACTGGTCAATTGAAAATCCGCATTGGATTGGAGTGAATGTCTGGGCTGGTCTTGTTGGAAACAACATCATAGGACCATTTTTTATAAGAGGAAATTTAACTGGCAACGTCTACTTACATTTATTGCGAAATGAGGTTGTTCCAGCACTTGCGGCTCTTTCCAAATGCAAACATAGGTGATCACCCTAATGCACATCTTTGGTTTCAACAAGATGGAGCTTCCCCCCATTTTGCCCATAATGTCCGCGATTATTTGAATGAATTTTTTTCCGGAACGTTGGATCGGACGTAGAGGAGCAATCGAATGGCCAGCACGTTCGCCAGATCTCTCGCCATTAGATTTTTTCTTTTGGGGTCACTTGAAATTTCAAGTGTACAAAAATCGTCCCCATAATCTTGAACAATTGGAAGAGAGAATAGTTCAAGAAGCCAATCACATCACTCCAGAACAAATACAAAATTCAATAAGAAATTTGACTGACCGTTTACATTTTTGTCAAATTGTAAATGGAGAGCATTTTGAACAATTATTGTAATCGCAACCTGAATAGACAGGTATCTTGATTTTTCTGCATTAGGACACTTTTTTAAATTTTTTAACTGTTTTCTTGTGAATAAAAATAAACATCTTAATACTTCCTGAACGTAGTTTTTTATTTTGCATTCAAAAGTGTTAAAAAAATCTGGGCGTTCCGTTTAAAAAAAAAAGTTGGACGTATTGCCGATTAAACCGGAAGTGAAAAAAATATAAACTGTATTGCATAAAATGCATTTATATTAACTATACCCCCATACCAAATTTCAGAAATCATAATTTTCAAATAACAAAGTTATTCGACCATTCCGGGACTTTTTACTAACGCTGTATAATTAAAAAAAAACGTATTTGTATTAGCGCATTATTCATCCAAACATACGTTCACATTATCGCGACTGTACTGTATTATGATTCGAGAAAGAAAAATCTGAAATGAAACAAGGAGAGAAAAGAATGAATTTATTTATCCTCTCTTGCTATAATTATTTGTGAAGCAATATTAATGTTTTCAAGGATTTGTTAGGGGGCTAGATTATCTTGGTCGGATATAATCACTTTTTTGACATCTTGGAACTTCGTTTTTATTCATCTTTTTATTGATCAAGTACTAGATCACAATTTTCAATCATTTGTAATTGACTGAATTTTGGATGCCTTCAGAAATGAGTACCATCAAAGATGTAAATCGAAAATAATCTTCCCGTTTGTTACTAAAAATTAAGCCTTTCAGAAAACTGCTGGTCGAAAATTGAAAAGACGTACACGTCAATCAACAAGAATAATTACAGAACCAAAGAGAGAACATAATAATTTGTTCCACAGATCGCAAACAACAGATTATACGTATTCAATTTTAGAAAAATTTCGTCTCGTCCTTTTGGCGCCTACTGTATCCAGTTAGATCCGAATCATTTACTACCATTTAGCCGTTCCCACCCTCTTGAAACACACCCGAAACTAGATCCATTGTTTTAAAACCCTAACTTAACAATAAGCCGATATCCATCTGTATACTTATCTCTCCCTAGACCTAGACATCAGGTAAGATATCCGATTGATACATCTCCACCTGGTCGCTGGTGCCCGGATATCGGAGTGATTTTTCGAAAACAAATCGCTGTTTGTCCGAACTTGTCTAGACAATGATCCGCACAACATTGATTGATTCAAGAAGGAGATTAAATTTATTATTACAAAAAAATTTGGTGTACCGCAGGATTCTGCATTAGGACCTTTTTATCATCGTGAATATATTACATAACAGTATTCAATTATTTTCATGTCTCTTTACGTGTTGAATGGTTTATACTAGAGTACGCGTCAAATAGAATACGCGAACAAATACGATCTGTCAAGACGTGGTTATCGTTTAAAAATTCGAACAAGCTGTTCGATTTATTTTTCACCGTGTTCGTACGTATAAGTCGCGCTCGAAACTAGCTGAATCATTCTATTAGATGGTCAAACTAAATAACAGCAATAGAACAGCGACAAGCATCAAATAACAACGACAGCAAGTCTGTATACGTTGTTAGTTATTACTCACCGGAGAAGGATGGTACCCCGTGTTATGCGGAGTGTTTGCTCTTTCGCAGATTAGATACAGTCTGGTGTACGCAATTTGTTCTTCGTGATGACTACTTCTGCGTAGTGGAAGCTCTCGTCGTTGCTGTAATCCATGTATAATCGGTAACGCCCTCTCTAGGAGGAGTACTACGGATTCGATATTAGGAGAGCAATGACAGCGAGGAGGAACACAAAGAATGTTTTGTACGTATGCGTAGTAATAATGAAGTTTGTATTTCGGTTAGAATCTAGTCCCTTTTGATGTTTCAAAAAAAAAAGTTTGGATGAATTTTAGTATAAATATATGTATATAATACCAGTTCTGGATTCGTTTTGAACCTATTCTGACCGTATATATTTTGCGCTCACATCCACATACGCACTGTTCGAAAATTTAAACAACTAAACGCCCGAAATAAGTTTTAATTAACAAAGTTTGAGCCAGCCAGTACTCTGAAACCGCGGGGAAGGACCGAGAGGCCTACATGTAGTTGAGAAGTAGAAGCAAACCGACATGAACGAGCGCGAAAACGTGAGAGATTTATGCCCTCAGTTTTATAATTATGTAAAACTTGATTGTTGCGATAAATTGCTGTTAAGTCAGTAATTGAAAATGCTGGAGATTTATTCTGATGATGTCTTAAGGGTCTCTGTGTGAATGCGTTTATATCTGTTTGTGTGTTTATCATTTGTGTATGTTTATAATTAAGAAAAAGGAAGGTGTAGGAATATTGTTTTGTTATATTGAGTATTGGTTAACTAAGAACGTTCATTCTTTCTAGAAGCGAATGATTTTACAACATATAGTAAAACTTCGTTCTAACGTTCTTCTAGGGTCAAAAGTGAAACGGCACTACAACCGGAAATGAAACAAATTTGTTTCTACACGTAGATATATGTACCTACATGTAAAACATAAAAAAACTATAGAAGATAATAAAAACAAAGAAACAGATATTCGGACTGTTTTTAAAGCATCCAAAACGTCAGTTATTTGTGGTATGACTGTTACAGGTGATTCTATTTCATTATCTTCTTCAATTTCCTTCACACTGTGATTAGAGACTCAAAATCCAAAACTTTATTGGTCACCAGGTCATTGTCGAAGACATCAAATCCTTCTAATCTTTCTTCTGATAAAAGATTGCGCCATATTTCATCATTCATCTGGAAATGTTAAAACCAAATGTGAAAAATAGAAAATAAAAATAGACCTCCTCGGTTTCTTGCTCTCATGTAAAATCCCCAACTTTGCTTTTTTTAAACAGTTGACAATTGTTTGCTTCTTGATGTCTACCCACGCAGCTTACAAAAGTGGATAGCGTCTAAAATCGAGATTTTTGGCGACGCCTAATTTGCGCTGCCCATCCGTGACAGATATTGTTTGATATGGGCGGTTGAAGCTCGCTTGTTGGGGTGATGTCGGGTGGTAAAACTTGCGATCTTTCAATTTGATGTCCCACTCTTGACGCCATTGTATCGATCAGCAGTAATCTATGCACAAAATTGGGAGGAGTAAATGCATGGAAGGGCTTTTAAAGCAAGGTGGCCCAGCGTATTTTCCAGTTACGATCGACTTTTTCTTGTTTGTTCCTATGCTATTCGTCCAAATGCGGACCGTTAGTTGTTCTTTGCTACATTTTCCTCCGTTGCATTTTTCGTTTCAACTAAAGACTTAGCGGACATAATTTTAAAAGTTCTTCACTGGATCTCTTGGTGCAGAAGTAGAACACTAAACAATTTAACCCACTGAACACCAAACAAGTTTTAACTACAAACACCGACGCGTTTCAACAGTAATGCTGTCATTATCAAGGCGATAATAAAACTAAATTAAAATAAAATCTACAAAAACAGGTAACCTAAATGTTATGCACGGTCAATCCGATACGCATCATTAATTTCCGATAAACGAAAACAATGACGAATGCGGTATAGGTCCATTGTCACAGTTCATTACACATGACTTATTTTTATATATTTCTAAACTTTCGAAAACATTTAGAAACTTACAATTGTTTATTTGTCTAATTAATTTAACATTCGTATGATCGATGTTGTGATCTGTTTCAAAAATGTGTTGGGCAACGCTCGATTTCTCAATTCCATTAAATCTAAGATGAGCCATATGCTCTTTGAATCTAGTTGAGACTGCTCTCCTGGTTTGCCAAATATATTTTTGATTACAATCTTTACAATTGATTTCGTAAATACCTGACTTTTCTAGAGGTTGTATTTTATCTTTAGGGTTACCGATGAGACTTCGTAAAGTAGTCCCAGAACTGTAAACTATTATGAGATCTAGCTCTTTGAAGATTTTACTCAAACCTTTAGTGATAAAGGGAGCGTAAGGGAGGGTCACAACGGGTGAAGCTTTAACATCCTCTCGAAAAGTCGTAGATTCTTTCACAGTTTTCTTATAATTAAACTTCCTAATTAACTTATAGATATGCTGAGGCTGGAAACCATTACACTTGGCCGCATCTTTTATAATTTTAAGCTCTTTCTCATACCTCGCCTTGTTCAAGGGAAAAGTGAGAAGTCTGTGGACCAAAAAATTCAGGCTTGCCATTTTGTGTTGAACACAATGATGGGAGTCTGAAGGAATGTAGCGAAGTGTACTGGTTTCCTTTCTATACACGTCAAACTCTAATCTATTGTTATTTCTAATTACTAAAGTATCTAGAAAGGGTAGCTGACCGTTTTCTTCTCTTTCACAAGTGAACTTTATGGTTTCGAACCGATTATTTAATCTATTGAGAAAATCGTCAATATTACATTTTTTAGTGTCAAATATAGCGAAAATATCATCCACATACCTCAACCAAACCCTAGGAAAGTATTCGCTCTCAGATTCTAAGTCCTTTTCAAAACGGCTCATGAAAAGGTTAGCCAAAAAGGGCGACAAGGGAGTGTAGTGGTTTCCAGCCTCAGCATATCTAAATTAATTAGGAAGTTTAATTATAAGAAAACTGTGAAAGAATCTGCGACTTTTCGAGAGGATGTTAAAGCTTCACCCGTTGTGACCCTCCCTTACGCTCCCTTTATCACTAAAGGTTTGAGTAAAATCTTCAAAGAGCTAGATCTCGAAAAAGTTTACAGTTCTGGGACTAGTTTACGAAGTCTCATCGGTAACCCTAAAGCTAAAATACAACCTCTAGAAAAGTCAGGTATTTACGAAATCAATTGTAAAGATTGTAATCAAAAATATATTGGGCAAACCAGGAGAGCAGTCTCAACTAGATTCAAAGAGCATATGGCTCATCTTAGATTTAATAGAATTGAGAAATCGAGCGTTGCCCAACACATTTTTGAAACAGATCACAACATCGATCATACGAATGTTAAATTAATTAGACAAATAAATAATTGTAAGTTTCTAAATGTTTTCGAAAGTTTAGAAATATATAAAAATAAGTCATGTGTAATGAACTGTGACAACGGACCTATCCCGCATTCGTCATTGTTTTCGTTAATCGGAAATTAATGATGCGTATCGGATTGACCGTGCATAACATTTAGGGTACCTGTTTTTGTAGATTTTATTTTAATTTAGTTTTATTATCGCCTTGATAATGACAGCATTGCTGTTGAAACGCGTCGGTGTTTTTAGTTAAAACTTGTTTGGTGTTCAGTGGGTTAAATTGTTTAGTGTTATAATTTTAAAAAACAATTCAAATTCATTGGCGTTATAAATTACTGAGCGGTCGTAGCGAGAGGTGAAGGTCGAAATTTGATTTCTCCAGTCGGATATGAATTCAAGATTCACCGAATTGGACTCTCCATAAATTTGTCTGTAAATGATGGAATGTCGAGCCAGCTAGTTGAGGCAGTACAGTCTGTGATTTCCCGTAGAGTTTGCTACATACAGGACCTTTTCTTGCAAAATTGCGTTGCTTATTGGGATGTTAACAGTTCTGGTATGATTGAACCAGTTGCTTAGGACGGCTTCTAACTCTTCGTATTTTGCTGACTAGATGACTACGATCCAAATGTACTGTGTTCGCCTTTTCTCTACATGTTTCTATTTTTCTCCATTGTTAGTTTTCATTTGCTCTTCTTCTTTTCCTCTATGTTATAATCCTGAATAATTCTGAATTTTATTCTCCCATTTAGGTCACGTATTATCAGTATACTTTCCGCGTCTTCGTCTAGCATTTTTCATGTCCGTTCAGAAAGTGTCTCCTCTTACCTCTTTGCATCTTTGTCTACTAAATTTTTCTTCCCTTATCAAAATCATTTATGTATTGTTCCTTTATTAAGCCTTTTACTTAGTCTGCTGCTTTTATTGACGTCGCTCCACCTTTTGCTCTTTCTGTTTCCTCAACTCTTGCACATAGCTGTCAGTATCCTTTAGACATAATTTTCATTTCCAATCATACTTCCACGTATTGCCCTTTCTCTTGCTTTATTTTCCCCATTTGTTAGGTTTTCGGAAAATTGTGCGTATTTTCCGAAAATTTAATACTTTCGGCTTGCGTACAGTTACCATTGTTTTGTAATTCGAATTTCGAAATTTTAAAGTTGTTCCAACTTTTTCTCAATATTGTATTAAATTATAACTTGCAGAGAGCTAAAATTTTCAAACTATATGTTTAGAGCAAATAGAACAATTTTCAAAATTTTAAATTTCATTAAAAGTGATCGAGCGCATGGAATTGGAATTAGTCCATTCTTGGAGATATCAGACAATGTGCGAAGTGTGATGAAATTACTTCGCGCATTCGGAGTTGCGCTGATGAGACCTAGAAGGTCGAAACCATATGGTCCTCTTCCAAAACTTGATCTACACCGTTAATTGGTGGATAACGTGATGAAAGACATTGTGTCACCCATCGTTATCTAAGAAATTGAAAGCTTCTTCATTGAGTTTCATGCGCTTCTAAGACTACTTATGCATTATTATTGGACTTATTGGAATGATAAATTGTAGAATGTATCTACTAATTTCATGTACCTATCACAGGCATGCAAACTTGAAAACGCAAATCTGAATGTATCTTCTCTTTTTGGTCTTTGACTAACTCGCTCAGGACTCCCAAATCGCTCCAACTAGTCTATAAGTAAAAAGACACACGATCTGTGCCACTGTTTATAACAATGATTGATTTTAATGGCGTGGAAAAACCAGCCATTTCAGTTTGAGGTCGATGCATTGATTCTAAGCTCAAGAATTTTGCTCATTTCATTGATCTTTTGTTAGTATACATTATTATTATTACTAAATAAATAAAATTACCCTATACTTATTTAGGCACAACTATAAATCAAGTAGTAATTTTCCGTGTGTATCATTTAACTCTGTCGATATGATCCTAAGCAGGTCGTAACCAATTAAATTATTCCCATCAGATATACAAAACACACACATATTAATAACAGTACCCGAGGGAAGGGAATCTATTACAACAGACGACGATGATGGGGTAAGAAACACGGCCGTTAATTCGCGATACCGAGTCGTTAAATATACAAACCGCTAATGAATCACACACAGGGGCCGAATAAAATAAATTAATTTTTTTTTTGGCTCTGGCCGTGGCCGTGGCAGCGATCGCGGGAGTAACCGTCCGGTCCGTTGTCGAAGAAAGATACCGGTGCCAGGTTGGACGAAAAAAAATGTCAGGCCATATATCAGCTGTAAGCGATCGCCCACCTATTCATGGTCTCCGTTGGGCCGGTCATTCCAACTATAGCATAATTAAGATAATATATTATTGATTGTAATTAAAATCTATTTAGTAGACGTTATGTTTTCGACTACTGGATGTATGTAAATGTTTCGGTTATCATTGTTGTTTCTGAATTCATGTAGAATGCATTAATTATAGATTATTTGTTAGGTCGGAAATTAAGGGAAAAAATTGTTACCAATGAAGTACAAGAATGTACGAGGGCGTATTTTTATGTTATCTACCTAGCCATGAAACAAAAGAGTGACGATGTCAAACAAATTATTGAAAAATTGCTGTCGCTGTCAGAAGTACATGTGCTAAGTTGTATTTAGTTTCTGCAGTTTACAAAGTTTTGATGCGGTCTATTTCTCGATGAAATGAGCGAAACTAAGGTTGAACATCGCAGCGTAATAAAGTTCCTGGCAAAAGAAGGCAATGGTCCCAAAGCAATTATTGAAAGAATGTTACTGTGTATGGGAAAGATGCACCATCTTATTTTCAAGTAAAATATTGGTCTAAACTCTTTTGATGTCCCCGATGATGACCCAAAGTCCGGACGACCTGTTGAAGCTCGAACTGAAGACATTGTGCGAAAAGTCGAAAATTTGGTACTGAAAGATGGGCGGGTAAAGATCTCTGTCATTGCCAATGAAGTCTGTATATCCGAAGCAAGTGTCCTCAAAATTTTGCATGATGATTTGTGTAGGAATAAGGTGTCTGCACGGTGGATACCCACATTGTTTACACCTGAACAAAAACTCTACAGAAAAGAAGTTTCTCAAGAAAATTTGGCCGAGTTGGAGAGGTACAAAACATTTTTATCTGGAATTATCACCGGGTATGAGACTTGGTTACATAATTGGGACCCTCCTACTAAACAAGAATCCATACAGTGGGTTCATAAGGGCTCTTCACTACCAAAAAAAGGCCAAAACACAATTTTCTGGAAAAAATCTGATGGCAACTGTTTTTGGGATGTTGAAGCAGTCTTGTTTATTTAATATGTGCTGATTGCTCCGACCCAGCTCCGTCAGACTTCTCCTTATTCAAAAATTTGAAAAAGCATCTCAGGGGAAAGCGTTTTGCGTCTGATGAACAACTCAAAGAAGCTGTTGAAGAATAATTTTTTTCTGAGGGTGTGGGGCAATTGGAAAAGAAGATGGAATAAGTGTATTAGTGCGTTAATGTTTTTTTTTTTGTTCTCTTACGTGCTTTTTTCAGGCCTAGATAGATAACATAAAAATACGCCCTTGTAGGTATAAACAGAATATTTTTTTGAATTTGGTACTCCGAAAGTACGAATGTAAGCTGAAAAATTCGGTAACTAAAGTATAACAAATAACAATATTTCAGTGAAATGTGTTTTATTTTTCGACATAATTTTCCTCTAAATCAATATATTTGTTTAGTCGATGCTCAAGTTTCTTTATGCCTTCACAGTACTCATTTTCGTCGAGCTCCTCAAAATAGTGGTCCACGGCGGCTATCAGCTCCTCATCCGCAGCAAATTTCATATCGCCGAGGTGTTTCTTCAGTTTCGGGAACAGATGATAGTCTGACGGAGCTAAATCCGGCGAATAAGGGGGATACTAAAGCGTTTCGAACTTTAATTTGGCCAATTTTTCTTTGACAGTTCCGCTCGTATGAATTGGCGCATTGTCTTGATGGAAAATATTTTTTTATGCTTTCTTCCGGGTTTCTTTTTTCGACCATAGTTGCCTTCAATCGATCCAAAACTTTAGAATAGTATAGTGCAGTAATCGTCTCTTTGGCAGGTAATCGATAAGCAAAATTCTCTTCGCATCTTTGGCCTTTTTTGGAGTCTGTTCACCACCTTTAGTCCACTGTTTTGATTGCTGTTTATTTTCCGGTGTATAATGGTGGAGCCACGTTTCGAGATATTGCTGAGGCTTCACGTAATATGGATCGGCGATCAGTTTTCACAAATATCAAAACTTTTTACACAGAGTGGCTGTTTTAGGACGTCCAGAACGAGGATCGCCATTTACGCTCGCACGACTTTTTTAAATTCGTTCACCCATTTGCAAATAGTTTTAAAGGAAAGAGCATACTCGCCTAACACGTTCATTCCAATTTGCGTTAATAATAAAAGGAATAAAAAGCAATTCTTAAAGAGAGTTTTCCTTATCCATGTGCCACTACTGTTGTGGTTTCTAGCTGGAGGTTATAAGGATATCTTAGTGGATACGGTCACCTTGCTTTGCGAGGAAGCTCCAGTTTTTTTTTATATTTGTCTAGATCAATAGTTCTTAACCTTTTTGTCATGAGGGACCACTAGAGAAAATTTCTGGCTAGCCGCGGACCACCTAACTGATTTATTGTTTTGGAGGTAATAGAGATATACCTAGTTGCATTAAAATAAAAGCTTCATCTATAAATAAAGAAGAAATTAACGTTATGTAACGTATGGCAATGCCCCGAAGTTTTGAAAATGAAATTGTCTTTTGGCTCCAGGAATCTTCGAGGTTGATACCTGATTCGAAAGTATCTTTAAAGTTACGTAAAGTCGTTTTGCATCTCAATCACTTTTTCTTGAATTTCATCAGGCACTTCAAAAAGATAGACAATGAAAGGATTGCGAACCAATTTCTGAATACTTTTGTCCTCGCATTCAGAAAAATAGTGATTGAATAACCTTTTTAAGTTTTTCAGGTGGACTATAATATTCTCTTGTATTTCTTTTTTTATTTCAGCAGAAAAGTTTTGCCTTGCGACCTTGTTGATCCATAGCTCGATTTTAGCCATAATCGCCCTGATTTTAGCTTCATATGCAAATATATTGTTCATGCATTGCAACTTTAAATTGCCTGACCCTTGCAGCAGACCCTAATTTATTTAGTTGCGCAATGAAATACGCAAAACGAAATTTAAAATCGGACTCACAGAACTGATCAAGTAACTCTTTGTTTTCCTTGTTGGCTAAGAAAATATTTACTTCCTCTCTTAATTCGTACAACCTTGACAGCATGTTTCCTTTGGAAAGCCAACGCACTTCCGTGCGAAAAAGCAGAATTTCGTGTTCAGAATTTATATCAGAACACAATTGCTTGAAGAGACGAGTATTGAGTGCACTCTTTTTAATGACGTTAACTACTTTTATAGCGGTTTTCATCGTCAAAGCAAAGCATTCGTACAAAAACCCGCAAGTCTTCCCCACATAAGTCCATGTCTTTCGAAATATTGACTTATTACAATCATAACATCTGCACCTTGCGACGTCGTTTTAAGTTCTTGAGAAAACAGTAACTCCTCTTTAAACATTTTATTTTCATCCAAAAATCTAATAAATACAAGTAATTGACACAACATTGCGAAACGTCGGTAGATTCATCACATTGCAATGCAAAATAGGGACTACTTTCCGTAACTTGTTCTTCGATATCAGTTGACATTTTTTGAATACGGGACTTTACTGTGTCGTTAGAAAGCAGTATTTCACGAATTGTCTTTTGAGCTTCCTGGCCTAAAAGTTCTTCTGCAACTTTGAGCATACGAGGCTTTATTAGAGATTCGCCGATTGTATGTGGTTTTTTTGAATTAGCTATCAATTTTGCAACTTCTAACGAGGCAGATAACGTTTTTTCGGATGTTGCATAACTTGTTCCACTGGGTCCTACTTTTATTTTTTTTTAATATGCTAGTTGGCCTTCAAAGCATTCTCACGGTTACAATAATTCGGACGTATGGTCTTCAAATGACGTTCCAACGGTTTTAGGGCGTCTTTAGCAAGCACAGTTGTGCATAATATGCATTGAGATCTAGTTTCCCCATTTACTTCTATTGAAGTAAAACCCAGTTTACTATAATCGTCATCATATCATCTTTTTGATGGCATTTTTCTGAAAACAAAAAGACACTGTGATGGATATTAATGTTTAACTTATATAATTAATTTTCGTATACAGGCTGTTTAAAAAAGATGCGGCAATATTAAAGGGGGTGATTGCCCAGGTCATTTTATACAAAAAAGTTCTTTGTCAACGTCAGTTTTCTTTGAACGTTTGGCAGCAGGGCAACCCTGCCTGCCATACAGCTCGTCATGAAATGCAGTGGTTTGATGAAAATCAAGTTTAACTTGCACCCAAGATTGGACAATACGAATCTCGACATTTTGTTGTCCAAAGCAGTTTCTAAAAGTTGACAAAGGAAACTGAAATTTGTTGCTGCCACTCGTGTATTGAGCACTTCCTAAAAAATTAGTAACATTTGTTACTGTACAAAACTTAATAATGCAATCGAGAAAAGCAATACTTCACCTTCAAATATGTATAAAGCAAGTCTAGACTACCTTAATAATACATTTCAATAGAATTACAATATTATTTATTACTTTTTGACGCTCTCTTTATGTCGCTGTTAAGCTAGATGTAACTAACATTAAAATAAAATACTATTTACAATTTTGTCTGTCGAAACCTATAAAATATTTTACATGAAACTTAAGAAAACAATGTCTTCTTACCGTTAAGTTCCTCTAACACCAGCATATCCGGCAAATACCAGCGTAGAAAACCAACCAACTTACCATTTACCATCATCGAGTCCGTTGATATTAATCATCCGGACAACGTCATAAAGGCGAAGAACGAAGAGGGAATGTATTCATTAGCGGGTTCCGTGTCCTATACACCCGGAATATTGTGCAACACTAATACACACACAGTTACCTAACGTATACACACACACACACCAGACATTCATACATACACAAACAAGGAGATCTGATAGTCGATGGTGGTATCATCGGGCGCTGCAAAGGGCCACACCGCCGACCAGAGTTCTGGCAACGCCTACTCTTTGGGGATTCCCCCCAGGACAACAGCTGATTGCAGGGCCGTGTTTCATTAGCCGGACCTTGTACCCGTATCGATACCCGCTATCGGGTCCGCCAGGACGTGTGCAAATTAATGAACGTGCGTCTGTATAGGTGTACAGGGGTATGTTAGTAAGCACACGGACACCTATGTCTGTATGTGTTTATGTTGTAGTCGTATGCGCGTGTTGTATGTGTGTGCATCTGCAATCGCAAGCTTGAGTGTACGTATGTAATAAGTATTCCGAAATATAAGCACGTTATGCCATTAAAGATGATTAATTCAGAAGCAAGCTGTTCCGTTTCCTCGAGTTTGCGGCTTTTTCTTTTTATTGAAGGCGGTGAGCAATGAAAAATAATTTTGGCAGGTGATGGAGTCAATTATTGATGTGAAAATTGCTAACGAAATCAGAACTGTTTAAGTTAATGAAATGTGCATTCATATAATCCAAATTCTTTACCTTTTTTAATCGAAATCATACAAGCGTGCAAACTTTTAACTATAGTCAAAGTTCAATCGCGAGGAAAACATTGAGTGATAAGGTTTTGTTAGGAAAGTTGATGAAGCTACAGTGAATTTGGTTTTGCATTTTAAATGATGATATTAGATATGTGGACAGTGGCACTCCTGCCTTTAGTCACTGCGACCTGTTGGACCACATGGATCTGTTGTAATATTGCCCTTCTAGTTGTTAGACTAGTTGAAGGCTTTTGATGAACCTTAAAATTAGTCTTGGACTTTCGTCCTAGATGTCAGTAGGCGTTAGAAACGGCCTACTGAAGTGTTCTTGTCGCCTATGACTAGCAGCTGCTTTTGTCCTGGCGTATTCTGTCAGTGGGAGACCGTTCTGTTGACCTCCCATTTGTTAACTGCTTGTTCAAATGATGATGGTCCATTTAGCTATTGCATTATTCTTCTAAATTCAATTAATCAACTATGTTCAGGAGCGGCAATAACGTTAACGTAGATATGAGTAAGCTCTAGAAAAGTATTTTTCTATCCAGGCATGTGAAAATGGTTATTAAGCAAATGAGATGAATCTTAAAAACAGCAGCTCCGTCCACTAGCAACCGCATCATTGTGCTACCACCACAATGTCTAACATTCAAGAAGAAATACTTCGACGCACGTACTTAGGTCCTAATGGGCTGAAAATCTCTAATGCGTAAACCATAGTCGTCTAAGTTTTAATTTTTTTTTGCTTTATATTCTTGGTTTGCACGGCACATCGCGAATACCCGATTTTTTTTTTAATGTTTACTTGTGAGTCCTCTTACTGGTGCATTAAAATTACTTTTCTTCGCACCGATTTACTTAGATAGTACGCATTGGGTAATTAAGAAAAAAAATGTTAGATAGATAGACACTCTGAGCCTTCCCTCTCTATCTTTGAGTTCTTTTTGTAGATGCTTATCCTGTTATTGCAAAGCGATTCCTATACCACAAACGAAGTCGTGATGGCCTTTCTTGCTAATAGGTTAGCTTCCTCGCTGCCGCTGACTCCAGTATGTTTTGGTACCCAATAGAGTGCAACTCTGTTTTCTTTGCCTAGGCCTTAGTCTGCTAAAGCACTCCCGTACTAATTTCGGGCTGATAGTGTTAGAAGTCCAGAATATCGGAGAAAATCGAAATGATTTGCTTTGATAGTTCCTTTTCAGGTTTAGTTAGCGGCATTGATCTCCGTTTGGAAGACGCTAGGGTATTGCATAAGTACGTGATTTGGATAAAAAAATCAACAGATAAAAAAATAATTATTAACAAACAGGTCTATTTAGCTCACTCAGAGGTCCTTCACGAGTAGCACTGGTGATACTGTTTAACACTAAAACATTCTAAAAAAAAAATCATCATTCTCAACAAGGAAAATCCTTTATACAATTTAATCAATAATTTATTGTTAAAATACAATGCATCAATTATTTTTATATACCGATTAATAACTAAATAATGTAATATGTTGTTAACGTTTGCTATTCTTATTTGTTCTGTTTTAGTAAAATAAAACTTATTTCAAAAAATTTACCATGTTTTTCGACATAAAAGTTGATTTTTCTCGAAAAGGGTCAACTTTAGAGCTCATGACCAACAGTACCTTTTTGTAGAAAACATGGGCGGTTCAAATGGGCGTGTCAAAACCGTACTTTTTCCAGTGGCGTAGAAGTTGGGGAGAAAAACAACCACTACCCCTTCAAAATCTTCACCAATTATGCCAAAAAAAAAATTTCGCGCACACAACTTAGCTTATTATTAGTAGAAAATGGTTACAAAAGCTGTTTTCTTTACGATAAACGGTTGCGAAGATATTTCCAAAAAACGATTTTTTTTAATTAAATTTCAACACCCTGTATCTCGAAAATGGTGCATTTTAGAGGGTAAGTTGATAGAAACTTTTTTCAAATTTTTGGACAAGGTATCACATCCTGAAGTCCGTCGCATATATGTATTATGAAACGCCCTATATATATATCTATTATCGCAATCGGGCAATTGGGTACGGAAAGAAAACAGGATAAAAGGAATTGATTGGCCAATCCTAGGGCATAGAAAATAAAATAAACATATTAAAATCCAATTCAAAATAAGAAAATTTCGGATACAAATCCTACAACAGTCCGGCGTACTTTTTAAGAAGAAAATCAACAACAAGCTATCTCGACGAATACTAAGAACATACTTATTCAGTTATTCAAATTTTTCTCCAAAAATGATGTGGAAGCAGAGTTTTTCATTGGAGGAAATGAGGACAGCAAATTTTACTGACATCTTGAAGAAAAGAAATTATTAATGAACCAATTTTCCTTCTTTTTACTTTTTGTTAGTTTACAACTAAAGAAATTGACAACATTATTAAATTATTCTTTTTCTGAAACCTACTTAGTAATGTTTTACATTAACTCCAAGTATTTAAAAAATTTACAAACTTAACCTCGATAACATTCTTCTGGTGAGTATTTTTATTTTAACATAATTTTCTTTCGTATTCTAATGGTAGTGCCTAAAATTGGTTTTCTTAATTTTGAAAATTATTACCCAAACTCTGTTTTTTTTCTTCTTCTTCGTAATGAACTTAATTTACATAATTTTGACGTATGACAAAGAATAGTTTGCTTGATAATAAGTTTCTGAATAATAATAATTTCTATGCTCTCCAACCTGGTTTAATCTGTCTGTTGCCCGGGCTCTTGCTACAATCCAACCCTGCTAATCAAAATTGCCCCGAACAATAGCTAGATATCACCGAGATCTTCCAGCTGATCGAAATACTTAATTCCCTTGTACAAGTATTCTTTTAATTCAATTTTAGACAAAATAAAATAGTCCTTTCTATACAGTATATTCCCATTGGCTCGGAGTATTTGTTCCTGGCCCGAATACCTCTGGATCTCTTTTTATCGGTTTTAGAACCATCCACATACCATTTAATGAAGGATCCTCCCACCCTTTCTGTTTTATTACTTAGCTCCATGAGAAAGTTCTTTTCGAAACTATATTTCTATACCATTTCATCATTCTGTAGAGTTAGAAGTTCCTCTACAGATGATCAAGCTCTCTGGTACGGAGTCTCGTCTCCTCCAATCACCGCTGGTGGTCAGTCTGAGCTATTCCGCAAGGGCCACGTCCTCTAGTACTATGTGTAGGGATGTTAGATCCAGGATGACCTCTAAGGCTGCTGTTGGCTAATAATATTGAATTAATTACAACAATAGATAATGAATCACTCTCCCTACAACACAGAAGCATGATTATTTCCGTTAAGTAGTTCGCTCTTCAGTTTTTTTTTTTTTAGTTCTAGAAAACAATTATGTGAATTCAATATTGTTTTCTATGTATATCTAGAATGCAAAACCTATACTGAAGATGTAACCGTATAACTAAATCATAAGTTTGGTTAAACTCACGATTGCCGAGGTCAAAGATCTGGAATCCAAAAAATCTCTTTAAGTATTTCAATGGAAAAATAGCAATCATCACTGTGATTTTTGAGGTTTTTTTTCTCCAAACAATTGTCATTCAAAATTAACCAAAAAATTTCTCTTCTGGACGAAGCAATTATGGACAAGATGCTTAAAATCTTGATCTTACTTTAATTATGCCGGGTTAGATAGCGCTTGAGTTTTAGTCGGGTGATAGTGATGGTAATTTCTGATAAATATCTTCTAGAGGATAAGCACTGCTATAACATGAAGATAGTACTTAGGAAAAATTACATTTCCTCGGCACCTAATTAAAGATAAAATTGAGATTATCTTCTTCACACAACATCAGTAAGGTCGTCTTCAAGAAAATAATGGAATGTTATGACACCCTCAGTGAGGGTGGACCTTAGTTATACTTGATGGAATTTATTTTTCAACATTTTTGTTGCGACGCCCCCTAGAATTATGTTATTTTGTGAAAAAATAACTTAATATGTAATTGCTCCACCACTCGCTTCTTAGTATTGATGTCAATGGATTCATTAAAAATGCCAGTCCTGCCGCTTCTGGCACTAAATACCACAAATGGTTACAAAATTTTTGCAAGTCGCATTGGCTTATTTTCTCGTTAATTTCTCGATACGCGTATAATTTTTTTTAAGAATTCTAAATCTTGCAGCGGTGCTTTCGCTGCGAGTGGAGCTTAAATCCAAGCTTTAAGATAAAGCCTTACAAGAAAGACGCAAATATTTCGAATTCCTGTTTCTAGTTCTGCACTCATTACGAATTCTCTCCTAAATAAATACATTTTTAGACAATAAATTGCCTTCGTCATCCATTGAGCGTGGTGAAAGGCTCCTAGAATTCTGAAATTCTCGATAATCTTCTCGCGGTTGTTGATTATGTTGTAAAATCTGCATTGCAAATTCGAGAACTTCCGGTGCATCTTGAACTGTCGTCTGGCACGTAATCATTTCTAATTCCGGGTACAATATTTAATTTGTTTATTTTGGGCCATGCCTGTTGAAAATGTTTAAAGTCGGGTATATTCGGACCTGAAGATTTTGATATAGTCTCATCGAATACACTCTGCAGAATTATTTCGTAAATATGATGTCTACAAGGCTGAATCTGCAAACTCACTATTTTCTCCTTCATTTGACGATTCAAATCGCACTGTTACATCTAATTTCGAAGAATAAAAGGATGGTTGTAAATATTATATAATAATAAAAAAATATTTGGGACTATAAAAATGGAAACTATAAAAAATATGTACCTTCCATTAGTGCCATTTGATTTCGCGCTTGCCTCAATTCTTTTTCTTCGTGTCGAATCACTCGACTACTCTCCTTTTGTGTTACTACACGATCCCCTCCAACCAATGAACCGGATCATCCCTTTTTTCTTTGGTTTAATAAAAACACTCTGTCTTCTTCAGTGTGAATCATTGCTATAGCATCTACGTCTGCAATGTCGACAAGATCATCCATCTTTCCAATAAACTCCTGTTCTCTTTGGTCCTGCAGTTGAGTTCTACGTTTACCAGTATTTTGCAACGTTTTCCATTCTTTATATAATAATTCCAATTGTTCAATACTTCATTGCAACTTTCTTGTAGGGATTCGCGCTTTTTCCCAAAAGACCTCCACTTCTTTAATTGCTAAATTAGCACTAGCGCGAAGATTTAACTTTACTTTTCGCAAATTGTCAAATAACACTTTTAACACTTGACCGTTGGACGGCAACTTAGCACCGGTGATACTGCTCTCGTCATAATTAAACAGAGACAATCTGTTACTTCTGGTTTCGATATTTCACTTCAATATTCACTTTCTATTTTTGTAAGATAATCAGTGTTCGTTCTCTGAAAGTTGAGGCTATACTGGTATAATGCATATCGTTTCAAACATTAAAATTGACTGTGTCACGTGTTCCCATCACGTGTCCCATGCACACGTTACTTTTTCACCAAATAACATAATTCTAAGGGGCGTCGCAACAAAAATTTCATACTTGAGAAAAAAGGTCCACCCTCACACGCTGACCGTCTTTTAAAAATTCATATAAAAAGTCCTCATTCAAAGATGAGTCTAGATTGAAGTTATTGGCATCTTAGAGTTTCTTCTCCTCTCCTTGTCTGTATATGGTTTGAGCTTTTTCATTTACTTTCTATTGTAAAGCATCAACTGTGGTGACGACCTTAACACCTGCATTTAATCTTTTAAGCTATATTTTCCATATACATAGAAGAACCCTATCACAATTCTTTACGCATTTTCCAAATACACAGCTGTCAGGTGTTTGCCAAAAGAAGTAAATTTTTTAACCTTTTTTAACACCGCCTGCTATGATAATTATTGGAATATTATACAGTTTCATTCCAGTATGCGTATTAGAAAGAAGTGATACTAGATTTAACAATAAAATACAGATCTCCATAATATTATTATTTAATTGCAGATCACTTTATAAAGTTGCTACACCTTAAATGAATATTTTACGCCATTAATTTCTATAGCGATGTGCCTCGAAGGCCTTATTATAATAGAAATTTTCTCGTTTGCTACCATGACGGTAAATGCTGAAAAACTGATCGAAACGGTAGCTAAAGTTAAAGCCAGCCATCGGGGCATCTGGGGGGGGGAGGCAGGGGCACGTTGGCAGTTATATCACAGGGCGGACGGGCGAGAGACAGGCAAGAGAGCAGAAACCTGGGCAGGCAACAGCAACCATCCCATCCATCCATCCCCGTCAGCGCGACCGCTACCAGTGTTGCCTCATTACCGTTGAAATACGAGCCGCGGCTTTAATAACACCTCATGTTGGAAATAATTGGCCGGGAACACAAAACGCTTGTTTTTGTTAGGTGGTCCGTTGTGTTCCGTTGGAGGCCTTTCCGCGCGCGGCGCGCACACTCATACACGAACATAAAACTCAATCGTAATCCCCCGTATACCGCAACTAGAGTCGCCGGGACAACCCGAAAAAAAGAAGAGATTAAATATATCCGCGCGTCGACTGGTCATTCGGTTTTTCGGTTCTGTTACTCTTTTCGGCCTTTCGGTTTCGGATGTCGTTAGATATTTGATATGCGCTCGCTTGAAAAAAAAGGAAACAAAAGAGAATGGGAAAAGGTACAGGGGGACGATTTCGGGTCGTAAATTTTGGATTCCGCTTGAAAATTAACGTAGTCAAATGTACAGGATGGTTGATTTTTCATTGTCCAGCCTATATTAGCTTTATTATCGAAAATACAAAAAAATGTTAGAGAAAAATGTTTTTTATCTCGAGATGGTCTACCGTATTGCATCATTAGTAACCTTTCATAGCTTACTGATTCTTAGTAACGATAATCAACTTTAATTGTTTAAATGGAACACCCTGTATTTTTACGGGATATGATTCTAAATAAATTTCTCTTTATAACGAGGTATAACAAGTAAGGAACTGCGTTTAAATTATGCCTAATAATGGAAAAAATAAAATTATAATAGTCGACTGTGATATTCTATTGTTTATACCTATAAATATTTTACATACGTCAGTTAGAAGTGTTTGATAGTGATAAAGGTATTGCGGTTTTTATTTAACTAAGAAAACGTTAGTGTTTTGTATAAGAAAAATGAACATGAGCTTCACAGTGAAAAAGTTGGTACTCTGTACTGTTTTCGCAGATCAAACAAAATACACTCACCGGCAAAATAATCGATCCACTCAAAAACTGTTTTTTAAATCAACTTTAACACCACATATGGATTGTCAAAGTTGCTCCACCTTGCATTTTCTTATTTTGTTAACAAGACACATCATTTCTTTACAATTTCTTTTTTTATTTATTACAATAGCTTCATTTTTGTAAAAGATACAAGGGTTTAAGAAAAATCTTATATTTTTCCTATGGTGCTAACAATAAGTTTACGAATTTAACTTAACACTGAATTTAATGAAAACAAATTGAAAAGAAAATGAAAAACATAAAAGACTTAATACGAAGTGTTTCCTCCACATGCACGGATAACAGCTGGAATTCGTCTTGGCATGCTCTCAATTAAGTTTTGAATGCAAGCCTGGTTGATTTGATTCCATCCTTCAGTTAGAACTTCACTAAGCTGTTGTACACGAGATCGTATTTTCCTCCCAAACATGCTCAATTGGGTTTAGATCTGGGCTTAGAGCAGGCCAATTTACTACTGAGATTTCAACCTCGGCCAAACAGTCGCGTACAATTCTGGCAACATGCAGTCGGGCATTATCATCCATCAGCATGAAATCATCTCCGATGAACGGTGCAAAAGGAACAATATGTGGCTCTAAAACTTCTCTTATGTATCTATCGGCTGTCATGGCTTCTTCTCTAGCAAATCTAAGGCGTTCAACTCGATGGTGTCTCAATAACTCTAGACCAGTTGCACGTCTGCTAGAACGCAGTCCAATATCAAACAGCCGCCTTATTCTTATTGTTCTATCACTTACTTTTTCATTTGTACAGAAGTAACTTTTCTGTCCCTCAAAACATTTAACGTTATAAAGCGATTATCTCGCTCACTAGTAGATTTCTTTCGACCGCAATAATTTCTTCTTGTGTATACACCAAATTCATTAAACCGTTTACCAGCTCTTTGAACTTTACATCTTGGAACTCCCAACACTCTGGCCACATAATACTGTGACCTACCATCCTGAATGAAAGCAACAGCTCTCGCTGCGTCGGTTACAGCAAGATCCATATTTTAAATTACTATTCGACAAGAAACACGTTCAAAAACGTAATTGACGAGTTTTAGATTTCATAACTGACAGTATTTCAATATCCCTCTATGCAAAAACGATAAATTCGTAAACTTATTGTTAGTACCATAGGAAAAATGTAAAAATGTAAAATTTTTCTTATACCCTAAAAAGAAAATGTAAAAGAAATGGTAAAGAAAAGATGTGTCTTGTTAACAAAATAAGAAAATACAAGGTGGAGCAACTTTGACAATCCATATGTGGTTTTAAAGTTGATTTAAAAACACAGACTTTGTGTCACCCTGTATAAAATGGTGTACGCCAAATTTTCTTAAAATTCCAAAAATGTGATAGATTAGATTTAAATTTACCTACAAATATTAAAAAAAAATGAATCAAATCGAATTTAAAATAACAAACTTATTAACGAACAAACTTCATCAATTTTTTTGGGTGAATCGATTATTTTGCCGGTGAGTGTACTTTTCAAAATTTAGAAAATTCTCTGCGGTTAACGGGCACCTTTTCAAGGCATATAAATAATATTCAAAATGGACTAGAAAACAACCACGGTAATGAAGTTGTTATTTTAGCTTACTTTAGAGTCAATCCAAGAATTTCTACAAGACAAACAGCGTTTGATTTGAATATTCCAAGACACGAAATTATAAATATTTTAAAATTGCACAAACTAAAGCCTTTTAAATTACATTTAATTCAAACATTACGTGCTAATGATCCCAAGAATAGAATAATATTTTGTAAATGGCTGGCAAATGTTGCAAGGCAATATTTAAATAACATCATTTGGACAGATGAATCTAATTTTCACAGAAATGGTATTTTTAATAAAAAGAATACGCATTACTGGGACGATGTAAACCCTCACGTAATTGTTGAAACTCGTGCGCAGATCAGTTTTTCAATTAATGTGTGGGTAGGGATTTCCTCTAACATTTTCCTCTAACATTTTTTTGTATTTTGGATAATGAAAGTGATATAGGCTGGACAATGAAAAACCAACCATCTTGCATACAGGTGTGTTAAATTTATAAAAGCGCTCCTATAATCTAGTTTAAACAGAAAAAAAGCTGATTTTATGAATTTTTTTTGTGAATGTTGTACACTGTCAAGTATTTCCTTTGTCTAAGTTTAGTTAGTTTGTCAATTCTTTCAAATATGTTTAGATGATAACATAGTGTAAAGGAAATAAAAATAAAGGCGTGGAATATAATGCTTGAATATTCCGATTGCAGTACGCTGGTGATCAGTCTATGACGTTTTCACAGCACTCATGATTAATAAAAAGATATACGATCGTGTCTTAACACGTTTGAACTTTGTAGTGCATTGCGTTTTTGATAGTAGCAAATTGTGTACTTTACGACACGGAAGTAATACTAAAGGCAGTCCCTAAAAAAGTAATAAAAGACAATTATTTAAGGTAATTGTTGTACATATGACATAAATATATCTATGTATGTGGCTGCATGTCGCCAGCCCCCCCACAATCGATTTTTTAAATTCTTTCTGGACTAAAGTTTTGTACCCATTTTGTACCGTTTTGTACCAAAAATAAAAAATTTTGTACCTCGCCCGTTTAGAAGATATACTCAATTTTAGATGGGGGGGCCAGGGACATGCCGGCCCCCCCATGTCGGAATTTCAAAATTTCACTTAAGCCATCGTATTGTACTAGTTTTGTACCGTTTTGTACCACAAAGCAAACATTTTGTACCTCGTTAGTTTTTGAGATATAATCGATCTTAGGTAGAGTGCTAGCCCCCATATCGGAATTTCAAAATTTCACTTATGCCATCGTATTGTACTAGTTTTGTACCGTTTTGTACCACAAAGCAAACATTTTGTACCTCGTTAGTTTTTGAGATATAATCGATCTTAGGTAGAGTGCTAGCCCCCCCATATCGGAATTTCAAAATTTCACTTATGCCATCGTATTGTACTAGTTTTGTCCCGTTTTGTACCACAAAGCAAACATTTTGTACCTGGTTAGTTTTTGAGATATAATCGATCTTAGGTAGAGTGCTAGCCCCCCCATATCGGAATTTCAAAATTTCACTTATGCCATCGTATTGTACTAGTTTTGTACCGTTTTGTACCACAAAGCAAACATTTTGTACCTCGTTAGTTTTTGAGATATAATCGATCTTAGGTAGAGTGCTAGCCCCCCCATGTCGGAATTTCAAAATTTCACTTATGCCATCGTATTGTACTAGTTTTGTACCGTTTTGTACCACAAAGCAAACATTTTGTACTTCGTTAGTTTTTGAGATATAATCGATCTTAAGTAGAGTGCTAGCCCTCCCATATCGGAATTTCAAAATTTCGCTTATGCCATCGTATTGTACTGGTTTTGTACCGTTTTGTACCACAAAGCAAACATTTTGTACCTCGTTAGTTTTTGAGATATAATCGATCTTAGGTAGAGTGCTAGGCCCCCCCCATATCGGAATTTCAAAATTTCACTTATGCCATCGTATTGTACTAGTTTTGTACCGTTTTGTACCACAAAGCAAACATTTTGTACCTCTTTAGTTTTTGAGATATAATCGATCTTAAGTAGAGTGCTAGCCCCCCCCCATATCGGAATTTCAAAATTTCACTTATGCCATCGTATTGTACTAGTTTTGTACCGCTTTGTACCACAAAGCAAACATTTTGTACCTCGTTAGTTTTTGAGATATAATCGATCTTAGGTAGAGTGCTAGCCCCCCCATATCGGAATTTCAAAATTTCACTTATGCCATCGTATTGTACTAGTTTTGTACCGTTTTGTACCACAAAGCAAACATTTTGTACCTCTTTAGTTTTTGAGATATAATCGATCTTAAGTAGAGTGCTAGTCCCCCCATATCGGAATTTCAAAATTTCACTTATGCCATCGTATTGTACTAGTTTTGTACCGTTTTGTACCACAAAGCAAACATGTACCTCGTTAGGTTTTGAGATATAATCGATCTTAAGTAGAGTGCTAGCCCTCCCATATCGGAATTTAAAAATTTCACTAATGCTTGTAGTAGTTGTGTAGAGTTTTGTACTGTAAACGGAACGTTTTTTACCATGCTAATTGAGATACAATAGGATTTTAGATGAGGCGAGTACAAGATAAACTCGTCATAACACTAGAATTTCAAAAGTTGTGTTATGTTATCGTATTGTAGAAGTTATACATTTAAGACATTACAGTTCTTTAGTACATAAGTATACTAGTAACAATAAGACTGCATTCATAAATTTGAATATCTTTAATTTAAAAGCAGGACAATATTTGCCATGACAGTGAAAAGTAGTGCTTAAAGTTAAAGAGACTTAAGAGATATTTAACTAAAATATAACAAAATTATTTATAGTAAAACTGATGAGAATTTAAAACATAAGAAAAACTTATTTATTTAACAACACATATTTAATATCTATGTATACAGGGTGATTGGTGAGAATGGCCTATTAAAAGTATTATACAAACGGAACGGAATTTTAAAACAAAATTTTGCAGTTGGTTGAATATGAACTATCACGTGAAAATATTTTTGAATAAATATCACTTTCGCTTAACCGGAAGTAGGCATCAACTTCGATTTTTTAAATAGCATGCTATAAATTTAATTACTAATTCGGCTTCTGCGATAAATTCTACAGATATTTCATGTATCATACCCTATAGGTACCTAAATATCGTGCCTTTTGCGTTATTCGCAATTAAAGAAAAAAAGTGACAGATACCGATCTTACTTTACAGTGATATTACGGCACGTAGGAGTAAAAGAGATCACTGAAATTTTGCATACGCATAGTTGATAGTATGTAGTTACACAACATTTGCAGTTCGTCTCTGTAGCTTTATACAGGGTGTTTAAAAACTATTTTCACGTGATAGTTCATATTCAACTGCAACATTTTGTTTTAAAATGCCGTTCCGTTTGTAATAATAGGACATTCTCACCAATCACCCTGTATAAAAAATGGGGGCTGTTATATACAGGGTGCCCGGATTTCGTAGGGACAACATGGGTAACTTTTTTATTTTAAGACATAGAGAGACGGTTAAATTACTACTAGTACAATACGATGGCATTACTGAAATTTTGAAATTCCGACATGGGGGCTAGCACTCTACCTAAGATCGATTATATCTCAAAAACTAACGAGGTACAAAATGTTTGCTTTGTGGTACAAAACGGTACAAAACTAGTACAATACGATGGCATAAGTGAAATTTTGAAATTCCGATATAGGGGGGCTAGCACTCTACCTAAGATCGATTATATCTCAAAAACTAACGAGGTACAAAATGTTTGCTTTGTGGTACAAAACGGTACAAAACTAGTACAATACGATGGCATAAGCGAAATTTTGAAATTCCGATATGGGGGGGCTAGCACTCTACCTAAGATCGATTATATCTCAAAATCTAACGAGGTACAAAATGTTTGCTTTGTGGTACAAAACGGTACAAAACTAGTACAATACGATGGCATAAGTGAAATTTTGAAATTCCGATATGGGAGGGGTAGCAGTCTACTTAAGATCGATTATATCTCAAAAAATAACGAGGTACAAAATGTTTGCTTTGTGGTACAAAACGGTACAAAACTAGTACAATACGATGGCATAAGTGAAATTTTGAAATTCCGACATGGGGGGGCTAGCACTCTACCTAAGATCGACTATATCTCAAAAAATAACGAGGTACAAAATGTTTGCTTTGTGGTACAAAACGGTACAAAACTAGTACAATACGATGGCATAAGTGAAATTTTGAAATTCCGACATGGGGGGGCTAGCACTCTACCTAAGATCGACTATATCTCAAAAAATAACGAGGTACAAAATGTTTGCTTTGTGGTACAAAACGGTACAAAACTAGTACAATACGATGGCATAAGCGAAATTTTGAAATTCCGATATGGGGGGGCTAGCACTCTACCTAAGATCGATTATATCTCAAAATCTAACGAGGTACAAAATGTTTGCTTTGTGGTACAAAACGGTACAAAACTAGTACAATACGATGGCATAAGTGAAATTTTGAAATTCCGATATGGGAGGGGTAGCAGTCTACTTAAGATCGATTATATCTCAAAAAATAACGAGGTACAAAATGTTTGCTTTGTGGTACAAAACGGTACAAAACTAGTACAATACGATGGCATAAGTGAAATTTTGAAATTCCGACATGGGGGCTAGCACTCTACCTAAGATCGACTATATCTCAAAAAATAACGAGGTACAAAATGTTTGCTTTGTGGTACAAAACGGTACAAAACTAGTACAATACGATGGCATAAGTGAAATTTTGAAATTCCGACATGGGGGGCTAGCACTCTACCTAAGATCGACTATATCTCAAAAAATAACGAGGTACAAAATGTTTGCTTTGTGGTACAAAACGGTACAAAACCAGTACAATACGATGGCATAAGCGAAATTTTGAAATTCCGATATGGGGGGCTAGCACTCTACCTAAGATCGATTATATCTCAAAATCTAACGAGGTACAAAATGTTTGCTTTGTGGTACAAAACGGTACAAAACTAGTACAATACGATGGCATAAGTGAAATTTTGAAATTCCGATATGGGAGGGCTAGCACTCTACTTAAGATCGATTATATCTCAAAAACTAACGAAGTACAAAATGTTTGCTTTGTGGTACAAAACGGTACAAAACTAGTACAATACGATGGCATAAGTGAAATTTTGAAATTCCGATATGGGAGGGCTAGCACTCTACTTAAGATCGATTATATCTCAAAAACTAACGAAGTACAAAATGTTTGCTTTGTGGTACAAAACGGTACAAAACCAGTACAATACGATGGCATAAGCGAAATTTTGAAATTCCGATATGGGGGGGCTAGCACTCTACCTAAGATCGATTATATCTCAAAATCTAACGAGGTACAAAATGTTTGCTTTGTGGTACAAAACGGTACAAAACTAGTACAATACGATGGCATAAGTGAAATTTTGAAATTCCGATATGGGAGGGCTAGCACTCTACTTAAGATCGATTATATCTCAAAAACTAACGAAGTACAAAATGTTTGCTTTGTGGTACAAAACGGTACAAAACTAGTACAATACGATGGCATAAGTGAAATTTTGAAATTCCGACATGGGGGGGCTAGCACTCTACCTAAGATCGATTATATCTCAAAAAATAACGAGGTACAAAATGTTTGCTTTGTGGTACAAAACGGTACAAAACTAGTACAATACGATGGCATAAGCGAAATTTTGAAATTCCGATATGGGGGGGCTAGCACTCTACCTAAGATCGATTATATCTCAAAATCTAACGAGGTACAAAATGTTTGCTTTGTGGTACAAAACGGTACAAAACTAGTACAATACGATGGCATAAGTGAAATTTTGAAATTCCGATATGGGAGGGCTAGCAGTCTACTTAAGATCGATTATATCTCAAAAAATAACGAGGTACAAAATGTTTGCTTTGTGGTACAAAACGGTACAAAACTAGTACAATACGATGGCATAAGCGAAATTTTGAAATTCCGATATGGGGGGGCTAGCACTCTACCTAAGATCGATTATATCTCAAAATCTAACGAGGTACAAAATGTTTGCTTTGTGGTACAAAACGGTACAAAACTAGTACAATACGATGGCATAAGTGAAATTTTGAAATTCCGATATGGGAGGGCTAGCAGTCTACTTAAGATCGATTATATCTCAAAAAATAACGAGGTACAAAATGTTTGCTTTGTGGTACAAAACGGTACAAAACTAGTACAATACGATGGCATAAGTGAAATTTTGAAATTCCGACATGGGGGCTAGCACTCTACCTAAGATCGACTATATCTCAAAAAATAACGAGGTACAAAATGTTTGCTTTGTGGTACAAAACGGTACAAAACTAGTACAATACGATGGCATAAGTGAAATTTTGAAATTCCGACATGGGGGGCTAGCACTCTACCTAAGATCGACTATATCTCAAAAAATAACGAGGTACAAAATGTTTGCTTTGTGGTACAAAACGGTACAAAACCAGTACAATACGATGGCATAAGCGAAATTTTGAAATTCCGATATGGGGGGCTAGCACTCTACCTAAGATCGATTATATCTCAAAATCTAACGAGGTACAAAATGTTTGCTTTGTGGTACAAAACGGTACAAAACTAGTACAATACGATGGCATAAGTGAAATTTTGAAATTCCGATATGGGAGGGCTAGCACTCTACTTAAGATCGATTATATCTCAAAAACTAACGAGGTACAAAATGTTTGCTTTGTGGTACAAAACGGTACAAAACTAGTACAATACGATGGCATAAGTGAAATTTTGAAATTCCGATATGGGGGGCTAGCACTCTACCTAAGATCGATTATATCTCAAAAACTAACGAGGTACAAAATGTTTGCTTTGTGGTACAAAACGGTACAAAACTAGTACAATACGATGGCATAAGTGAAATTTTGAAATTCCGATATGGGGGGCTAGCACTCTACCTAAGATCGATTATATCTCAAAAAATAACGAGGTACAAAATGTTTGCTTTGTGGTACAAAACGGTACAAAACTAGTACAATACGATGGCATAAGTGAAATTTTGAAATTCCGATATGGGAGGGCTAGCACTCTACTTAAGATCGATTATATCTCAAAAACTAACGAGGTACAAAATGTTTGCTTTGTGGTACAAAACGGTACAAAACTAGTACAATACGATGGCATAAGTGAAATTTTGAAATTCCGATATGGGGGGGCTAGCACTCTACTTAAGATCGATTATATCTCAAAAACTAACGAGGTACAAAATGTTTGCTTTGTGGTACAAAACGGTACAAAACTAGTACAATACGATGGCATAAGTGAAATTTTGAAATTCCGATATGGGGGGCTAGCACTCTACCTAAGATCGATTATATCTCAAAAACTAACGAGGTACAAAATGTTTGCTTTGTGGTACAAAACGGTACAAAACTAGTACAATACGATGGCTTAAGTGAAATTTTGAAATTCCGACATGGGGGGGCCGGCATGTCCCTGGCCCCCCCATCTAAAATTGAGTATATCTTCTAAACGGGCGAGGTACAAAATTTTTTATTTTTGGTACAAAACGGTACAAAATGGGTACAAAACTTTAGTCCAGAAAGAATTTAAAAAATCGATTGTGGGGGGGCTGGCGACATGCAGCCCTATGTATGTATATATTTTTAATTTTCAATCAAAATAAAGACTTATAAAGAATTGGGACTGTCAAACCGTAATTTTGCAATGAAATTACGTCGTAGTGCTTCAGTAGTTGATAATTACATTAAATTGGGTGAAAATTATGGCAAAAAAGGCAACAGAGGTCTAAAATCAAAATTGACCGAATGTCAAAAACGAGTAATTGTATGCGAAGCTAAGAAAGGAAACGTGTTTTCTTCACAGATAAAGGCCAATCTGAACTTAAATATAACAGGACGACGTATTAGGCAAATATGCCATGCTAACGTCAATCTAAAATTCAAAAAGCGACTTAAAAAGGCGCCTGTAACAGCATTACATAAACAAATGCGTTTAAATTTTGCCGGAAAGCACATGTCATGGAGTTTGCAGTGGAATAATGTATTATTCACGGATGAAAAAAAGTTTAACTTAGATGGGCCGGATGAATACCAATTCTACTGGCATGATTTAAGGAAAAACAAAAAACAGAATTGTTTATTTTAAGTTATTTTATTAGTTTCGAAAATAAAAAAACAAGAAATTTTAAATTTAGAGCAGATGCTCAAAAACATCACCCTCTTGCTCCAAGCACTTTTGAACCCGCCTGTTAACGCATCTAGTAGCCTTAGCAATGATTCTACCATCAATATTATTAATAGCATGGCTGATGCTTTGCTGGAGATCTTCAAGAGTATCATACCGTTTTTCATACACTGCACTTTTCACAAATCCCCAAAAGAAGAAATCCAAAGGTGTTATGTCCGGTGATCGGGGAGGCATACGAATAGGCCCGTTAGTTGATAGATATCGGCCATCAAAAAGGTCATGTAATAAGTAATGAATTTGGCGAACATTATGGGCAGGAGCGCCAACTTGTTGAAAGAGTATCTGTTGTCTATCCATTAAATTCAGCTCATCCAAGAATTCTCCAAGGGTAGCGGTTAACATTTCGACATACCTCTCGCTAGTTAATGCACCTTGATAAAATACGGGGCCTACAATTCTTGAATCAATCAAGCCACACCAAACATTAACACTAAAGCGTCTCTGCGGATTACAAGGACGGAAAAGCATCGGGTTTTCTCGACTCCAATAGTGGCTGTTCTTCCTGTTAGACATACCACTGTTGGAGAAATTTGATTCGTTACTCCAAAGAACCAAACGCCAAAAATTATGGTTAAGTCTAACTTGATTAATGTACCACTGACAAAACTGAGTCCGTCTTTCTTGATCTCCCGGTACCAGCGTCTGAATAGGTCTGTATCTGAACGGCACAAACTGTTGTTTTTTTAGAATATTGTGAATAGTTCCCAAAGATAGTCCACTTTCTTCTTTTAAATCATTAATTGCATTATTAGAATTAGCTTCAAAGAAAGCTAAGACGTTAATTTCAGTTGCTTCACTTATTATAAATTGTTTTTTAGTTCTAGTTTTCTTGAACGCATTTTCATTTGATCGAAACTTACGGTACAAAAGTAAAAAGTACCTTCGATCTGGCAAGTTGCGCGTAGGAAATAAAACACCGTAACGTTCACGAGCTTGCAGGGAATTTTTATTACAAACGATGTAACATTCCATCATATCACATTTTTCTAAATGCGTGAAAGGCATTTTGTCATCAATAAACACAAAATGTTAATTGCTTACTGACAGAGGTGTAATGCAATATTTCAATGTTGATGACATTTGCAAAACAATCGAATTTTGTTTATGAAATAACAGCCACCTTGGCAAATTTGAAAAATCATCAATAACTCTGTTATTATTGACTTTAGGATAAAAGTTCATAGGAAAGTTTTTGTTCAGAATTAAATTTTCTGTCGACCGTGAGAACTGTATACTGGGTGTCCCATTTAAAAAAAATTACATTTTTTACAATATCACGTGACCCAGTACGTCAATTATTTTTTTTTTAATGCCATTGTAATTTGCTTGAAAAACTACACTAGTTTGCCTATTTAACCAGCTTTGTAGCTCCAATAATAACAAAGTTAGCAATAGTGCCGACTTAAGTTTGAAAACCCTGAGTTACTGGACGAAGTTATTGAAGAAGCGGAGGAAATATGCGGAGAAAACTTGATCTTCCAGCAAGACAACGCAGCTGTTCATTCAGCTAGGATAGTAAAAGAGTATTTTGCTGGCAAAAATATACCACTAATATACGTGCACTCATGATTTAAAACATGCCATTAGGTTGGCATGGGAAAATGTATCCCCTGATCAACGACAAACATTATTGAAGAGTATGCCCAAGCGACTTTTTCAAGTTATTTTAAATCAAGGAGGTTCAACAAAATATTAAGTTCTAGTAAAATAAAGTTTTTTTAGCATTAATCGAGTATTTTAGAAATGCCTTTATTTTTAGTTCCAGTCAAATCTTGCTGCTTCCTATAGTTCTCCCGTTATATAAAAGTAAATGATAAATAATTACTGATACTGTAGTTGTTAGTTACCTCTCGATACTGTTACTAGCCGACAAAACGCAATTTTGACAAATACAGCTACATTTAAATGACTCCATGCCTTTATTATTATTTCCTTCACTGTATACTACTATTTTTAACCACTAACATGTTTGTGTCCAATTTAAGATACAGCAAAGATAATTAGTTATCAAAATTAATAACAGGGGGTAATTGAAATACTATGAAAAAATTAGAAGGGAATGAGCAAGGACGTACGCGCCTTCAGCCGCAAGCGGGACGACCCCGCTGACCAATCAAGTAAAAAGCTGTGTATATATTGTTTAAATTAACCTATAAACGAGTGCAATGAAAAAAGATCAAGTATTAGGAAGAGACCACGTGGTTTCGACCTTTTCGGTGTCGTCAGTTACTACAATTTTTCTTATCTTAAATCATTACGAAAAAAAAATAAATTTCGAAAATTTTCTTATCTTATAGGAGCTTTGGGTAACATCTCAAACGTTCTATCTATCTAACTATTTATATTAATGTCTATATTATTGTAATTGCACGAAATGTATATGAGATGATGACCATAACTTGTGAGGACGGCATGCTCGTGTTCAGCGCTATAACGTCGCCGCGTATGTCCTTCTCACGGCATCTTGGAGATGGGCGTACTCACTACACGAACTGTATGGAGTGTTTGCTAGAGAGTGGACAGCGGGGATTCCACTTACTCATGAGCGCCGCCGTAGACAGCCCTAGTGGGTCGAGGCAAGATATCGGTGGTTGAGTTTTTTTGCGACGAATCCAGATTCAAATTGAGCGAATTTTGGTTCGCGAAAGACGTGGTAAGCGTCAACTTATGGTATGGGGTGATGATCGTACACGTCTGCTGCGGGTACAGCAGACAATGACGGGACGCCGTTAAGCACGTGGCGCGTATTGTACCGATCTTTGTGGAAAAGCACCATCTACGAATGTTCCCATGGCCGGTTTGCTCTCCGGATGTGTATCCGATCGAATATATGTGGCATATGATCGATCGGACACTTCGACGTTGTCCGGTTCCTCCGGCTAACGTTGAGGAGCTATGGAGGCGAGTTGAAGCAGCATGGTTGGTCATCCCTCCTGCTACCATACAACGACTTATTGACTCCATGCCTCGTCATGTAGCGATGGTAGGTGCTGCTTGCAGGGGATATTCGCGCTATTGATGCATCCTCTCCCAGCAAAGCTGCGGGGCATTCCAGTATTTGGTAGATCTAGCTGATGATGATTCTGGGAAGTACTGAACTCATTACTGTATCAAGAATCTTAAAACATAATTAATTGAATTGCATTTTTGATAGGGGAACAAAAAGAATCGAAACTAGAGAAAGTTAAGATGTTTCCTCTGCTAAATTATTAAATCAATCTGTGTTGATTACATTTTTTATGTTATAGACGTTTACACAATTTATACACAATACATTTTTGCTACATTTAAATTTTTTGAGCAGGTAACATATCACTCTAAGCAACAAACTTTACGCTATTTGCATATTTCTCCAATGATAACAGATGTTGCATAAGATTATCCTGCTTTCTAGAAACCGACGAGGAAAGCAGATCTTATACTTTGGATAAATCATTAACTCACACAGTAAGCGGTATGATAAATGTGACGGACGACCTGTCGCATATTCTACCTGCGCAGTCAAAACCCGTTTCTATACTCCATATATTTTTACAAGTGAAGAATAACAAGCATTTGCGCAACTAGGTAGCAGCGCAAGGTTAATGGCACACGAAAACGCGAAAAGAATATAATACTCAATGTCGTCAACTGCAATTACAACATCGCCACGTATGTTTTTTTAATCCGCAACTAACTTCTGTTTTATATGTAGAACGTGTACTTTTCGTAATATTAAAGATATAAAACTATTACTGTTGTTAATTATTCTCTTACAAATAACGAGATAAAACTTAAATAAACCAGATCAAGATCAGAAGTATCGTTCATAAACTACTCTTAATTTATTTACGTCCTAGAAAGACATCAACACATCACTTTGTCAATTAGCTGTCTTCAGAACAGTCATTTTTCAAGAATAACGAGGAAAAATTCGAAACATTTACTTTTAGTATTTTAAAAGGCCTTCGTCAGTTTACTGATAACCTAGATCGGATTTCGCGTAAATGTCACAATGCTGGTTTGGCAATGATTTGACGTGGGCGCTTCCTAATTCCCAGTCTAGACTTGTAGACCGAGTTCGATGCAATCGCATGGTCCCGGTCAGTTTTGGGCGCCACCAGGGGGGTGTTAGATTACAAACGATAGTACTACAGAGTCCACTCTTGATATAATACCTATATTATGTTAGAGGTAAATTTATTTCCGATATATTTGCTGGTTTTTTTTATTTTTGCAAATATTTCCTAAACTATAACAGATATAAAATTTTATTTTTAACATAATATACAGCATAATATATAGTTTCGCACATTTTCGTTAGTTAATAACGAAAGACTGGGTAGCCGATATCCTCCCATTTTTTTCAATAATTTTTCATTTCCTTATTCATTAAAAATAGTCTTTTTGAGTTATTAAATTACTAAGCAATAATTTTATTAAGTCAATCCCTACATCGCTGATAAGAGGAGAAGAAAGATATACAACGCTGATGAGACAGGATTTAATCGTTCGAGGCGTACTTTAGCTGTGACAGGTCAGACAACTATTGAATGTGAATTCTAAATTTGGCTAGAAAAATAAAAAATAAGTTCTCTGCTGAACCAGAATTTCTAGCTACTCTAAAACATATCTGCATCAGAAACCGTTCAAATTTAGATGTTGGTAACTATCGTCCTTTAACAATTTCTTCGAGTTTTACTAAACTTTTTGAATATGCCATGTTAAATAGGACAATCTCCTACAAAGACAAGTAAGATATTTTGGATAACCGGCAACATGGCTAGAGTGTTAACCGATCTACAATATTACTGCCATTTGCGTGATTTAAATCGAGCCTCCGTCCATCACGATATTTTCTTTGCAAAATTGAATTTGTAGAGCTTAATTATAAATCCAATAATTCCATTAATATTAGGACTTTTGAGTTTGCAGGTTGCGGAGCAGCATTTTGGATTTTCTGCTTTTTGTTGATGATATCACAATTTTTTTAATTACAATATATTTATGAATGATGACGCAAAAATATGTTTTCTTGATTTTTTTCCCGTGCCCATTCACAAAACCGCAAACGGTTTCGCATATCCAGGTGTGATAGTAATTGGTGGTACTCACACAGGCAACGATTAAACTTATGTTTATTCAGCTCTTGGAAGCTCCAACTTGCTTACTGTTTTTCTACAACTGACGCCATAATTATTCTCGTTGCTACCTTCACGTCTTCTTCCTCTCAAATCTCTTCTTTAACTTTTCAAAACAACAGCACTTCAATTTTAAGTCAGCTTTACTGTGATACTACTTTGAATTACCAAAAAATTTTTCGAGGATTTCTTCGTCAAATTTGACAACATTTTCTACGCACCCTCTGTATTGTAAGTGACTTTCTGGCCTGGAATTTTGAGGAGCCATTATTGCTTTACCTTTAATCAAAAAATATTTTTCTATTGGAGAAACAAAAAAATATTCCGATTCTATGCTTACCAAAAATTTAATAAAAATACCTAGCGGACTAAATATCTCATATGAGTACCGTATATAAAGTACTATTTGTTTTTCATGTAGATTTAGATTAGATTAAATCAGATGTGGGTTGTGTAGGCAATGCTGCCTCTCATCAAATCTATTGTGAGTACTCGTAACCTTTCAATCCCAGTTGATTTCCAGACTTCTGAAGAAGTCTAGAATTTTTTTGGGGGCTGTAGTTCTAATACTAGCCGATTCTACGTGCGCCTGTTCGAGATAGTGGAATCTCTGCCAGACCACCGCCTTGCAGTTGCACATAATGTGTTCGGTCGCCTCGGTGAGTTCCGAACAGAATCAGCATTTATCACTGCCCACCTTGCCCATCTTCTTCAGCCGGTGCCTAAGAGGGCCGTGGCGAGTCAGTAGAGCCGTGATGGTGCTGAGGTCTCTTCTGTTGAGCTACAGCAGAGATTTAGCCCTGATGGCTGGAAAAGTAATAGTTTTTTTTTAATTGTCTTAGTTTCGGAGCTGTTTGCGCAGCATGAGATTTTCTGTTCTGCTTTCCCATTGTTGGAGATGAGTTCTTATATGGCTTTTGGTGAAACCACAAAATGACGCTAGTTCGGGCCGTTCTTCGCAAGACCATCGGCAGTTTCTTTGCCCTCGCATCTCCAGCGACCTGGTACCCACATCAGTGTGACTATGTTTCTTAGGGACAGAACATTGAGGGTGAGCAGACAGTTCAAGGCTTTCCTGTAGATTTAAAGTAAATGCTAGAATATATAGGTTTGCTTTGGAGAAAAAGACAAAGTTGTCTTCCGTCTAGGAGAAATGAGACAGCCTGTATAGTCGGCATTATTTTAGATTTGTAGATCTTGAGAAAACTAAACACATTAAATCAAAATAACATTAAGCTATATGTCTCTTAACAACCAAGATATGAAAGTGTCGCGTACTAGGAGGGCAGCTTGTATAAGTTTTACCAGCATCCAAAATCTATCAAGTTTTCTTTATGGTGGGTGGATATGGATTAGCTTCCAAGCTACTCTTGGACTGGCTCTGCTTATTGGACCACTACTAGTGGTCGTCTTGTGTATTTTTGTGTCTATAAATGTGTTTTCTAAGTTGTTGGAGCATTACCTCGCCGGATGTAATACTGCCCTGTTAATTGTTTCCCAACAACGAGCGGCACTCAGCCTGGGAATTAATCATAAGCAGACCTGCCACAACGCCGCGACCACAGTCTTATCTCCGAAACTTTGGTTTGCCCCTACTAGAGAATGGCCGCTCTACCACTGCGACTACCGACACTAAATGTGATTTTAGTAAATCTAGCCTCAAACTTATTGCTATAACTTAAACATGGTCAAATGAAAACTATTGATAATCCAAGATTTAAATAGTGGCTATGACTCTGTTTTGGCCTCATATTATGATAGGAAAAAAAACATACATGAAGATAAATCCACTAGCGCACAAATCTAGCGTTATTTTTACTTCATTAGATTTTGTTTTGTTGTTTTGTTTTGAACTTAATATGGAAGTATCAGGTGAAACTTGTAGATGCAAAAATGTTAACATAGCAATTCTAGTTTTGTATCGGTCAGCAAATTGGAGTTTATTAATGTTTTATCTGATTTAATGATCATTAAATTGTTTCAAGAGTCACTTTGCTTTTTACAACTGTAAAACATCAAAAAATCATAATCGTAAGTTTTAATTTTTATGTTTTTAACTGTTTGTAAAACATCATTAAAACTGAATTAAATTAAATAAATAAATTAAAAACAACAGAAATTTTCGAACCATATAAAATACCACGAAAATATACTCATTTGTGCCATCTGTGGGAATTACATCATCAATTATTATCCCACATGTATTCTCTATCTCCGTATATTCATATATTGCTTATTTGACTTCCTCTGCCACTTACCACTTGCATATTTACCCTCAAATACTTCAACAAATAACTGTACATAACATATGTTTTTCGTTCATCGGATTTGCCCCCTTTAAAGTAGGCGAAATTACTTCTAAAACTTTCCTAAAATGACATGTTTATTGCTTCCCTACTCTTAGTCCACTTAAAAGCCCAGTCACTTTCTACAACGATGACATGGATACAAAGTAGAATACACTCGAGATTTATTGACGGTTTCCTTCGCACACCACGACCTCCACACGGGTTAATTTGCACTCTACGAAACTTCTATTGCGCCACTAGCGCAACCTGTGGATCTTTTCTACTGGTTTTGTTGTTCTATTTTCGATCCTAAATGCGACCGTTTTCAGTTCACATCCGTGATATATAGCTCGTTTACTATCTGTTTCGAATGTGTTAGGAGAGAAATTTTTATCTTAATGAGACTAGATACGGTGATTAAGAAGACGTATAGATAAGAGGAGACAGTCATAATTTCTTTAGATGTATTCAGTGGGGATCTATTTCTAGAAGAAAACACTAGCAGCTGCTTCGATCGTATGTATGTAGAAAACCTTAATTAAAAATTTACGAAAGCTATAGCATAACCTCCAAAATGTGTGAGTGTATAAAACAATATGCACTTCCGTGCAAAACCGTCACTGATATACCGGGTGTTAGTAAATAAGTGCGACAAACTTCAGGTGGAGATTCTGCATGCAAAAATAATGACAGTTTGCTATATAAACGTCCGTCCGCAAATGCTGAGTTTCAGAGTTATAGGGTGTTAAAGTTTTTCTTAAAAACCGACGATTTATTTATTGCTCTGAAACCGGTCGAGAGATAAATTTGGTGGGTTTTAAGAGATGGTTATTGCGCATTTCTTGACATCCAACCAAGAATTTTATATTCATCATTGGCGTGCATACGGGTAATGATCTTAATTTTTTTAAGAAAAAAAATGGTACTCCACTGAGATATTTCAAATTAAAAATCATTTTTGAATTTTCCATTCAATTTGTGATAAAAAACCTCTCTTGACTTTTTTTCGTGTGAGCCGCCGTTTTTATGCAAAAAAATAAAACATCTTAACGTGTATTTTTCATTTCTTTAATACATTATCTAGTAGGCTACTGTCGACATTCAATATTAATGCATTGTTAAATACAAATAAATGAACAAAGTGTCAAAATAGCAACTCACCATTATTAAGCTTTTAGTTAGCTATAAAATTATTGTTAATAAGTAATTAATTTTTCTTTTATTGAAAATAAATAACTCTGAAACTAAGCATTTGCGGACGTACGTTTATATAGCAAACTGTCATTATTTTTGCATGCAGAATCACCCCCTGAAGTTTGTCGCACTTATCTACTAACACCCTGTATATGACACAATATGCGTACCAGAGATTTTTTTTTTAACTATTTATCTACAGTGTGTTTCACTTTTCATGGGGACACCTAAATAACTTTTTTATTTTGAAAGCAATCAATATAAAATTTTTATCAGTTATGTAGGCCACGACAATGCATCTTTTCATATGAATAGAGTTTTTATAAAGTCAAAATCTAGCCAACTACGATTAAAATAAAAAGTAGCGTTTCAAGTCGGGTCATAGTAGCGATTAAGATAGAGCAAAAAGTATTAAGAAAAGTTATTACAAATCACTCAAGAACTCCAAATACCAAATTTCTCTGAAAAATTTGTAATTTTACATTTTTCTCCATTTTTATGCCATCAGCAGATGATAATTTGTTATTGCAATAATAAGAGTGCCATGAAACAAGAAAACGATTCGCAAATTTTATTCAGTATTAAAGAACAAAATATAGCAACAATTTAACGAACAATATTTTAAATAGGATCTTTTTCAACTAGATCACCTTGAAGACGGATACATTTTTCCAATCGTCTTTTGTGATTCAGTACAACTCGTCGTAGTATTTCTGGGGAAATTTCTCGGCAGGCTTGTCGGATTCTCTGACACAGTTCCTGTATGTTTTGAGGTCTTGATGCATACACAAAATTTTTAATAGTTCCCCAAAGGAAAAAGTCAAGTGGTGTAATGTCAGGCGATCTAGGAGCCCACTCTATTAACGGGCTATTACGACCTATCCATCTTAACGGAAAGTTCTCGTCTAACCATGCTCGCACTATTCTTGCGTTATGAACCGGGGATCCATCTAGCTGGAAGTACAAATCTCGCCTCTCATCCGGTGGTAAATCATCAAGCACATCCATTAATTCAGTATTTAAAAAATGTAAAAACCTTTCTGCATTTAGCGTGTCAAAAAAGAAAAACGGGCCAATGATTCGTGCATTTAAAATTCCGCACCACACATTAATTTTCTGTGAATATTGTCTTTTACAGTTGATGACCCAGTTTGGGTTTTCTGTTGCCCAGTATCTACAGTTCTGGGACGAAACTACACCGTTAGTGGTAAATGTAGCTTCATCACTAAACATAATTTTTTCAAAAATTCTCTGTCATTTAGATAATTACCTTGAGCCCATAGACAATACTCCATTCTTCTATGGAGATCTCCATCTTCAAGAGTGTGTCTTTGGCTTATACGGTTTCAATTTGTGACGACGGAGACATCTCCAAATTTTAGAGTAAGAGATATTTAAATTTCTAGCCATATCTCGTAAACTCGTGTGAGGATTATTACGATACGCTGCTAATATTACTGCATCTAAATGGTGTTCTCGATTGTTCAATCCTCGTGGACGTGGTTTAGTAACATTTCCAGTAGTGTTGAAAATATTATTCAAGTATGCAACAGTTCGATGACGGATGGGTGGACGTTCAGGGTGCCTCGCGTTAAACTCTCTAGCGCCTCTCGGGTAGAACGTACATTGTCACCAACAATTCGAATAATTTCTACTTTTTCAGCAATACTTAAATGTCTATCGGCCATTGCTTAGCAAAGTTCGATAGTTGCAACTGAAGTAAACTGTTTAGTGAATTGACGTTTGATGTTTGACGTTTGAACTAATGAATCGTTTTTTTGTTTCATGGCACTCTTATTATTGCAATAACAAATTATCATCTGCTGATGGCATAAAAATGGTGAAAAATGTAAAATTACAAATTTTTCAGAGAAATTTGGAGTTCTTGAGTGATTTGTAATAACTTTTCTCAATACTTTTTTGCTCTATCTTAATGACTATGACCCGACTTGAAACGCTACTTTTTATTTTAATCGTAGTTGGCTAGATTTTGACTTTATAAAAACTCTATTCATATGAAAAGATGCATTGTCGTCGCCTACATAACTGATAAAAATTTTATATTGATTGCTTTCAAAATAAAAAAGTTATTTAGGTGTCCCCATGAAAAGTGAAACACACTGTATATTATATTTATGAATCCTAAAATGTTTTGAGGTCGCGATTCAAAAAATATTGTGCCAATGGATGGAAAATTGAAGCGCATGGGGGGCTATAACCTAAAAATATTTTTAACTATACAGGGTGTCAAATAAACACAGGGTGAATCAAACTTACCTTATTTTAAATGGAACACCCTGTATATTTTTACTGTTTACGATTCTTCTTGGCCTTACCTTTATTATAATATAAGGTTTTCCTATGTTATTCAGTTTACTTTAGATGATATGGGAAGTTTTGCATAAAATTAATAGCAAAGTTAACGTGTTCTAGTACGCTACAGTTTCGATAAAAAATGTTTTATTTGCTCTAGAAATATTTCTAATATAGTCTGTGTTCGTTAGAAATTATTGATTTACCTAAATATTCACTATTTATATACAGGGCGAGTTAGAACTCGGAATGTTTGTTTTATTAGTGTAGTAAACTCCTCCCTTCACGGGCTTTAATATTTATTAAGCATTTTCTATACCTAAATCCACTACTTTTTTAGTTATTTGCGTTTCTATTTGTCGAAAACGTGATTTTAAATAAAAACGGGTCTGATTTTAGTTTATTGAATAGAAACATTCGCTGAAAGCTACTGCTTAATATAATGCTAAGCTAAGTCGTTAAATATTATGATTATCTGACTCAAAGTTATGTGAAAAAACCAGTACTCACGAACTGGCATCATTGACCTGTGTGAAAATTATTTTACAGTTACTTAATGCTGTCATTGTTAAATTTTACAATAACATAAATAAATAGTAAACACAAAGTGATAATAAGATAACATTTAATTATAAAACTTAAGTAAATAAAAAAAAATAGTAGAAACTAATTACAGAATTATTTCTTCTTCATTCATTTTGTCATTTTTCAAAATGATCTCCGTTGCTATCGATGCACAACTGTAAGTCTTAACACATGTACATCTATACTACTAAATGCATGTGTAATTCTATCTTTCATATCTTCTTTTGTGGTAGGAGATGTTTTATAAACTTCATTTTTTATATAACCCCATAAGAAGAAGTCAACCTTTGTTAAGTCCGGAGATCTAGGGGGCCAATTAGCGGGACCTCCCTTCCAATCCATCTTCCTGAAATTCATAATTTAAATGTTCTTTGAATTGAAAGACGCAGACTATAGTTTACCAAACTATATTTTATTCAAGTGAAGAAACGCCACACAAACTTTTGTACCTTACTGAGAAGGAACTCCAACACTTCATAGGCACCTGTATTTACATATATGTCAATAGTGCAAATGCCAAATTGTAGAAGTAATTGGAATTAAAGTAATGGAATCTAAATCACCGTTTGATCTCAGAACTTATGTCATGCAATCGATGGGAAGAGATTTTGAAATGTTGCGAATAATAACTACACCATTGCAGCCGGTAATCCTGATCATGATAAACTTGTGGCAATGAGTTCAGAAATTTAGCTTTGGCAGATTTTAAAATAGCTGTCGTAGAGTGCCTTTGTACTGCTCTGGATAATTTACGAAATAAGAGAAACGTAGGACCGGCAACTGATTTTTCGATACAAGAGGGTCCAACTGTATAACCATCAGTTCGAACTTCTTCTATCATCTCCCATTATGATTGCCTAAAAGATAAAGGTGCAAATATCCCTGCGGTCCATTGATATTTTATATCAAAAATGTAATGTGTTTCTTTGTTTGAACAAAGACAGAAAAAGTTTCACACAAAATTACTCTTTCACATAGGTATATTAAAAAACTCTTTCAGATATATGTATAAAAAAATCAGTATATTCTTAATATCTGCCTTTGATTTAGATTTGTCTAATATAAATTTTAATTTTTAAAAGTTCTTTTACTGCATATTGCAGCATATATGGCACATAATCAAAAATCTAAATTTCCAAAAAAAAAACTGATCAAGTAGGAATTTTTAACGTAAGTTTGAGGACATAATTTTTTTCACAAAAAAGAACAAATCATGCAGTAAGGGATATACAATTTAGTTTTCGTTTGTATTGCAACTTTTATAATAATTAATTTTCTTTTGAAGATTATGATTTTTGCAAAAAAAATCTTGCATTTTGCAGTGCCTCTAAACTCGGCACCTCATTTTCGCAAAAAAATATTTTTTTTGTTGGAGTTCTAGTTCTATCCAAAAAAGCTTCTGAAGTTCTTGATCAAATTAAACAAAAAATTCGTAAAAATAAATGTAGAAAACAGTAGTTGATGTGGAATGCCAAATTCACAAAACGTAGTACGAAAAATCGCGATCACATGTGAATTATTTATCTGAGCGCTTGGAACATTAAGAATTATCGTTAACGCTCTTGAGACGTTCATTCATCATTTATTCATTCATTCAGTTAGAGTTGGACACCTATAGTCCAGGCACCTGAGCTGGGTGCTCTTTGTACCATCCCTATTGAAGCCCTCATTTCCAGTTGAGAAGTTTACTGTCCTCTATAAAGTCCAGTAACTTGCCCACTGGAAACTTGAGTACCCTCGAAGGCTCCAGTAGATCCTCTCTCTCAGTAACTCTCATCTCCTGCACTAGAGTTCGCTCACCCGACCCGTCTTGCATAGATAGGGACAGTGTCCGGTTATCAACCCAATAATGGTCTTAACTTGTTTTTTACTGCGTCTAATTAGGCTTTCAGAGAACTTAACGTCCCCGTCCCCTATTAGCGCTTTAGTATGGGGTTGACCCTCAGTCGACCTCCATTTCCTTACTCTTTCTTTATCTAACCAAGACCAAATCGCCCTTCTAGTAGAATCCCTTGTGATTCCACATACGGGTTCTGGTCCTATGAAGTGTTTCCTATAACCTCCCTTGGCTAGTTCATCGGCTATTATATTGCCTCTAATATCCTCATGTCCAGGCACCCAGATCAAAATACCTTGCTGTCTTGTGCCAGTTTATTGAGGTGGTGTTTACAGTCTTTAAACAGTTTTGATCTGGTAATAGGATTCATAACTGGCTTGATAGCGGGCTGACTTTCAGTCATTATGTTTATTTTCCTCTTCGTGCAGCCTCCCTTTGCAGTCAGTTCCGCGCAGGCTGTAATAGCGAATACTTCTGCTTGGAAGACCGTTGCATGCTCTCCCAGGCTTAAGGATATCCTGTCTTGGGCTCAGACCATAAATACCGGCTCCTGTGCCGTTACTGGATTTGGATCCGTTTGTGAACCAGTTATCAGAGTCAGCGCAGTCACCCCGTGGCTGGTCTCTGTTCGGTATATTTCGGGTGCCGTACTGTCCGTTAACATTTGCAGCAGAGGTTCATCCAGTACCGTACCCGTAGTGTCACTGTGCCGTGTTATCCCAATATTGGGGTACCACACTTTATTGGCTTTCAGTCTAAAGATCGCAGCCATAGCCTTCGCCTTTACGTAAAGTTCCAGCGGACGGAGGCCCACAATGGTCTCCAGGGATGCGGTTCTTGTGCTGTTAGTTGCTCCGGTGATTCCCAACAGCGCCTGTCGCTGGAAAGCAGTTAGCAGTCCCACTGCCGAGGACACTTCTGTCCTTCTCCACCAGACTACGGCTCCGTAGGTTATCATCGGCCTCACCACTACAGTGTATAGCCAATGAATCACCTTCGGTTTCAATCCCCAGGTTTGACCAACAACTCTTCTGCAGCGCCAGAATAGTCGCGTGCCCCTGTTCGTTATGCTGACTACGTAATCGCTCCAGTTCAGTTTAGCATTAAGCGTAACGCCCAGAAGGGAATTTCCCTTTGGCTACTATGACGATGTCATCAGCGAAACCCCCCATATCTCTATGTCATTTAGTGACCTGATAAGGTCATCCACGACCAAACTCCACACCAGAGGTGACAGTACTCCTCCTTGAGGGCACCCTCGAATGTTCCTCATGGCGATGCGTTTATCGCTCTTGAGGCGTTGTTCAGAACAAAAAAAATAATAAATTTCAAAGTTAAAAAAGTTAAAAGAAACTTTTTTACAATTTTTTTGCAATTCAATTTTTTTTTAGTTCTGGATAGCCACTTGTTGGTCACTTGAGGTTGGACAGGCTCAGATTAATATTTTCAAAGTTGTGGCGGTTTTTCGTTCCTCCAAAAATTTACAGAAGAAGTAAATTATTGAGGTTTGAAATGCTCGGATTAATATTTCAAATGTTTCAATGCGATTTTTCATGCTTTTCTGGAGGTTTGGAAAATCATAAATTTCGGAATTTTTAATTTTTTGTTGGAGTTTTGGATAGCATCTCAAAAGTTCTATAATTTTTTAATGTTCGAGGCTCTCAGATGAATTATTCAAATGCTAGCTTTGTGAACTTTTTTTTAATCTTATTAAGAACTTATTTTTTCTTGGGCAATAATTGCAGCGTCCGAATAAATTATCTGGGTGTGGCAAAGTGGCATCATCTACTTGAGGCAGCACTTGCCTCGTAACATCCAATAATCATTTTGGCATAGCACTTTTTGTACACTATTGTCCCTACATGCGGTTTTGTTATCTCAAGTTCTATGGTCAAGTAGCAACAGTCTTCTACGATCTGTCGGTGATACCACTTAATTTATTGATCAATTTATCGTTAATGACTCGTTAGTAGTGTTGTAGTGGAGTCTGATGTCAGGTTTCATACGATTTTATTCTCCACTGATTGCCTTGTCATGATGTTCAGTACCCAACAATATGATGGCATTTTCTTTCATTTGCTTACGAACAAACCGTAATAAATTTGCTAAACGCTAATAAGAACATTTGATCTTCTCTAATACGATTGGGCAAAAGAGCTGGATGAATATCAGGCTTATTTTTTCTGGAGTTCAGCTTTTCTAATCAACTCGTTAAATCTCTTTTGCAATATAAAATTAAACCACAGAAATTTAGTTGGTTTCCTCTAAGCTTTCAGCGTACCAGCAACTATTAAGATTCCTACTACAGTATACATTTTAGTTACTAGGGCAGGTGACCATATTTTATAGATTATTTAATCCTTTTACATTGCTCTCGCTTTGCAGGGCGACTCCAACAGTATACCATGAGCGCATATTACAGGCATTTTTCGACTTTTTTAATAAACAAGTCCCCACTTTATGGAAATCGCCAACGGAATGTTTATCTTTTGTTTTAACATTATTATGCTGCAAAATCTCCCAGGTATGCAATAAGTTTTGGGTTAAGTCAGTAGTAGAAACATACTGCATACAAATTCATCACCTTATCGGAGTGCTATTAATTATTAATTTTCAGGTTACACTTTTAGATCATCAACATCTGCTACAACAATTTTTTTTTTGCCCAAAGGTTGTTACCCTCAAATAGATTGACTCTTTAGTTATTTTGGAAGCTGATATACGGTTTGATACACATGTCCTCATTAATATGACAGGATTTCTATCGTGGTACCTACATCGATAACAACAACACCGTGTCTTGCTTATAACGTTTCAATCATATGCGAGTCACAAATATGAAACTTCATCCACGGATTAAATTAAACACAGTCGATGCACACCGCGGTTCAAGTTAGTCAACGCCAAGCGCGATAGGCAGACAAAGTGATCGTAATAAATTAACAAAGAACGAGCAGGTTAAAATGGTGAACCTAACAGCAGAAACAAAAGCTGAACGGGTATAGTATAGGCAACGCATGTTAGCCTCTTACGTTTCTCTCTTCTTTTTTTTCTTTCCTAGCATTAATTGAAAAAAATACGCACTGTCATTCTACCTTGTACAAAAACTAAATTAATTATACATTAATTAGGGTCCGAAAATATGCAGGTCATTAAGGAAAAGAGACGAGGCTGGGTGGTGCACGCTATAGGTACTGTATTAAAATCGTTAGACTTTTTTTTTCCTCTAGTTTAAGTGCTTTAGGAAGTGATTGTTATCGCTAATTAATTTAGTAATTATTACTATCGTTAATAAATTTGAATATAGAAAGTTGTTATTGCATTTTAGTAACTTTCAATTTGGTTACTTCCTAAATAATTGGTCTCTGGGCGTCGGCGTCGTCCTGAAGTTAGTTAGGACCTCTATTTTCTGAATCTTGACGTAGCATTAATATTTCTCACAAGCATCTACTTATTAGTGTTCTAAACGACAACACGTTCCGGTGTATAAAAGCAGAGCACACCGCGATCTTCTCCACACGACGAACAAGCCGCAGAATATGATTTCGCCGTTTCATAATTACCGCACGACAAGCGCGCTACCCGACTCCGGCAAAAGATTTACTAAGATCATTAGCGGACCCCGTAACGGTGCCAAATAGTGTCACGCGTACGTCGATGACGTTACCCTATCTCTTTCTAACGTACGGCCGTCGTAAGCTGTTCGGTCCGCGGGTGGTCCGTGCACATCGCGAGACGATAGCGCCATCTAGCCTATAGCTATAGCACACACACGCACATTACCGTAATATAAAGCACGAATTAAAACGTGCGACGAGAATACAAAAACCGTCGCGGACTTTATTACGAGTAGTTGCGCCTATACACATACACGCAGGACATATACATCCTAGGGAATATCAATTAAGTTCGACGGGTAACGATGGTTCCCATGGGGATGTATAGCGTTGAGGTAATGTGTGGTAATAGTATAGGACTGTCTGTGTAGAAAATACACGAACTGTCCTCCGTGATTGACGGCGAAATTGATGTTTAAGTAGAAGGGAATGACATAATTTAATGGCGTACGTGATTAAATTATGAATGAGGCTTAATCGCTGTCGTTGATTCTATTGTTTACAGAAAAGAGGAATAAAAGTAATCTTAATCTTTTCTCTTGTGACGAGAGGGCGTCAATGTACTGCTGTCAGTTTATTATAATACAGTAATGCATCTAGATTCATGTTTTCTTAATTCAGTAAAGTGGTGATTTCATAGTTTACGGACTCGTTTGTACAGGACTAAAATACATTTTAACATTTTTCATTACGTATGGGTAGTACATGTAAAATAAGATTTGTTTTTTAACATTCCTGTGAATCAATATGTTTTTATTTGTAATCAATTAAATTATTTAAAAGTCAAATTGTGTTCTTTAAAAATTGTGGCTGGATTTCGTGATACTGCTGATATAATCAGTGGTTACGTGCCAAAGACTGAGCTTGTAGCAATAGTTCCAAAATGTTTTTATTTTTCAAAAAATGAGCGCACCTTATTTACTCCACATTTGTCCTCTGCAGCCAGCCTTCACGATATCTTGTTCTTAGACGCCATATTGTGTTCAACACATCCTTCTGCAATTGTATCACTCCACTTTCCATGTCTTTTCAATGTCAACACATTACTACCAGCATCCACTAACAGAGTTGCTGATGGACGACGTAGCCGATGTCCTGTGTACTCATTAGTATTAGCAAATATTATACTAGTATATATATGGTCAAAGACGTGTAGTTCCGTTGGCGAAATCTAGAGCGGCGTTAATGTGCCGTAACCGCGGGGAGAGATAAACAGCGGTAGGGCAAGCATTTAAACAGTCGACCAAGAAAAGGCGAATAATCGATCAGTATTATTATAATACCTGTAAGGTAGTGTGGCGTGCAGAGACGTCAACCACTTGTTCGTTTCTCGTTATATGGTATATTATTGCTTTCATTATTATATGTTTATTTCGTTTGAAGCCTATGTAGGTGAAAAAAATCTTTACTTAGCATTTTTTCGACCATTATATTTTAGTTTTCTTGTTTACAGAAGATTTTTTTAGTTTTTAGGTTTTTTGTTTACCTTCATTAATTTACTTTTCATTATTTCTTCTATATAAAATTAGTTATAGTTTTTTTTTTAATTTGTATTAACAATGGATACAACTCCAAAATATAGGACCACATGTTGTATTTACGATAGTTGCAATACAACAGTAAAAGATAAAGATATAAACAAATTTAATTTCCCTGTCACCAACATAGCACGATGTACAACATGGTTAAGAAATTCTGGAAACCTTGAATTGGTTGATTGTCCGCAAAATATTCTTCGACATTATTTTATATGTGAGATGCATTTCTCTGAGGATTCTTTCAGAAATGTAGCCATAAAGAATAAACTTAACAGAAACGCCGTGCCAATCCCCTCTTCAAATAGCCCTAATTTTTACTGCCGTGCACCTACTCCTGAGAAAATACAATGCAAAGGCAATACGGCAGAAGTTAACATACAGCTAGATACACGTCCTACCTGTTTGGTTGAATCTGTAGGGTTTACGAATTTTCCCGAAAGAACTTATTCATGTGAAAGGCAGTTTTGCCCAGATTTTGACTATGGTTTGAACTCGTCTTTACCATCCACAAGTTCCGTAAGTATAATAATATTCATGAAAAAATACATTATTCTCCTTCTGCACCTTGCGACTATATTCCTACAAAGCCAGTTGTTTGTACCCGTGCAAAAAGACGGTTCTCAGTTTTTAACAATTTTTATCGTGATCCATCTTACTCAATGTTAGGTGAACATGTTAAAACATTCATCTATATGCAATTACATCAGAACAAAAGAGGCAAATGGACCAAACGCGAAAAGCATTTGTCCATTTCTTTATACTTTAAGTCTCCAGTCACCTACAGGTACTTGCGCAATTCATTGAAATTCAATTTGCCCCATTTTCTATTAAAAAAATGGGTAAACGTATTTCATTTGCGTCCAGGATTTTCCAAAAAAGTCGAATCCATTCTAAAGTGCAGAGCAAAGGCAATGTCGCAAAAAGAAAAACAGTGTTCGTTACTTTTTGACGAAATGTCTTTAAAGAAGGGTGTAGAATATTCAGAGAAATTAGATTTAGTCGAGGGTGTTAAAGATTTAGGATTTTTATGACGTTCAAACATATTTGGAACGCACGCACTACTTTTTTCTTTTTAAGGGGAATATTTTGCAGGTGGAACATCCCCGTTTGTTACTTTATTAGTAGTGGTGTGACAGGCACTGAAATGAAGGATATGCTTGTAGAATGTATAAAGTGGTTACAAGCAATTGGTTTTGATATACGCACAACGGTTTGTAATCAAAGTACGCCAAACCAATTGGCTATAAAGAAACTAGGTGTTTTTGTGTAACAACGAAAAAATTTATGTAATATTTGATATACCTCATTTAATTAAAAGTGTACGAAACAATTTGCTAAAGAACGATATTGTAATAGATGGCGAGCGTGTGTCTTGGAATGATATAAGAAATGTTTATACTTTGGATAGCAATAGTGAAGCTTTGGCTAGAGTACTGCCTAAAATAACTCAAGCACATGTTAATCCAAACCATTTTCAAAAAATGCGTGTTAAGTTAGCCACTCAGGTATTCAGCAAGTCATTTTCAAATGCTTTTAAGTTAGCAATATCCACAGGACAAGTTACCAGTGCCACCGCTAAAGCAACAGCTATATTTTTATTAAAAATGAATAACCTTTTTGATTCTTTGAATAGTAAAACGATAAATGACAGCAATGAGTTTAAATGCGCGTTATCCGATAGACATCGTTTAGTAGAGGAAACTCTACGTGAAAGCATTGCCTGGATTTCAATTCGGCATATGATAGCGAAAAAGAATCCGCCATGCTTTAAAGGTTTACATGTTTCTTTAAAGTCGATACTAGGACTGTGGTCTGATTTTAAACAAGAAAATTATATATTCCTGCTCACGTGCCGCTTAAATCAGGATCCTTTAGAACACCTATTCGGCAAAATAAGATCAATGAATGGATATAATCCCAATCCAACGGTACGTTTGCTTAGAACCAATTTCCAACAATTATTTTCTAATAATTATATTTTTAATATTGATTCTGCAAACTGTGAAGCAGATGAAGTTTGCCATAGCGACAAAAAATTATTATCGGGTACTATTAGTGTATTCCCGGAAATTGACGAACCCTTAGAGGTAACCGACGTGGAGGAAAATTCTTTCGAAATAAATCGGAATAATAAGAACACCGAATTTTCTCTTTTTGGACGAACCCCTACAATTGCGACTTGTGCTGTAACGTATGTTTCTGGTATGTTTTAAGTAGAATCATAAAAAAATGTTCTTGTGCGAATTGCCAACAAGCCTACGAAAATAATAATAGATATTTTGAAAATAAACATGAACTCCTTATTTTTTTCAAAGATTATGGAATTTCGGATAGTGAATTGAAGTATTTAAAAAAACCTCAAGAAAATTTGGTAAATTTCATTAACACACTTTTATTATCTTTCGATAACAATTTCTTTTGTAGTTTATATCGTAATAATATTCTTTCCCTGTTAACTGCAAACGCATTGGAAATAGTTGAAAAGAAACACCCAGATTTATTTATTAAAAATTGTAAAGCTCATTTTGAATACGGCATCAAATCTTTATTAAAATTAAAAATATTCTACCACTGCAAATGGCTCAACAGCAAGAGAGATATGACGTGTTCTAAGAAAAAGCTAGATATTTTACAAAATAAATAATAAATTTAGTTTTTGTGTATTGGATTTTTAGGTCTTCTGAAAAAACACAATGGTTTCGTCTTGATTACATTTTATAAAGTAGCTATATGTAATACACTATGTGTAAGTAGTGAAAAAAATTGTTTGAAATTTGTGTTATACATTTACTACCTTTCTTGTGAAATACGAATTCAGAGATTAATGCATCACTTCGTTCGTCAATAGGCGTGCAGTTTAGGAATTCTCATCCGTCTCCGTCTCTCATTGAGTTATCTCATTTTTCTGCGAGTTCGTACAACGGACAACGATTACATTTACATTCAATATTTATTTGGTCGTACACTTTCCAAATAAAAGACTAGTGGCGTCATCTGTTTTACGCCAATGGAACTATTCTTTATACGTATATATATTAATATTGTATTTGGTATTAGGATAACTCAGAGAGTGTTTTTACCAACTGCCGCTTCCATAGCCTTTCAGGAGACAATGCTGCATATTTTCTATACAACTGCAGAGCATTCATTTCATTTTTCTCCACAATAAGAAAACTTTTTGCACCAACAGTCTTCGTTTTTTCAATGTTTATCAGTAAAGTTAACTTTACAAGCTCATCTCTTAATCCTCTCCTGAAGTTTCTTGCTGCTCTAAGGCTGGACCTGCAGGTCCTTTAGCCTTTTACGTTCTAAGCTCGAACTGGTATGCATTTAACCACAGTATTCCCTATCTGTGGAGCTGTACGGATTCTCCAGTGGCCAGCTATGACGACCACTAGATGGGAGGTGGTGGCCTGTCTGGGTTCGGCTCCCTAAAATGTCGAACAAACAGGTTCTCCGAACGTGCCACCTTTTCAAGGGTGCTTCTGGCCAGCACCATGGCATATTCGCTCAGTTTAGGAATATTTAGGTCTCTATGTATTTAAGCATTGCTTATAAACCAGGGTGCTGTGACAATGATATGCAGCACCCTGCTCTGAAATACGTCGAGACTCTTAATCTGCAAATTAAGGTCGATAGGTGGGGGTCGACCGTGTAGATTAACATTTTAAGACCTGAACTCAATGAATGTTTCAAGCCAATCAGCGGAACCAGAGCCCATCGTACCCTTAAATATCTGGACGTAGCCGTTGTAGAAGGTTTTCGGAACTTCAACCTCGCGTAAAAGAACCAACCCCAGATATTGCACGTGTGGACTTCACGGAGACCTCTGTCTCTCTATGATGATTTAGAGAAACGTTTTTTTAATTAATAATCGCCATTTTCGGGCCCACCCACACAGGTGATCGACGGATGTTTGCAAGCTTTTATGGACTAGAGCATCGCTCCTCCTCTTAATCCTTCAGAGGCGCACATCAAACTACATCAAACATAATTAAATATAAACCAACATCGATTAACCCATGAATACCTTTCCCAGAAGATAGATATCGCTTGAAGCTTCCTTAAAAAATTTGACGATATCTTTGCGTGTTAAAATCTTCGATTTTTTCGGGACATGTCGTTTTGAGTTTTGTTTAAAAAAAGCCTCTAACCGGTTGTAGTTTGCTATGTCCATTTTCTTATCAACCAAGAATGTTGCCTTCAACATGGAGTGCTTTGACCATAATGAACTTGGATTAATTACTTCTGACTATGAAAGAAACGCAAAGCCATCAACACATTATCTTGGTAATAAAATATTCAAGAAATGCAGTAAACTGACCACAAAAGTAGTATACCTAGTACTTACCAGTTCATGAAAATATCCCATTAGAGCTGTTTTATTGATAGTTTTTCCAGAACTTTTTGGAGTTCTCTCTGATAAAGTAATCCTGACTTTTTAGGGACTAACTCCCCCGAACAGTAAATTGTGTTATGAAATTTTGACTCATTTTATAAGTTTTGAAATCAGGCATACAATTCTACATCAAAATTTGCTAAAATGCTTTGTACAGTAGAACCTCGATTATCCGTGCATTGTAGCTGAAGACCTCATATTTGGCGTATTGTAACTGAAATGATTGTTATTGTTTCTATACTACAAATGGAATAAGGTTTTCTTAAAGAAAACTGGAATATCTTTAGCCATTAATATTCTCATCGAATGATTTGGGTCCAATTACTTGGCCCTGAATTTTGTCGGCTCAGACGTTCACTCCTTACACATACTGGATGTGAATCTTTGGCATCCAGAGATTTGTCATCTCTCTGAAAACATCATCCCCAATTTCCAATACCGTCAATACTACCAATACTTTTACATTAATAATTACGTTTTTCAAAATTAGAATTTATAATTTAATATTTACTTAATATTTTTAATAATACTAGGCCATAGTTGGACTTTATTGTTTAGAAAAACACTGCGATGACTCCCTCCTCTCTTCTCTTCATAAGATATGCTGCAATATTTTGTTTAAACAGTGTGTCCAAGATAAGAATGAGATAGAGAAACTTGACATGATTGTTTATTACATTGAAAGTAATAAAATTCGTCAGAGAGCTGGAGAATTCTTGAGTATTTTTGCTGCAACTTTTGTGTGGGTGCTGCCCAGAACTCTTAGGATTCAGATATTAAATATTTTTTAATTTTTTGTATATAAGAAATTGCAAAGCAAAAAAAAATTCTTGTTTGATATAAAATCTTACGATGACTTGGTTTTGTGGTTTGAAATCTATATTTCAGGTTTCCAACCTCAATATTTATCGCTAGAATCCTTAAGGTGCTACGTAGAACTCCAACAAGAACCGACAAGTATTCAGACTCGAAACGCTCAAATTAACATTTCGAAATCAATTGAAATTGCAAAAAAAAATTCAGAATTTTTGTGTAACATCTAGAGATTGCTACCGAAACTTGTTGAGAGTCGAAACGCTCACATCAATATTTAGAACCTTATCACAATCTTTTGTAATTCAAAAAGAGTTATAGCGGTTAATTTTTAATGATGATGATGATTAATGAGAGTTCAGATATTATCGCGATGTTTCGTTTGTTTCGTTCATTTCCAACTACATATTTTCTCTCTATTTGTTTTGACAGAACTTCTGTTTTAATTTTCTCAACGACTTTACAATTACAATCAAGAAGTTGCAGTTAGAACTGGATTAGATAATATTGGTCATAGAATCTCGGTACAGTCTTGATCCCACTCAAAATATAAAATTCCACTAAGATATTATTATAAACAAAAGACAGCCAGTGTGTAGGTTTATTTTCTTATTTTACGAGCATTTTTCCTCAATAATAAAATGTGTAACCACCATCGACGTTACTTTTTTTTTATAAAGTTGGTGAAATCGAAATGCCTGCATAAGTAACAAAACACAAATACCAACATACAAACATCCGAACACGTCCATGTGTGCGCACATACTCACACATGTAAATGCATCGGAGGGCGAGAAAACAACATAGCCGACTTTATGTCTCTGTAATGCGACCTGCTAGGCGACTAATGACACCCACATGCGATTCTCGGTCCAAAAAACCAGCGCATATTTCACGCATTGCTCCTGCCTTGTCATTTATCCCCGTCTAAGATACATTCTCGGCAACATCCACCTCGTCGCGGATAAAAAATAGTATAAGTAGAGAAAAAAAAACGACGGGAGTCTTACCGAGTCGAAGCCAGTAATAGTCAGTCACCTGCCTCACGAGCGCCGAACAAGGAAAGTCCATTGTCTTTTCACCGGCTAAATTTTACCACTCGTAAAAATTTCGAATAGTTTAATCATCCACGATGGTAATATGAGAAATGATGAATTGCTACGAAACGTGGCTGCGAGCTACATTGATTCCAGCATTTTTTACCGTCGAAACGCTGTTAATCTTAAAATAGTTGTTGAATTGGGTCAGATAGACTGTAATAGGCACTAATGAAGAAACGAGTAATGTCAGCTAGATTTCCATCAGTTTTTTTTATTGGTAGCTATTTGTTGTTCATGCAATCTCCAGTCAATAAAAAATTTGAAAGGATTAACGTAATCGTACCAATCCCTGACACCTTAAGGATCGATTTTGTATACATTAATCCATAAAAAAAATATAGAAGGGTCGATTGGGAAACACAAATTAGCTGGTTAATAAAAACATTTATTAAAAGCTGAACATTATCAAAATTCATAAAAAAGCATTTTATTGCAGAAAAATAGCCATTTCGGATACATGATAAGTACCCCTTGAGTTGATTGGTTCTGGTTCTCCAATTTTACAAATAATTTGTTCCAATGAATATCACAAGCTATCCCCTTTTTCTAGCCATCTGAAGTTGTGACCGCTTTGCTCCATTGCCAGCACTAAATAGATTTTTTTCATATGATTAATCTTTTTTATTTGACCAGGGTAATATTTATTATCGTAAATGATGATAAGGAAGTCCTTTTCCTTTAAATAGTTTTTTTTCCAGTACGAAGCTTTGAACATCTCTGTTTTTTTTTCTTCCAACTTCTGTTCTCTATCCCCCTTTTCTCTTTCTTTCGAAAGTTTTACATTCTCACGCTTTCGCTTTCTTTCCTGTTTTTCTAGTTCTTTTCTTTCTCGTTCTTCTTCCTTTTTCCTAAAATAGTCATTGCCCTTTTCACCTGAGATTACTGATTCGTCTGAGATAAAATAAACACATCCTTGAACGGAGACGGCATTTGATCACTTGTCGTATATGGATGGTCAGCAGATGTTTCTTTATTTGTAGCATCACCAATTGTGGCATTTTCTAGTTTGTTTTGTTCCTCATCGCTTATTTGTTCCTGCATAAAAATTTCATATTCTTTATTGTGTCATCGCCCGGAAAGGATCTGATTTCAAAATAGTTATTTAGGAAAAATGCTGCATCAGAAAGAAATATACATGGTAGTGACTTAGGTGGTAGCAAATTTAGTTGATTTTGTTCTAAAGCATTATATAATGTACTTCTCATAAACACGTCACTATCTGAAACTTGACCATTCACACCTCAGTGCTCCTAAATCCTTTTATCATTATGACCTTACAGTTCTTCTCAATTTTCTACCTTTCTTCCACGATTGTTGATGTCCACCAGAACACTGTTTTGCATTAAGTCACCGCTGAAAATGTCTTTTCTAGGTAGATTTGTTCCAATTTATGAATGAATAGTTCAATACTTCATCATAATAATAATCTTTTTCTACAACTGACTGTATTGTTTCAATTGTTTCAAAGGTATGTATTCAGTAACAAAATCAGCATATTTTTGTACGTTTGAAGAAAATAGTTATTTACGATAACAGTGTTAAAAATGGTATTTTATTTCACTCGTTAATTTAACTTTTAACTCGCGAAATAATTGTCTAATTTTTTTACTAGTAAAAAAATTTAGCCGACCAATCACAACTCTTTAAAGTGACTGAACGTTTACTTCATAACTGTCAAATACATATTTGCAAAATGAGCGAAGAAGAACTTCAATCTACGCCACCAGAAATAATCAAAATCGCAAATCAAGCTACTGCAACACTTTTATAATCCCGACTAAATCACGTGCGTATGAAAAGGACCAGAATACAAAATGTCAACAACTACACCGAAGACGTGTTGGTGGCATATTTTTCAAGTTTAAACATAGTAGTTTGACAGTTGTTTGACAGATACGTAAAATCTGCTTTTAAGCAATGATAATAATATATTTATATACAGGGTGTGCCAAAAATACACCGACAAACTTTAAGGGGTGGTAGAGGACATCAAAACAAACATTTTTTGTTTAGTAAACATATGTCCGCAAATGAGTCGTTTGGGCTGTAGAGCAATAAATTGCTTCAAATCATATCTAAATAACTAAACTAACGGGTCCATGGCCGCAGTGGTTAGGCGGCTGACTATTGTTGTGAGAGGACGATAGGCGCCGGGGTTCAATTCTCTGGAGGGACGGTGACATTTTTCCAGAGAGTTTAATCCCGGATCGACTTGCCATTCGCTGTTGGGAGCAAAGTGATTAACAGCGCGGCATCATAAAAGGCGATATAATGCTGTCACAAAGCTAATTGAACACAACATACACACACAAAAACTACACCGGGAGAGTTGCAGTGATAGCCAGACAAGCGATACAGTTTACGGAGTCACTGCAACTAAGCACCCACCACATTAAAAAAAAATTCTTGATTTAATTGGACGCAACTATCTTTCGTTAAAAATTTGTCGATGCACCTACGGTTTCTCTTGGCCAAGAGAAACATTTCTTTATCATAGTAAACATTCGATAGATGTCGCTTTTGAGATAGACGTAATTATTTGTGATATTTAGTTGTCATCATTACATTTACTTTACTGATTGTTAATATAAAATTTATATTGAAAATGAATGATAATTACTCAATTGAAGAACTGCCGATATGCATCTTGCTTATGATGCAGCACAGTGTAATCGAAAAGAAGCAGCACGCTTGTATGAACAAATGTATCCGGCACGTCGGCAACCTTATCATACAACCTTTGCTTCCATCCATCGTCGCCTTAGAGAAAGTGGGAACCTAAAACGTCCTGGTGGTAGTGGTCGTCCGAGAACAGCTTGTACGGTTTAATTTGAAGAAGAAGTTCTACACCGCGTTGAAGAAAACCAATTTACAAGTGTTCGCGCAATTGCACACCATATGGGATCATCGAAGTCGACCAACTTATCTACCCTTTCCATTTACAACGCGTACAAGCTTTAAATCCTGAAGATTATCCACATCGATTGGGTTTTTGCCAATGGTTTTTGGGTCACAACAAACCTGATTTCGGGAGAGTAGTGTTGTTTTCTGATGAGGCATGTTTCACGCGCGATGATTTTTTTAATAGTAGAAACAGTCACATTTGGCATGATGAAAATCCTCACGCTGTCGTCTCTAGAAGGCACCAACAACAATTTAGTGTTAACATGTGGGCTGGTATTGTTGGAGAGAACCTAATAGTACACTTGCTGCCTGCTCGTTTGAACGCAGACATTTATCTGAATTTTCTGCAAAATATTTTGCCTCTATTATTGGAAAATGTTCCTTTAAACATTAGAAATAACATTTGGTTCCAACATGATGGGGCACCTCCGCATTTTGGTTTAAACGTGCGCCAACATCTAGACCAGCAATTTCCCCGCCGATGGATTGGAAGAGGAGGTCCCGTGGCCTGGCCAGCGCGTTCTCCCGATCTCAACCCCCTGGATTTTTTCCTTTGGGGTTGTCTCAAATCTTTAGTTTACGAAACGCCTATCCGTAATGAGGAAGATCTTTTAGCAAGAATAATGGCGAGTTGTACACATGTAAAAGATATTCCCGGAATATTCCATAGAGTCCGCGAGTCAATGAACCGACGGTGCAATCTTTGTATTCAATCAAATGGTCAACATTTTCAACAGTTTATGTAAAACATCATTTATTGGTCCATAAAACGAAGTCCAACATGAACATATAGTGATTTATTAATGTTATCCTAAACATTTTTTGTAATATAATACCAAAACCATTTTTCCTTTTTTATTCTACAACGGCTCATTTGCGGACATATGTTTACTAAAGAAAAAATGTTTGTTTTGATGTCCTCTACCACCCCTTAAAGTTTGTCGGTGTATTTTTGGGACACCCTGTATTTTTAAATGTGCACCTTTTTGTGTCTCGTCCAATTTGCACTGTTTCGGCTATCGCCTCGACAGCAAACGTTTGGACTCGAGCTTTCTACTCCTAGTAATGTAATATACTATTTCCTTTCTTTTCCTAATGACCTAACACAACAGTTTGCAGTTTATTATTGGTACAAAATTTGGTTCCAGAAAAATTTTACATATTTTAGATTCGGAAATAAATAATAGTTGCTTGGATATTCGAGCTCAGTGAAGTCACATTCAACAATAGTAACCTTGGCAGAAGCTTTATCGTGCAATCACAAAACTCCTCGCTGTAATTTTTTTCGGCGTTTTTTCTTTAATGCAGTCTCTTAGTCTATGCAATCTATGTCTTGTTCCATAAATGCGCTTTATCTCCCTCCAAGACAATCGTGATTGGTCTATCGCAGACATGCTTGTTTGCCACCATTTCTTATTTTGCGCTCAATATCTAATTAACTTCCATGTATAGATTAAGAATCATTGCCTTGGTGGTGAGTGAATTTTGTGGAAACTTTCGATATGGGTGTAGACCCTTACAAAATTGTTGTCACACTAGGATTGGTAGTGATGATGTGTGATTGAACGCTGGGGAACGGTTGGGAAATGATGCCGATTTTGGAAAGAAAAGAAGCTTTGTTGACCCTGTTGCTTATTTTGACCATGAGTTTCAATTCCATTGGATAAATAATTCAATTTCAAATAACTGAATAATTAAGAAAGCAATTATTGGGAGCAATCGAAGAAGTGGCCATTTAAAGTCCTATAACGAAGTGGCATACCCTAAACTGCAACTAAATACCTAAAGTTCTCAAATCGATGTTGGTGGAAGGCCAGTTTGTCATGTTTTCATGATTTTCTTTTTGCTAAAACTTACATACCAGAAAATAGAAAATTTTGTGTTTTCGATTATCAACTCTTGCCTAACGGTGAGACAAAATTAATGACCTTGAATTTGTGACAGCAATTTAGAATTTTGTATAATAAACGTTCAAGTAGCTGTTTTTAATTTGTGTAAAATTGTCGATACCTACTAAATAATAAAATCCTCTATTTTGGTAAAACATCTTAGTTATTTTTCAATTAAACCACTTTAAACTTAAAACCAAGACGATAGTGATTAAGCATTCCTCGATTATTTTTTCACCTATCATTTCCCCTTTCATTTTATACCATCGTTGACACTAACACCGATTTAAATCGATACCTAACAGTTCTACCAGAAGCCTGCCAAAACATTCTTAGTATCCGATACGCCAACATCATATCATCATCCCACACAAATCACTTAATGTAAATTACTGAGAAATGTTAAGTGCTGCGCTCCTAATTTATATACCTCGATGAAATTAGCGGTCCTAGACATATCAAGATCTTTAATGTACATAAGTGCATCAGATATCGTAGTCGATTTATCCAATATAAATGGTGTAATATCCGTGTAAGTAGCGGTAAAAGTTTATATTAGAATCCATTGCTTTTTTCGACCGCTTTGTTTTGATGAAAGTCAACAGGTGTACTCGAATTGGATGGTGCTATTTCTGGCACGTAACCTCAAAACGTATAAGTTTGTATATATCAAAAACCACCGCAGACTAAACCCGTCTCCTCATCTAATTTATTTTCGACAAGTTTATAAATATTTGGCGGATTTTAACCAGTTAAATGCTCAAACATAAATCCTACACGGTGGTACGTATCTACTTATGCTTGTATTCACTCCGCCTCTATTCCGAAAGTTGTTTCAAGCGTCGCCATCCAATTAGACGTCGAATAGATGTTGAACATTAAACATTTTTGATGTATACACGGTTTTTAATAATAGCCGTTGACACTAATGTATTTTTCATTTGTTTACGCTACGCAGTGGTAATTAGTCAGTGTTGTCGAGTTTGTTTGGAATATTAAGTCTAGAGTGCGTGTTGTTTTTTCATCATTTTTGTAAACGCTCGTTATAGCTGCTGCAGATAAGAATGTTTTCTTGATTCATATGCATAGGTGGTCCTCCTAAACTAAGGAGATATTGTGTTATTAGAGTTGAAAAATTTGATTAAAAAATTGTAATTGATTGTACTTCATCGTGATTTTCAGAGACATCTTTTTTATAGTAGTATAAAAGCACGGCATGGAGAAATCAAGAAGCACATTCACTCATCTATGGACAGGTTCATTGGACTATACAAAAGCAAATTTATACCACATACCTTCGACAAACAGTACAAGCATCAATATTTTACCAGCACTAAGTGGAGAGTGTTCAGGGAGCATCTTAATGTCAGCACCATCATTGTAGCAGTAGTAGTGATCTCCTTCGTTGTAAATACTATCCAGTCAAGCAATAAATTCATCATTATCTGGTTTAGGCCAGAAAACGGATAAGAAGGGCTTTCGACTTTAGTCGTCACACTAAATTTAGACCGGAAGTAAATACGCTAACTGCCTCGACCAAATTGGAATTTCCGCCATAGAGATGATAATTGGAAAGATCTTGTAAGGAACTTCACAGTTCACTTTGGAAGTTAGATCGACACAATTACTGGGCCTAAATATCTATACGGTGACAGGGATACATAGAGCACTTGGATAGTCAAAAGATCCTCTCGAATCGACAACTGGGTTTCCGGAATACAAGCTGTTTCGACCACGTATCATGCAATTGGTGGCATACTTCAGGGTACATATATTGGTCCCATAGTCTATAGCATGTAGCGCAAAATTATTAATTTATGCTGACCACATCCTAATCGACACTCCTACCACACAGAAATCTCTATTCAGAAACTCGACCACCACTTCCTACACGTCAAAAACACAACAAATCTGGGCTCCTTGTTGCTTGAGCACATTAACGGCCGTGAAGATTAAAGGCAACAAATGTTAAGGAGTCCCTTTTGGTGCCTTTAGACACATAAACATACCTTTCAGAACTATGGAATGTGGGCGTCAAATGAATCATAAAATAAGATAATGACGTGGCAGTGTGTTTAGTCTTAAAACTACGAGGTTGGTGAGATCCTAAGATCTACTTGTCTACGTAATATGTATAACAAAGCAACGCGAAATTTGCCAACAGACTAACTCTGTAGGAGCTCGAAAACATAATAAATGGCCTAAATTTCATAAAGCTAAACTGTGTTATCAGTTAGCATGAAGGACTTTGAAAATCAGAGAAAAGGAAAGGCTGTTCACCGATACATCAGCGTAAAATGGATCCCGGATAGAAGCTGTCACTAAGTTTGGAGATCTGAACAACATGCTAAAAGAAAAGATTAGATTAGATTTGGAATGGGGTGGCCATGCGAACCTGATTCACCGCGACCTTTGCAGGTCTATTATGATATCCTTTTACCCTAGAAGGCGCTCTCTAATTTGGCATTCTTAATTAGGCCTCATTCCTAAGAGCGGCTTTTTTATGTAGTCGTTAGCTGTGGGAACATACTCGGTCTCCAATGACTGGTCAACAGACCGACTATCACTTTGACAGTCTTCCTGACTTTACTAAGTAAGTCTTCAGTAAACTCACGCCTCTGTGCCTTTAGGAACTCCTTTGCCTGTCTTTGTCCTAGTGATCTTTTCCACCATTCCTTGGACTTGTTATATATCTATTCGTAGATGAACTTTTTAATTTGCGATTTGGTGATGCCGAAGGAAGGGAGAGCTCCTATGAAAGGTGACCCAGGCCAAAGTTAATTTCCTTTGGATTTTTTAGGGTTCAATCCCAAACCAGTTTCGAGTCAGCACATTCGGAACTGATCGCTTTAAGTGCCGCCTGACTGTCAGAGTAAATAACGACGCTTTTATCATCTATCTACTTCACTGACACGCTAAAAGACAAGACTCTTGTTGACATTTTGAAAATATTTTTCACTCATTATTGTTGGTAAAAAATAATGAAAATAACTTCAAATGTTGTTCTAGTAGAGAGTTGGTCATAGATGACCAATGACATGTTTCAACAATTCCTCGTCAAAGATTTGCCGATGGCTAAAATATTTTGGTAACCACTGATTGAAGCAATTCATGCCTAGAAAACCGATTCACTTTGACTACGCACCTTTGGCATTATCTGGCTCTAACGGTTATTGCTTTCCATTGAATTTTACTGTGGCATTTTGAAACATCTAGAAACAAAGCCAAAAATTAAAATTTGAAGTACATTGCGCGAATATCGATAATTTATTTACAAGGAGTGACCTATTGTTGCCCCTGCAAGTGGAGGGATTCAAAGTGTCTGGTCCGTTGAGGACCACTAAAAAATTTCCATCTGTGGCCCAAAGAGTCTTGCGTATCTTTTGGGTACAGATTTAATATGAACAATGACATTTTTCTTCTTGGAATGAAGCCATTATTGTTCCTATCCTATATTATTGATCTTTGTGAAATCGCAAAATATGTACAAAACGGTTTTGTTTGCAGATCACTGTTCAGTGGTTATAAGATTTAACAAATCGTTAATAACAGCGGTAACAGCACATCTGGAGAATTGTTGTTTTGGTTCTCAACATATCACCTGAAGCTTAATGTTATGAATAAATGAACATGATGGCATTTAGCTACACCGTTGATTAAATAAAGTTTCTGGGGCAACAGTAGTTGGACTGCTAGTTAAGAGTTGAAGCTTCCAGTGTGTTTCGTATGCAAAAACTACGCTTGTTGTGTTCTATGATAACAATATTTTTACCCTCCAGTAACATGATTGGAATGTTGGCAAATATACTATCCAAATATGACGAAAAAACTAGGTACTTCCTATTCCAATTATAGGCTTGAGATTAAGTATGGGATTGCCAATTCAATCGTCAGAATCAAAAGCTAATAATGATGTCAAGGCGGCTGACTATCCTTGTGAGAGGACGATAGGTGCCGGGGTTCAATTCTCTGGAGAGACGGTGACATTTTTTCAGAGGGTTTAATCCCGGATCGACTTGCCATTCGTTGTTGGTAGCAAAGTGATTAACAGCGCGGCATCATAAAAGGCGATATGATGCTGTCACAAAGCCATTTAAATACAACTTACACACACCAAACTACACCGCAAGAGTTGCAGTGATGATAGCCAGACAAGTAATACAGCTTACGGAGTCACTGCAACTAAGCACCTACCACACATTAAAAAATATATATATTCTGGTCACTACACTACTACATAGAGCGGAAATGATTAGTGATGCTACCAACAAAACCGAGGAAATTCAACATGTGAAAGATGCACTCCAGAAGAACGGCTACAAACCATAGGAGATTCGGAGATTAGCCGGAGCCAAAAAGAAACAGAAGGATGACTCAGAACTAAAGCCAGCAGGATACGCACACCTACCATATATTGCTGGAGTCACGGACAGGCTAAAGAAAACCTTGGAGAAGAAGAACGTCAACGTCAGGTTCAGTACAGTCAAGAAAATAAAAGAACTGCTTCCATCCAACAAAGACTCCATACCGAGACTGTAAGCTAAAGACATCTACGAAGTTCAATGCCAGTGCTGGAAATCGTATATTGGACAAACCGGGCGCAGTATACCGTGCAGTGTGAAAGAGCATCGCAGAGATGTCGAACAGGAAATACTGGAAAATTTGCAGTAGCTGAACACTACCACACTGGAAGCAGGCACGTAATCGACTACAATGACGTGAAGATACTAGCCAAAAGCAATCACTACTACCCACGGATAGTGAGAGAATCCCTGGAAATAATGAAGAATCCGAACAACTTCAACCGAGAAGACGGATACAGATTGAGTAAGGTATGGAAGTTAGCGCTGGGGAGCCCGAAGCAGTAAGGACCAACGAGGATGCATCCGAGATCATCTAACACGAATCGAGGAGAAGCATCGGACACGGATCAGAGAACGATAACGGATACGGTTCAGCGGATTGGAACGGATACGCATCACTGGAGCGGAACAGGGACTGGGTATATAACGAGGAGCAGAAGACATCAACATCAGTCTTTAGAGAACTTCTGAAGAAGCTGACAGTATGATCAGCGAAACGTCAAGTTTGTTACAACAACCACGGCAATACCCGAAAGATACATCTTTATGAAACAGTGGCCGTGAAAGCCTACATTCGATTAAAAAAAAATATTACCATAAAAGGACATTTTATAGAGCGAAAAGACAAATAAAAGAGATGTTAAGAAAACTTGAATTTGCAAAAATATAATTGCATAGTATTAACATTAAGCAATTCCAAGTCAAAGTATGGACTAAACAGGCATGCTCTTCAAATATAACGTAACAGATATTATTTTCGAAAAGTGGTAGGTATAATGTTTATATTTCCATTTAAAAGTCATTCTAGCATTTAAAATTAAGTGCTGACAGTTACCTCAAAATACCTGACTCCTGTCATGTTTCCCTGTAGCGGTAGTTCGCTATTTTTAATATCCGAATGTAATCTGCGGCCAGACGTATTATTTTTTTATTCGGATTTCGTAAATTATGTCCATTTCGGTCGTGTAGGTGCTTAAAAATTTCGAACGGATTATGCGATATACATTTTGATAATGGTGTTGAATTTACATGCATGTTTTCAAGTTGTAAATTCGTAGCTCTCGACGTAAATGTTAAGTAGTGGTATTAGTCGAGTGGACGATGTTTAACACGTATTTTTTTCAACGTTTGATACCGCTATGGATGTTGTATTCGTACTATAAATATTAGAGAAAAAGCTGTTTTAATGTTCGAAACCGTAATCCGTTCGTGTTCTACGAATTATTTTAATATTGTGCGGAAGAGAAAATATATCATCGTAATTTATTATTTAGTTTATTTTACTCAACTTTATATAGTGGATTATATAGAAAACTTTTCTAGGACCCTGTATGTGTGAAAGCGAGATAGTATCGTACTAAATGATTCCTCTCTTGCGTGTCAACGGTATTTAATGAATAATAATGGCACGTGAAAACTTCACTGCCACTCTGTTCAGCCACCAAGATGCTGTTGACGTTTATTAAATACTTACACGGATCGTAGATTCACTCATTAATGCGTACTTGACTGAGGATGAATGCCAGCGTCAAATCTATTAAATAAAGCCGACAAATCCAGCGAGCAGAAGTGGAGAATGTTTTGTTCGGCGTTTTGCAGATATTTTCAGCGATGAATTTGTTAACTTTATACAGGCTGCTACAAAAATAATGTTACCTTTATAGCGATGTTTATGGTTAGAAATGAAATTCTAGTCGAATCTACTTTCTGTTTTAATTTGTCATTAATTCTCTTGTCTTCCATTTGTATTAGGCCGAACGTCTATTTTCTGTTGTCTCCTCTAGCTCTTGTGATCTCCTGGCAATGTGTTGGCATGCCGGAAACCAAAATCCGAATATAATGCTGAGGAATATTTTCCCATTCATCCGAAACGGCAGTTTGGAGCTGATGGTGATTGTTTGAATCGACTCCTCGTGATCTAATCTACCTATTCAGGTAATCCCATACGTTTTCTATGGAATTAAGACCTGGAAAGTTTGCTGGCCAATCCATGTGCGTCCAAATGCATTGATTTATCTTATTCTATGAGAACGCGCAAATGGCAACTCTACAGATTGTAATATCTCATTAAGATACATGACACTATTCATTGTAGCATTTCCAAACACAACCAATTCAGTACTACGAATCGCAGAAACAGTAATTGAACCACCCCCATAAGCTTGATGGTAAGTCACGTTATTCTCAATATAGCGTTCTCCTCTGTTTCTCCAAACTCTAACTCTTGTATGTGAGCTATGCAAACGCACTCTGGTGCGGTCACTGAATAAAAACCTAGACCAATCTTCAACAGTCCAATTTGTAAGCTGATGTGTCCACTATAGGCCTTCTTCTTTTGTGGGCTCTGGTCAACCTTGGCCATTTTTTAGAACATCTGCACCTTAAATTTACCGCATGGAGCCTTCTTCTTATTGTTTGAATGGATACCTGAATACCTGTTGTATTCAGCAACTGAATTTGGAGTGTTCTTGCAGTGGAAAATCTATTCCGTCGACACTGAACCGTAATAAAATGCGATTTCGCCTCCGCCCTGTCTATGTTGGGCAGATCAGAACAGTATCATTAAAACGCATCCGAACTTTTCTGACCACTCTGCATTAGAACTTATTCGAGAAATTAGCAAAAATTCTCTTAAAGCTTGATAAAAGTTTGAGCGTCCACGAGCTCAGTAACTGCACTTATAACAACAAAAAATGGAGTCGCAAATGTCATTCGATAGATATTTGTTTTGCATTCCGAAACACAGCCCTGATCATATAGGAAACCATGCCTAACGCGCAAGAAGAGTTTTTTATGTTTACTGCATGTTATATAGGTGCACCAAAATTCAAACCTGGTCTAGCTTTGCCTCCGTCATGAGACTTTCTAGCCTTGCCCGCTTTGTCTTCATGTAGGTTGCCATATCTGGGTTTGGTTCTCTTCTTCTGTCTGACAGATCCTGCACCTAACGGTTTCCGCCAGCCCAAGCTTGCTCATATGCTTATTGAGTCTCTTATGTTCTATTTGTAGACATATTACTAGCTTGACCGTTCTCCCGGCTTTGTTCAAAAGGTCATCAGTGTATTTGGGCATGTATTCTTTGATGATTTTTTTAGCCTGCCTCTATCTGGGGGAGCTTTTCCACCATTCGAGGGATTTATCCGCCGACCATTTCTCTATGGTTGTGGCTACTTTCCTTTTCGTGATTCCACACGATGGTATAGGTCCGATGAGTGGCCTGGACGTTCCTTCTTTAGCCAGGGCATCTCCTCATTTCCTTTAATACCTTCGTGCCCCGGTACCCAAGCTAGGATCACCATGCTGTGCACTCCTAATTCGTTTAGTGCACATGCGCAGTTCCATATCAGCTTTGATGTGATCTTTGTGTCGTCAAGCGGCAGGTCATTAATATAAATCATAAACAAAAATAGACCAGCAACTGAATCTTGCAACTCTATACGATCGATAGCCTTGGAGTCAATGGAAACAGATGCCTCTACTAACCCCAAAAATTTAAATAAAGTGAAGTTAGATACACAGAAAATTGTTTAAAATCTACGTGATAAAGAACACTATTTAGCTGGTAATGACGTTGATTAATTAAGTTAGTATAGTTGTTGCTAAATTTCTAGTAACTTATCTTTTGACTTCTAACTTAAATGTAGAAAGTCTTTACGCTAACAAAATTAAGTTACTTTGCTGTTAACGATCTTTTCTAAGTCTAACAAAATCTTTTTCCGTAACGACTTCTTGATATATGTTTTGGCATACATAGTTCGAATAAATTCAAATAAAAAATTGCTAAAGCCACTGTACCATTAAAGTTATTTTCTATTTATTTATCTTTTCCTCTTTCAAGTTTTATTTAAATCTTGGACATTCATACATACATTGTATCTCCGGATAGGCGAAAAGACGTTTGTAAAAGGAGAGAAAAAAAATTCGATATACATTTTTTTCCGTTAAGTCCTCCAGCTTAGTCCAAGACTAATTTCAAGTGTTCCAAAAATTTTCGTTGCTCGTGAAGTACCTTTTTGGTTCATAGTATGCTAAAAAGTCACCAATAAAGTTGTTCGCAACTCAACAAAATTGGTTCTAATCTATTAAACATATACTGACTTCCAGAAAAATTGCAACACCTAGAAGTTGTCGAATGATTTTATTGAAATTTTCAGGAAACGTTTATTTTCATTAAACAAATTGATGATTAAAATTTGAATAAAATCTAGCCAGTAGTTTTTTTTTGCATGTTGTTTCCATAGCACATAGTAACTATAAATTTGAAGTATTAGACCATTTAGTAACTGTCAAGTTTGCAAATTGTTGTTGTTACGTCACAATTTCATTCTGCACTTGATAACAATGCCGAGAGTACGTCAACATCAACATTTTGTCCAATTAAGTGATTTTGAACGTGGCCGTATTATTGGTATGAGAGAGGCCGGACTTTCGCTAAGAGAAATTGCTCGTCGTGTAAACCGAAATGTTTCAACGGTATTGGTGTTGGTCCAAATGGTCCGAGGAAGGGGTTCAACACCGTCGCCGTGGATCTGGACTTCCTCGAAGGACTACAGATCGCGAAGAACGTCGCTTAAGACTTTTGGCCACAAGAGATAGATTTTCAACAACTCGATCAATTGCAAATGATTGGATGAGAGGTACAGGACTCAGAATGTCAATGTCAACTGTTTATCGCCGGATAAGATCTTATGGATTGCGTTCATATCGTCCATTTTTATGTCTTCCTCGTACACCACTTCACCGTCTACGCAGACTAGAGTGGAGCAACTTAAGGGTTAATTGGGCGCAGGAATGGCATCAAATTGTGTTTAGTGACGAGTCCCGATTTTGCTTGTGGGCCCACGATGGTCGTAGGAGAGTCAGACGGATGCGTGGAGAACGTAAAAATCCAACATTTTTTGTGGAACGCAACACAGCCCTCACTCAAGGAGTTATGATATGGGGTGCAATATGTTATGGTAGCAGATCACCCTTGGTCTTTATTGACGGCAACCTTAACGCACCTGGTTACATTGCTAATCTGCTACAACCAGTTGGCCTTCCATATCTTCAGAGGCTGCAAAATCCTATTTTCCAGCAGGATAATGCGCGCCCTCATACGGCAAGGGCTACAACACGGTTTTTGGAAGAATCTAACATTGTCGTCCTCCCATGGCCTGCTCGGTCGCCTGATTTGTCGCCCATTGAACATGTATGGGATATGATTGGTAGGCGAATAGGTAATTTACCGCACCCTCCAGATAATTTACACGATCTTCAACAACGGATTCAAGAAGCTAGGGACGATATACCACAAGCAGCTATAGATCACTTGATTAATAGCATGCCAAGGCGTCTAGATGAGTACATTACAAATCGTGGCGGAGCAACTCATTATTGAAAAAACTTTTAACGCTTTTATTCTTTTGTTTTTAAAACTTAATCATAACTTTGTTTCATAGAAATAGACGTTTTCTGAAAATTTCTATAAAACCGTTAAACAGCTTCGGGGAATCGGGGAAAATCGACATTTTTATGGACAATTGTTTTCAGACGCATATACTTTAACCACAAATGCCATTCTGTCTTCCCAAAATTGTCGATATTGGAGCAGAGGCAATCCCCATTATGTAATTTGTGCCAGAAAGCTAACTTACAAATTCTAGAAAGATTTGTTGATGAATTTCATTTAAATATTCTATAGTCGTCTTTCTTTCAACGGGATGTTTGTCCTGCTCGTTCTACACAAATGATTAACTAAATAATCAGTTAGGTGAAAAATAGAATGGGCATAACTTCTTGGACGACTAATAGATCCGATTGAATAGTTTACCAAGAACACAATTCAATAAGTTCCTGGGGAGAGCATGTATAAGCAGGTTTTGAAGAATTTCGGAATCGTATTGAAAAATTGAAAATTTACGAGGAAGCTTAGTAGAGCCTTACATCTAATCTGACATTTTAACTTTAATAGTTTTTGCTTCACTGTCAAGGCCGAATTGTTTTTCCAATATTAAAAATTGCTATCTCAGCAGACCTTTTTCGTATAAATTAGGAAAGATTGAAATTCTAGATGGCTACCTAAGATTTTGCATAAAATGGAAATAACATTTTTGGGACTCCTTGTATAAAACGAAAACACGAACATTAAAAGAGGTGATCACGTGTGACGAGAAAATTTAACGCCTTTTTTTTTTCTTCTACTTAAGTGGTATAGGATGTATTTTTCAAAGATATGGTGGTAAATTGGCTAATCGCGTCTTGTTGCCTGAAAAGTATAGGATGTCTTTTTAGTGAACACAGCATGTGTTTCTTGGGAGCTTCTTAAATTTATGTGGTATAGGCGCCGCATTGTCAGGCCCTTTCCCTGACAGATAAGTGAGACTGACAACAATTTATTGCTTGTATACGGATTATGTAACAAGATAGTAATGGTGTACGATGTTGTACGGATGGTAACATGGACTATACACTTAATAATCGCTTCTAACATGTGTATGTTTAAATCTATTTGTTACTTGCACATGTTCCCAACCTGCATGTGTTATAGGGATGATACGTATCATTTAGTTTGAGTTTAAGACAATTCAACCAATCCGCAACTTTCAACAACTCTATTAAAATCATCGAATCGTATCGTGCAAACTCAACTTTATTTCGTCCGCAGAAACATTTTAATTTAATCGTAGCGTATAAGATTAACCTATTATGCAAATAACATACTTGTATATTGTATGTCAGCAACATGCAATGTCGATATACCTTATTGCAACGAGCAGATATACGTTTGCCGTTATTGGCAACACGAAATTACTCTTAATCCACCCGCCAATCTTAATATTTTATCGTCCAATCTTCGGGTTTTATAACAAGTTGTTTGCGCAATACTTTCGCGTCCGTAATGAGATTTCCTTGCAAATACCTCGGTGTGCTGTTATTCACTTCTGCACCTTTTATTTTATACAGTTGAACTGGGACAGGAATCGGGTACGCATGGGGAATTCTAATAATGCCTGTACAAACATACAAATGCACTCCATGCGCGAAACAGCGTGTAAGTCTTCTGCGCCAATAAAAAAACTATCTTTATTGAGTGCTTGTAAACGAGATTTTATGCGTATTTTGTAAATATGTATAAGTGAGTTTACGAGCTTACTAACTGGCGAGGAGTGTAAAATTAACACTGTGTGGTATGAAATATACAGGCTATTACAAATTCGCGGGTCACAATTGGGATCTCGAAAACGGTAAGAGATACAAAGTCGGTTAAATTGGGGCAAAGTTGCGGTTTTTCTTCTGAACAATAATCCCTTTTAAAAATTTTTCTGTTTTTTAGTTTTTAAAATATTTCCGAAAAACCGAAAACACACTTTTCTTTTTTCTTCTGCTCTGAAGTTATTATTGTAGGGATCAAAACAAGATTAATACATTCTACCGACACTTTTTTGAGCTCTTTACGAAGGTATTATTAGACTTTGCTTAATGCGTTTTGTCTCGCTTTTACCACCATCAACTTCATTTTTTCTTATGGCCGTCATATTAGATCTTGGCATCATTAAATAGATCATTTTTTTCTGATATTTTTTCATGTATCACGCATCCTTATTAAAGAAAGTTAAATGGCTATAAATGCACAAAATGTTAAAAATAACAGTACTTACTAAGAAAAATATGGTGTGCTGTGACAACAAAAACAAAACGTTTTGACATATCTCCGCATAGTTTAGTTTGTTTACTGTTTAACTCAAATGCAATTCGTTTTAAACGAAACGTTGTTCTTTATGGACCTTTTAGTAAAATTCGAAGAAAGTAGGAATTTCAGAATTTTAGTACAAATTCAGAAAACAACAGTCATATTAACAACTTTTAATATCCAGCTAATTGCTGAAAAATTAAGTAGGTATTATAACATTCACAAATAGAAAAAAAAACTCAAAATATGTATTACAATGTCGATACTGTAGTATGTTTCTTCGAAATTCTGAATAAGTTACATTTTACAATACTCGTCACATTGCATTAATACCAAACGTGACTAACACGAACGAATTAAACTAGAAAAAATAACGGTGTACTCGACAGTTCTGAAAGTACCTACTTGATAGACATATTAATAATTATTATAGTCTACAAATTTAATAGTTCACAAACAAAACAAAATTTTCAGAGTAGATATTCGAAATATCCTCCGTTCTTTGCTATACATAAATTTATTCTTCGTCGAACGTTAGTAACAGCTCGTTGAACATCTCTTCTTCGTAACGAATTAAATGAAACCAAATTTTATTGCGTAGCTCGGCAATGTCATTAACTGGTTCAGCATAAAGTTTATTTTTCAGAATACCCCACCAGAAAAATCTAATGGCGAGAGATCCGGTGACCTTGCAGGCCAATGTACTACTCCAGTATTCCCAATCCACTGATTTGGAACTTGTTCGTTTAAATGATCACACACCGCCTTTGCATTGTGCGCTGGTGCACCATCATGTTGAAATCATAATTCTGGAAGTCTTCTTAAGTTTATATTGTCCAAATATTCGGCAAATGTAGTTCTAAGAAAATTTAGGTATCGTTCTGAGTTTAGGTTTTCCTCATAAATAAATGGGCCAATAACTTGTTCTCCCGCAACTCCCGCCCAAACATTTAAGCCAAATCTAACTTGATTTCGAACTGGTCCATTGACTCTTGGATTTTCAAGCGACGTGCTCTGATATTTCGATCAAATAATCCACAATTTGTAAATTTACTTTCATCCGTCCAAATAATATTATTTAAAAAATTGCCGTCTCTGTTACTAAGCCAATGACACCATTCTAAACGTGTTTTGGTATCCCCACTAAGTAAAACTTGCGAAACGTGTATTTTGTACCATTTGTAATTGTTCTTTCTCAAGAGTATCCAAATTTTGACATGATGCGCGGCATCGATAGTGTTTGCAACTTGTCGAGTAGAATTGGATTGTAATTAGAAAATAAAAACTATTAATTATCTCTTCTAAAATTTCTTCATTCTCATTATTATTAGAGCGATCTCCATACTTCTTTCCAGTTTTACGAAAAGGTCCATAAAGAGAAATGTTTCTATCTAATTTACTAAAGAATGCTCTATGTGGTTGTTGTGTTTCTGGATATTGTTTAAAGTAAATTGCGCTCGCTATTACTGAATCGCTGTAATTAGCATAATAATACTTTAACATGTTGCGTTTTTCTTTATCGGAAAAATCCATTGTAATAAGTAAAACGATTTTCAGTATGATTAAACAGTAAACAAACTAAACTATGCGGAGAAATGTCAAAACGTTTAATTTTTGTGGTCACAGCACACCATTTTTTCTTAGTACTGTTATTTTTAACATTTTCTGCATTTATAGCCATTTAACTTTCTTTAATGAGGATACGTGACACATGGAAAAATATCAGAAAAAATTGATCTACTTAATGATGCCAAGATCTAATATGGGGGCCATAAGAAAAAATGAAGTTGATGGTGGTCAAAGCGAGACGAAACGCTTTAAGCAAAATCTAATAACACCTTCGTAAAGAGATCAAAAAAGTGCCTGTAGAATGTATTAATCTTGTTTTCATCCATGCAATAATAATAACAGAAGAAAAAAGAAAAGTGTGTTTTTCGGGTTTTCGGAAATATTTCAAAAACTACAAATCATAGAAAAATTTTTAAAACGGATTATTGTTCAGCAGCAAAAACCGCAACTTTGCCCCAATTTAACCGACTTTGTATCTCTTACCGTTTTCGAGATCCCAATGGTGACCCGCGAATTTGTAACAGCCTGTATAAAATAAATAGAAAGACATACGTACTTAAATTAAATTCCATGACAGTAATTTGAAATTGAATTTCTTTTAATCTTCATCAATGCTTTATTTTTAGCAAAAAACTAAATGTAACCCAAATTCAAAAACGTATCATTCAGGTGAAATATACAGGCTGCGGCAGTTAAATCCGGACAAATTTCAATTTGAATTTCTCGCCATTTCGTAGTTCCGTCAGAGGTCGCGATTGAGGTACTTGAACTCCATGGGCGTTTAGTAAACAGTCATAATCTCAAAATAGTCGAGATGCTACGCACAAGTGCGGAGTACAATCGAAAAGCCGCGATTATTGAAAGCCTTCGCGCTGGGGGTTCGGCAACCGAGATCATTCTATTCTTCTGGTACCTGAGTTCGACTGTTTATGATGTTGTAGCGAAATACAATGCTTCGGAGAAGTTCGACGAAGGTTCCGCTAACCCGGCGAGGAGTTCCCCCGAGAGAACGGGTGTCACGAACTCCGGCGGTCATGGAAAGGACTCAGAACCTGATTTCGGAGGACTCTGGACAATCGTTGAGGAAATTGGCGTCAGTGGTGGCAACGTTTTAAAAGATGTTGTGGCACCGTGGATGGTAATTGTGACCGCGAGGAGGGAATATGTATTTCAACAGGACGGTGCACCGGCTCACACAAGCCATTTAGTCCAAAACTGGGTATCAGATAATGCGGTGATGTTCTGATCCAAAGAGTTTTGGCCACAATTATGGCCATACCAAAAAAGAACCAGGATTTCACTTTTTCGCGGAGTCACCGCCCCATCTCTCTCCTGTCAAGTATCTCTAAAATCGCCGAATCGATCATACTCAGCCGCCTACAACATAAGCTCATCCGACATAATATCATACAGGATGAGCAGTTCACAACTCCCCGACTCGAGAGACGATGGAAGTGGCGTTTTTTCACGCGGCTTTGATACCGTCTAGCATCACGGACTTATCTACAAAATTGTAGTTGCTGGGTTCAATCCTGAGCTCATGTAGGTTATATCTACAAGATCGAAAGTTCGTAGTCAAACTAGAGGATTCCACATCGTCCTCAAGACTGGCTTTGCGAGCGTACCACAGGACTCGCTCCTCGGCCCAACACTTTTTAATATTTATTCACGGCCTAACTAGAGTCCAAAGAGTACATTTACTTGATGTTGAGTCCACCAGAACGGTCGTCTACTCTTTACTTTGCAACAAGAGTCTTCTATCACTGAGACTTAAACTAATAATTTTTTTTTCGTCTAATCCTCATCTATGGAGCGCTGCTCTGGGTATGTGCTGCCAAAACTGCAACACTGACCTACGACAGGATCTATTGATTTCATATGCATCCCAGTTGGCACTCAAGACTTTAGAAAGATTTGAAACCTCTTCTAACCCGATCGTCGCCGATGAAAGTCCGAACTGATAATCCCACTAATGTCATTCCACACCATTAACATTCCACAACTCCGTAGCCAACAGAAGCTGCTTTCATAAAGACGAAGAAGGGGCTTAGGAGCTTCGCTCAGGCCTAGAAAGGAGCAAGCAAGACCACAGAGTAATGGCTAAAATGTTGTATTATTAAAATTAACGATCAACCAATATTTGCAAAGTTATTACGAGGACGTATTTGTGTGTTATTATTTTGTCAATATTGGTACATATAGGCAACGTAAGAAAATATTGATCCAATATTAGATCTTGAGATTACCGTGCTTTGAGACGTTTCTTTAATTAAATAAATTTATTCTCACATGTTGTGTTATGTAATTGAAGGTTTTCGTTCTAATAGTCATATTTTTCTCTTTATATGTTGGTGTTTGTAAAAGTTCTGAGAATAACATCTTCCTGTACTGCAATGTTTTTGTTTGGTTCCTTTGGAAAGCTCCATTTCTTGCTTGACACAATCCTCTTCATCCCGATATTCGTCGGCCACAGTTCGACAAAATGAAATGGAGCGAACAATTACTTTATAAGGTATAATAGTCAGCTCAAATATAAATACATATAGGCTAACAACTTGAACTACGAAAGCCTGTTGATAGGAGAGGGTGATGGGAGTTAAATGTTAGACATGTATGAGTTTCAAAACTTACTATCATTCTCACACAGGCAACCTGATGAGGTTAATAAAACCGAAATGTGTGATTGATTATGTGTTTCTTATACTTAAACGAGGATATCGTTTTAAAAATGCAGCATACCAGTCTTTTACCTGTTTTGCTTGGATTTTAGTTTAATCCCTTTCGCTGAAACAAAACTGTAGACCATTGGTGCCTCGATTAGTGTCATTGCGATGTTTGCTAACTGAATTGTTCTGCTTTTGAATTCTTGCTCTTACTCGTATGTCAACACTAGATTACGTCCAATAGTACTTCGAGAATTTTTTGTTCATCTGCTCCATTTGGTTTGCTAAATCTTCCAGTTTCGGCAAAGTAAGTATAAGCTAGTTTTTGATTTGTTTTAATTTTTATTACAATTCAGTCTTTCTATTAAATAGTACCATTTTGTAACTATTATAAAAACTCAATTCTTAGCCGAATATCAACACTATTTTCCACAACGAAATGTATATATTATGTACATATAGGGAAGAATACCAAGAAATCCCTGTTTAAGAACTTTAAGGAACTTATACCTTATACGAATACCTGTAAATTAAGCTTAATACCATTCAATTATACTCAATCAACGGCCCGAACCACCTTATTCAAAAACAAGAGAGGGTACCATCATGTTCTACGATATAAGTGCAACGAGAAACACATGTCAAATCACTCGCCACTATAGTATTTAGCATTTCTAATACGCCCGCCGCCGACGGGTATTAATTTTCTACGAAATTGCCAATGTGTCATTACGGATGCGGACGCGAAAATATCATTTCGACTAATTGGAACAGCTGAGCAAATCCCCAGACGACACGGCAAGGACCTGCACGTAGTAAAACGGTTTGTGTCCGTCGCGTCGTACGCTGGCAAATTGAGGCCCGATGCGACGGTAGAATTGGATACGTACGATCCGGATGGATAGCGGAGACCCTGTGTTGTGTACCATCGGATATAGGTTATTAAATCGGCGAGATACAATCAAAACAACAATTCGCACCGCTCCAAGGAATACATTAATCAAGTGTTTATCTTTAATGCGAAATAATTTCGTAATTATTGACCCTAATTTAATATCAAGCGGTCGATAGGAATCGCTGTGGAGTTTTAAATGTTTCATTACAGTCCACGAGACGATTTGTAATAAACCGGGAAGGTAACACCTTTATATTTTGACTCATTTAACGGGACTGTTAAAAAACTTACAATAACTACTTGTACGAGAGATAGGCTACAATAAATTATTGAGTATTGCAGAATCTAGTTACCCGTGCAAAACAAATTATAGTTATTGTTATTAAATAGTGCATTAGTTTATCTGTCAATTGAATTTTAGTTTGTGCAGTTCGGTTGAATAGTGCCTGAGAAATAGTCCATAGAATAAACTCCTGTTATCGAAAAAATGAAATTATCACGACAGAACTTTCGGAGAATGATTTGCTATGATTTCAAGAAACTATGATATATTATATATAGGGTGTTTCAAAATATATGCGCAGGACTTCAGGATGTGATACCTTGTCCACGAATTTGGAAAAAGTTTCTATCAACTTACCCTCTAAAATGCATCATTTTCGAGGTACAGGGTGTTGAAATTCAATTAAAAAAAATCGTTTTTCGGAAATATCTCCGGAACCGTTTATCGTAAAGAAAACATCTTTTACATGATTTTCCATTAATGCTTGTATTTCGTTTATTTGTTAATTTTTGGGTGTCTATGTATTAATAGATTTTGTTTAAAATTAAATTATCATTTAAAATGTGTAAAAATATACAGTAATCATTTTCTATTTATAGTAAGCTAAGTTGTGTACGAAAACAAACTTTTATGTTGAAAAACATGGTAATTTTTTTGAAACAAAAGTTTTATTTTACTAAAACATTAGAACAAGTAAGAAAAGCGGACATTAACAACATAAAAGTTGATTTTTCTCGAAAACGGTCAACTTTAGAGCTGATGACCAACAGTACCTTTTTTGTGTAGAAAAAATTGGCGGTTCAAATAAGCGTCTCAAAACCGTACTTTTTCCAGTGGCGTAGAAGTTGGGGAGAAAAATAACCACTACCCCTTCAAAATCTTTACCAATTATGACTTAATTTCTTTTTCTCGCGCACAACTTAGCTTATTATAAGTAGAAAATGGTTACAAAAGTTGTTTTCTTTACGATAAACAGTTCCGGAGATATTTCCAAAAAAACGATTTTTTTAAATTAAATTTCAACACCCTGTATCTCGAAAATGGTGCATTTTAGAAGGTAAGTTGATAAAAACTTTTTTCAAAATTTTGGACAAGCTATCATATCCTGAAGTCCTGCGCATATATTATGAAACACCCTGTATATTATATATTTGCTATGATTTCAAGAAAGGCTTGACCGCGTACGAGTGTGAGGGTTGTTTAAAATCGGTATTTGGGGATCTAGCACCATCATTGACTACTGTTTATACCGGGTGCGCCATTAGTGTGTCCGCGGAGTTTGGTCTGAATTATTTCGGAATATACAGGGTGTTGCAAATTCGCGCAGCACTACTCAATATTTTTTGGTAACTATTTCGATAGACACCTAAATTACGTTTGCAGTGATATATAATTATGTGCACTTCCGATAACTAGTTTAGACTGTATTGAATTTTCTTTTAAAATTTTTACCGATACAGCATCTGACATTTTAAGACGTAGATTGAGGATGAGTATCTTGTATCGAATTATTCTTTGGGTATCAATTTCAAAACTAACACTTTACATGTTTCCAGATGATATAATATAAAAATATATAGGCACAGTGTGTTAAATATGTCGTGTAACGTTTGCCAAAATTCTAGGGCTTGCCTCTCCATTTTTTTGAAAATGAAAGCTATACTTTTTTATATTGCTATCAAATTTCATGTAAAATTACCTTAAAAATGGTACCAATATCATAATACTTATTTATAGTAGTTTCCACGATACTAAACTTTTGTTAGAAATATCTTTAATGCTGTTCACTATGCGGGGTACGTGCTCGATAGCCATGATTTTCAAACAAAATGTCATAGTTTAAAGAAATGTCAAACATCTGTTGAAAATTATTATTATTATTTGTTATTATGACTTACTTTAATCTTGTTATTAGTTATATCGTTTTGTTCCTGTTATTCTTTATTCAGTTCCATTTGCTAGTTCTGGAATAATAAATAGAAAAAATTCACACTACTATCACACAAGTAACCCTCACTTTGTGCAACCCATTTTGTATCAGCACAATGGAGTGTTAATACTTGGAGGAGGGAGGACATCTTATGAAACACTGTTGTAGGTCCATTCTTCTTGGAGAATACGTTAAATTGTGAAATTTATACAGATTTCCTAGAAAACACTTTACCAACATTACTTGAAGGTCTTCCAAGTAATTTCATGGATAGATTGTAGTACCAACACGATGGTATAGGGATAGGATATTTACTAATAGGTGGATTGGAAAAGAAGGTCCAATAAACTGGCCACCGCGATCACCAGATCTTACCCCTTGTGATTTTTTCTGTGGCCTACAATAACAAACATCGTTTACATGACACCCCCACAACCGCAGAAGACATGAAGCAACGTAGAAAAAATGCGTTTCTTCACCTGAACGCAAACAATATAAGTGAAAATGTAAGACAGTCCATAAAGAGAAGGTTGAGAATGTGCATCGAGCAAGATGGAAATATATTTGAGCATCATTTGAATAATTTACTATCAATAAATCAAAGACTTAACATAATAATGATTTGTATTACGTATCATGGATGTTATCTATGTTAGATGTACTCAATAAAAGTGTAATATTTTCGAAAATAGTATAAATAAGTATTACGATATTCGTACCATTTTGAAGGTAATTTTACATGGAATTTGGTAACGATATTGAAAAATATTGGTTCTATTTTTTTGAATGAGAAAAAAGCGTTTGAATTTTGCCAACTATGACACGACTTATTTAACACCCTGTATATGTTTTTATGGTACATTATTTACAAACGTATAAAGCGTTAGTCTCCTAATTAATATCCAAAGAATAGCTCGATACATGATACCCATCTTCAGGCTACGTCTTAAAATGTCAAATACTGCAACTGTAACATTTTTGAAAAAAAATCCAATATAAGCGAAACTAGTTGTAAGAAGTGCACATTATTGTATATCATTGCAATGATAATTTAGGTGGCTATCGAAATAATGACTAAAAAATATAGCAATCCATTTAAATTAAAAAAATTGATAGAGGTTGCAGGAATTTGAAACACCCTGTATATTTATAAATAATTTTACAAGAAGCACTGTGACATACTATATACGCCTAGAAAGTTTCACTTTCCTATTTCTCTTAGTTTTTAAGTCAAACTCCTCGAACACACTAATGGCACACCCGGTAGATGGTATAGAAGAAATTATACAAGGTTGGGATAAAGTATGGAACGAATTAAATATATTTAAAAGGAAAAGGACGATATTTATGAAATTTTGCAGGTAAGTGCAATATGACAAAATGCATCTGATGTACATTTCTTTCTTAATAATGTACTTCCGGTTTAACAAATTCTTGAGTCACTCTTTCCAAGACTTCTCCACGTATTACTTCACACTTATTTCCACTAAACCTAATATGTAGGAATTGGAAATAATAAGCTCTTTCAACATCTGCAAAAATATACAGGATGCCCCATTTAAATTAAGAAAGTTGAGGGTATTTCCGGTAAACCGGAAGTCCATTATTAACCAAGTGTCCCACTGCACTTACCTGCAAAATTTCATAGATATCGTCCTTTTCCTTTTAAATATACTTACTTGGTTCCTTTATCCCAACCCTGTATATACCGGGATATTATTTGCAACCTGTGGATTGCATTCTGGTCTACTGAAAATGGGACGGACTTCAACTGTACGCATACATGCGCATGATTCGTCCGCCTCACCTCGCAGTAGTACGGATGAGGGCTTCGTTGAATTGATTGAAATTGAAAAGCTCGATGTGACGATAGCATTTTCTAGTAGTTAGACAAGGGTAAAGAACAGTGGTGGATACTTGCTGTTAGACAGCGATAGCATACAACACACAATTGTCCAGCAGAATAGCATGTATATATCTTGACTTTGTTAACTCATATAAATCATATTTTCATCCTTCTTTCACTCATATAAAGAGGATCGTCACTTTAAAAGTTAGCTCTTGGTATATAATTAAATATAGAACAATTTGAACGAGGTTGCAAGTCGATGGTACACAAAAAATGAGCTGGCCCTCCCTTAACTGCTGTTAACCGCGGAAACATTGCTGAGATGAAGAAGATGATGGAAGAGGACAACCGCATTACCTATACAATGAGTATATTTTAAAGATTGGATCCTCGCAAGTGAGATCAATATTACACGAACATTTACATTTGAAAAAATGTTGTAAATCGGTTTGTACTCCATCATCAGACAGATTTACAAAAAGCAAAACGTGTTAGAATTTACCAACAAACTTTAGATATGTTGAATGCTGAAGACCATCAAATTATTTCTTTTTTGATGTTCCCACTCGCCAGGAAAGTCGAATCTGGATACATGAAGATGAGGAAACCCCTACGATCGATGGTGAAAAAACAACGAGCAATGAAAAAATTTATGTATGGCTACAGTATTTTATTTCTATCAAAATTATAGAACAGCCTCCTTACTCACCGGAATTGGCGATGTGTGACTTCTGACTATTTTTCCAGCTCAAAAATGAGAGAGAGAATGGTTAAGTGCATTATAGTAAATGGTAAATTACTTTGAACATATTTAAAATAAAAATTCTAAAAACTTGTATCAATCTCAATAATTATAGCTTGTCCCTCGTATTAAGACCAATACTATCGTTGACTATAAAAGGGGAGTGCCAAAACTTATTATACATCATATTTTTTACACCATTACATCTAACCATTATTACTAAGAAACCTGACTAAATTATTGACTTACTTAGAAACAATATTATAGATAAAACTTTTCGTACACCCTGTATATTGGCCTGCCAATTTTGGAAATATTATAGTGACATACCTAAACACGTCGACATAAATATCTACTCATAATAACCTAAAAGCTACATAACGCCGGTTTGTGTTACAGAACCGGATGTAAACATATCTTCAAGTATCGTTCCATCTTCTTTCCAAACCGTTTTCAAAACCGAACGTATACTATGTAGACGTTAACCGAGCCGCTTAATTATGGAATTTAGATGTTAAATATGTTTAGTGTTCCCGACGTACATCGGGGAGAAAGTGGCCGTCATGGTTTATGCCTTCCAGATCTGTTTTTAATGAAGCTAAAATTCCCATCTCACCTTCCACACTCAAAAACTTTATTTTTATGATTATTGCCCAGTAAATTATTTAAGGTGCTGTGTTCGAAAATGGACTCTTTTGAAGTCCCCAAACGGGCGCGTATGTTTTCCGTTGACTGAGGAAACTAAATTTAAATTTATATCAACTTCTGAAGTAACGTTGACCGATTATTTCGTTCCTTTTCGTTTTATAGTTTCAGTTTTTTTTTTGTTCTTTTATATTTTTGTCTGGTGATTTTTGTTTTAGCTTCAGTTCAAGAGCCGGCGGAAAGATTTCAATGACGTTTAAAGCTTTGAATGAAAATTATTTGGTGTAAGATTTATGGTTTTCTCTAGTAAAGTATTGAAATATTCATTGACTTATAATGCGGACATTTATAAATTATGAGACAACACATCTGCTAAATTTGTCGGTATTTTGCGCTCAATTTCGTTCTTTAATGCTGAAAAATATTTTAACAAATTCTTTATTGAATCTGTTCGTGATGTAGTTTCGCGAATTCCGATTTGCGATGCAGCTGATCATACGATCAGCGTGCTCGCTAGTATGGTCGTGTTCCCATTTTCTGAGTGTGAGGTCCGCGGATTGTTTGGTAGACTAAAGAGCAAGTCATCCGCGGGTCCCGACGGTGTACCATGTAATTTACTGAAGAGAATATCTGAATCTTTGATCGTCCATGTGACGTTCTTAATAAATTTGTCATTCGATTTTGGAGTATTTCCTGAAAAGCTAAATCTTCAGTTATTCCACTTGATAAAAAGGGAAGTAAGTCAGATGTTAATAAGTACCGACCACTTACCTTGTCCTCTAGTGTTTCAAAAATTTTCGAATATTTTGGACAAACACAATATGTTGACTGAGCATCAGCATGGTTATAGAGTGAATCATTCAACTATGACGGCAATTTATGACTTTTACAATCGGGTTGTGTGTGCTTTGAATTCGGGTAGACTTCCTATTGGCGTTTTCTACGACTTCAGCCGCGCGTTTGATTGCGTAGATCACGACCGTTTATTGGTAAAATTGGAATTATATGGACTTCGCGGAGTTGTTAGGTATTGGTTTATGAGCTTCTTGAGCGATAGAAGGCAATTTGTCAGTATTCACCATAACTATGCTACAGTAGAGTCTACAAAATTGTTGGTTGAAGGTGGCGTGCCCCAAGGTAGTGTGTTGGAGCCTTTATTGTTCTTAATATTTATGAATGATATTACTCATTGTTTTCCAGAGTATGATTTGATTATATATATGAGGAGCAGACTTGCAAAACGCATTTTGTCCAAAATTGCAAATTTTCAGGAGGAGGCAAAAACTGCAGTTTGAGAACAGCTAGGATTATCAATTTCCATTTATTACCAAAAGATGTGTATACTTACGTTAAATCAAACCTCCATTTACAACACTGCAATTATTATAAATAGCCGAGTTATTTCAAAAAAGTTTGGGACAAAATGCGTTTTGCATGTCTTGTATGGACAAAACTCGTTTTATTCTTCTCGTGTCAGAATTATTTTCTTTAGAATGTGCTGAACATGCGAAAGACCAAAGGAAATATTAATCTTTTATTAACGAAATAAGGTAACACACTCGTACAAGGTCAAAATTAGATGGTTATTCGGCACTCCTAATTGGTACATAACCTAAAATATTATTGAGCAAGGTAAACAAAAATTTTTCCCAAAACTATTAACTTGTACAAAATGTAAGCTTTACATGAGATTTATTTCCTCAGTGTCATTGCAATTGCACGGGTCATTTTCAATCAGAGGTTCGACATCACTGTCACCCGCATCGCCAACATTTCCTTCATCTAATATTGAAGCTAGCCACTTTAATTCAGGGTCATCTGCCCAGTTTGTTCCTGACAATGCAATTAACAGCTTTCAAATGCTTATTACCCTTTTTTCTTAATTGGATGACCTAGTTGAATATCTGGTGGAGCAAATGATTCAAAACGCTTACGAGGCTTCAAAAGAGATTCAAACTTTTTCGAATCGTCATCACTTCTGTAGAGAAGTTCAGTCTTCACCAAGATATTACAAGTTTTACCTCTTCTAATGCGAATCCGTTTTGTCGAACTTATTCCAACAATCTTTTTTAAATAATTTGTAGCAGATTTAACATCGTACAGCGACCAATTAACACCTAGTTTTTTTACATCTCCTACTTTCGAATATAAGGCCCAGTACTTTTCTGGAGTTTTAATGGTGCTGTGGCGTTTTATGATTTCTCTATCTGACGAAAAATTCTGTCGGCCGGTAAATAAGAATGGCCTCTTACAGGAAATATTAGCTCAATATATTTCACATTAGGAGGAGCAAAATTGCCCAGCCAATACATCAACACATGCACAACATGGCTGTTCTTGTTTTGACCTGCACAACCATCTGCAAAAAGTCGTATGTTAGTTGTGTCAGCAGGGAATTCGCTTGTTTTCAAAATATCTAACAACGCAGATGATATTTCTACCGCTCCTCTGCCTGCATGATTTTCCATCCATGAATAGAAACATGGATTTTTACAGCTGATTGGTGTTACACACAAAAAATACAGTGAAAGTTGTTACGCATAAAAAGCGTCTTGTATGGGGACTTTTGGCAGGAATTGGACCTGTTGGAGGTCCAAACAAAACGATACAGTATGGGGGTGTTCCTCCGCCATTATTTTGTGAAATTGCTTGGCTCTGACTTTATGCACCTGTAGTTCCGTTTTAAGTTTCGCTCTGGTCGTTTGGTTTTCAGAATTGGCTATTTGCGTTGATGTTCTGACACAAAATCCACACACGTCAGTTGCTGGACTACCAAACCCAATGTTAAAATGATTGTTGAATATCCGACTGAAATATTTATAATTCACTTTTAAGTTTTCTTCAGTGTTTTTATTGTACATTTCACAAAGCAAGTTAATGCTATATTCAGATGACAAATAAATTCGTGTGGACTTAGTTCGTCCATAGTGGCTTTCTTTGCCTTTCAATTGACTGATAAACGCTTTTACAGAATTAAACTTTTCACTGTACTTTCGAGAACGTTTATCACCACCCCTCCTTTCGCAAATTTCTCGTCCTTCCATTATTTTGTTACAAATAGTATGAAGGCGACGCTGACTAACACTATAGATTTTCATAAAGAATTTTTGGCAAACTTGCAGTCTTCTTTGATTAATTGAAACCTAGAAGAACATAACCATTGAAAATACTGCACTTTACAGGTAAAACATTAAGACATACGGTATATTTTGCAGCAAATGTGTGAGAGTTGCCATCAGGTTTATGGCTTCGCTTACGTACGGGATTCACTATGGACAAACAGCTGGCCAGTTTGTTGTCCTGGACAACCTTGTTGGGCTTATCATAAAAGTCTCGTCGAAGTTCCAGAACATCATCTTTTGATATTTTATTGCATTGAAGATTTGAATCTTTGTGTTTATTGCATACGATATCAAAGCTTTCTAGACTCGGATCATGATTTGAATATCTACAATGATTTCATTGTCGTAGAATAGTAATAAGCTCATTTCAAAACAATAAATAATATATTAAAATATAACCTAAAAAACACATACCTAACTTCCTTCTTTCGTTCCCTCGCTGTAGTATTTTTTTTACGTTTTCTACTACCTCTTTCGCTGTTACCAACAACATGTTCCCCTTGTGGAGCTTCCATTATTGCGTATTTTTAAACCACACAATCAAAACAATCATTAACTTCTCAATGAACAACGCTGCACGCTTGCACTGCATAACATAACGCGGTGTGTCCACCTGCTATGGACAAAATCCGTTTTGCTTGTCTACCGGAGTTGGACAAACTGCAGTTTGTATGTCCAGGGTTATTTGTGCATTATATTTTGACAGGACAGAATTCGTTTTGAACGTTTAGGATGAGCTAAGATGATGCCTATTGTTACTGGGACTGTAACGTCACCCACATCTCATTTTCGAAAAAATTGACAAAATGCAGTTTGCAAGTCTGCTCCTCATATGCTGATGACACCAGCGCTGTAGTATCATCTGATAGTGTATCTGAAATCGAACGTAAAGTTAATACATTACTGGCGAATATTGATGCTTGGTTTTCAGAAAACTGACTATTCCTAAATGCTGATAAGGCTCAATGTTATATTCCAATTCAATCGCACGAAAAACGTCATAAGCATCACGAACGGTAAGACCTTTACCGATTTTAGTCGCTTCGCTCCTCCTCCAAACAATTGTCTTCAATCGGTAAAAGGTCCTTAACCGAACCGAGTTTAATACCCATATTTTCGCCGACAGGAAGGAAATTCAAGGAATATCTGAGGTTAGGTTTTTAGAACTAACAGTGGATGATTGTTTAACGTGGCAGACTCACTGTAACAAACTTGCTCGTGGGCTTAATTCGGTGTGCTATCAAATAAGAAATTTAAAGACAGTATTAGATAAAAATTCCTTGTTATCCTTTTATTATGCACATGTACATTCTAGATTGTCTTATGGTGTTGCTCTTTGGGGTGCTACAGCAGCCAGTAAGGAAGTTTTTTTTTTATCTCAAAAAAGAATTATACGTTTCATAGCTGATATCAGCTCGAGACAATTTTGTCGTTGCTATTTTAGAGAGTGAGGCATTCTTACCCTATCATCGATCAATATATTTAAATTGTTAGTTCTTGTATACAAAAACAAAGATAAATTTTATTGCAATAAGGACATTTATTAGAACAACACTCGTTCTAGGTTTGATTTTAATATACCCTTTTGTTCTTTAAATTTGACGTAAAATTCACCTCGTGTTTTGGGTTTTAGAACTTTATAATAATCTAAAATTTAATTTCTTTTAAGCGTGCCATTAAAGCATCTTTGCTGCAAGAAACTATCTATTCAATTGACAAGTTTCGGATAAGGTGTGGTGCAACTACAAATGTTTAATGATACACACGTCTCAATTGTTACTTGTATAGATTTACTATATGACATCCTACACAGACATAATGTTATGTAACACAGGAGTAATAAAGTTATTATTATTATAAAGTTATTAAAACCCTGAGTGCCATTGTGACCGTCAATTGTGGTCATGAAAATGGAAAAGAACACGTCCAGAAACAAATTCCGTGCAAGATTGTTATTATTTCACCGACGATATGATGGTATCCTGTTTAACTCAAATGTCCTCAAAAACAATATCTGCTAACTAAGAAGTTCTTCTCGCAAAAGATCCTTGGTGCCGAAGTAGAACACTAAACACTTCAACCCACTAGACAGCAAAAGCTTTTAACTAAACACCGACGCGTTTTGATAGCAACGCTATCATTATCAAGGCGATAATAAAACTAAATTAAAATAAAACCTAACCTAAATAACAGGTAACCTAAATATTATGGACTACCGAGTTTGGTCAAAAAATTCGCACCCCTTCTTGGTGTTGCAGTTTCCATGTCATGCAACATTTTTCGAAACTTTGGAAAATATTTACAATTGTTTATTTGTCTAATTAATTTAACATTCGTATGATCTATGTTGTGATCCGTTTTAAAAATGTGTTGAGCGACGCTTGATTTCTCAATTCTATTAAATCAAAGATTAGCCATATGCTTTTTAAATCTAGTTGAGACTGCTGTCCTGGTTTGCCTAATATATTTTTGATTACAATCTTTACAATTGATTTCGTAAATAGCTGACTTTTTCAAAGGTTGTATCTTATCTTCAGGGTTACCGATTAGACTTCGTAAACTAGTCTCAGAACAGTAAACTATTCTGAAATATAGCTCTTTGGAGATTTTACTGAAACCTTTAGTAATAAAGGGACCGTTAGGAAGGGTCACAACGGGTGATGCTTTAACATCCTCTCGAAAAGCCGTAGATTCTTTCACAGTTTTCTCCTAATTAACCATTTCACTTGGCCACATCTTTTATAATTTTGAGCTCTTTCTCATACCTCGCCTTGTTCAAGGGAAAAGTGAGGAGTCTGTGTACCAAAAAATTCAGGCTTGCCATTTTGTGTTGAACACAATGATGGGAATCTGGAGAGGAATGTAGCGAAGTGTACTGGTTTCTTTTCTATACACGTCAAACCCAAGTCTATTATTATTTCTAATTAGGAAAGTATCTAGAAAGTGTAGCTGATCGTTTTCTTCTTTTCACAAGTGAACTTTATGGTTTCGAACCGATTATTGAATCTATTGAGAAAATCGTCAACACTACATTTTTTAGTACCAAACATAGCGAAAATATCATCCCTATACCTCAACCAAACTCTAGAAAAATATTCGCTCTCAGAATCTAAATCCTTTTCAAAACGGCTCATGAAAAGGTTAGCTAAAAAGGGCGACAAGGAGTTACCAATTGCCGTCCCTTCCAGCTGCTCATAAAAGCAATTTATTTCTCACGAAACGATCAGCAATTTTGAAGATGTTTTGTTCACACAATCTGTATTCGTTGATTCAATGATCAAATTGATCAATTCCCTTAAGTTTGCGTGATCTATTTACAGAAGTTGTTGAATTAATTGGATTGCTTGAAGATGCAAATCTGAGAATTCGCTGAAGAGTGGTTGTTGGAATGTCTAATTCTTGTACACGCTTACGAAGTGAGGCCCCTAGTCTCCTGGCCACTTTTTCTAGATTAACTGAATTAAGAGTTTTATCTTCTCTTACAACAAGGAGCTTTTTATCGTTAATTCGCAGTGAAAAGATCGAAGACAAATTATTTGGTTACCAAAAAATAAAGTTGACCAATGTTGAGAGCAAGTTCACTTACTAGTTTGGGGGCGAGTGTTGACCTTGCGGTGCTGCCCAATATAACTATTTTACAGAAAAAAATGAACCTAGTTTTCCTGATTGTGTTTGTTCAGAAAGAATTGCATGTTTAGAATGTTGTCTAAAATTTGCGATGGGAATCAAGTTAATAGAAGTAATAGCTTTTTGATATAGTATTTACAGTTGCTTGATTGAGACTTGTTCATCATTATTTCTATAACATCAGTTATTCCGAGAGCTCGAAGCTCAAACTTGTTCTTCAAGGTCATGCAAATTAAATAGCTCATTAGTTTTATATTAGTATCTAGTTTTGAATTTGGACGCTGCTGTTGCTACATTTCGCTACCATATCGACGGCTTCGCTATTCGTAAAAAGCATTTTGAATGCTCAAAGGAAGCATTGTCATTCGAGACATGTAATGTTTTCCAAATTTATCTTTCCAGTTATCATTGCCTGGCTGGTTCCTTGTTGTTTTTAATACTTGCTGTTTACTTTTTTGCGAATTTAGAACGAACTAAGATATCGACATGCGGTTTCCAGTTGTCTAGTTGATCAGTTTAAAACTAATGGATACAATAACAGCTGTTTAAAGTCCACACAATTTCCTCTCAAACGAGTCCAGTATTATTCGAGTAGGTTGAATAATAACGGAAATATTAAATAAAAAAATTGACAAATAGATAATTTTTCCTCTCCCTTATTATGACAGATAGGAAAAATTGTCATTAGCGAATTATCTGGTATAGATAAGATAATAGAAATTTTAGATTTGAACTTAGCAGTTACACCCCCTAGCGGTGACATCTGGAATCTTAAAAGTCACACAATAGATCTATTGCTTAAAGTAAACCATTATTATATAATGGAATAATGACTAAGCAGTCTGAATCTCCTCATTTTTAGATTTGGATACCTTTCAATGTTTATCTAAGGTGAACTATAAAAAAAATGCATCTTCCTAGACTAAACAGTAAAAACGTGAAGTTTCAGAATATCCGTGAAATTTTCCATATTCTCAAAGTTATTTAAAAATAATCGCTTTGGTGACAGTTTCTTAGGAAAATTTTCGAAATTGCAACATGCAGATGCTAACATTTATGCCGATATCGTGTTCGACGTCAAAATCTGACAAATTGTTAACATGCTCTTGCTATTAGAAAAATGTGGTTTGTTGTGATATTTTTATCATCCCAACAATTTGTCTCATCGTTGACGAGTTCGCTTTACGTCACTTTCCAAGAAAAAAATAAATAAATTAAAATTTTACAAACAATTTCTAATATGCCAAGGATATTAATAGAGAATAGGTGACGCATACATTGTCTAGGAAAAAAAAAGTTCTTTATCGTCGTATTTTTCGCGTCTCTCCTTGGCAGTTGTGCACTTCTTCGTTCCGTACATGCACACAATAAAATCACAAGAGCGTCGACACAGGGAACAGCTCATCCGACATGGCAGTACACGGTGATCGATTCCCATTCATGTCGTATTATGTCTAAGCGCTATACATTTTTTCGCATATTTGGAACGGGCCGACACGTAAATGCACTTACGAGTCAGTCGTGGCAGTTGCCCCAACAGTCGGAGGCCTACAAGAATGCACTTATGCTGAACATACATCTGTGGAAGGACCCACGCGCGTTCAAACGCTATGACACCCCCTACCAACTGATGTGCAGTGTGATAAGAAGGTATCCGGAAACGCGGTGGGGTTGAAGAAAAACAATTGCATCAAGTTTTATATTTATATTTTTAATGTTCAGTATGAGAATTTCTTTAACTCTGAGAACGAAAATCAATCTTTTGCTTCATGTACCACCTTTTACTCTGTTTAGATCTAGATCTAGACATAATAAATTAGTCGATGCATATATTAAAAAAAATTACATAACTCTAACAAAACAAAGTTGAATTCTTAAAAAATAAAGTAATATTTACAAATTCTAAGCCATATAATATTTAATAAAAAAATAAAATTATTTTAATTTACATATTCTCAGAAAAATATCCACCGCCACACTTAATAACTGCTTTATATATTTTGGGCATTCTTAATACAAGTCGTTGAAGCGTCTCTACTGGAATTGCGTTCCATGCCTCTTGAAGATGTTCCCAAAGCTGTTGTTGTGATCGTGAACAATGTTCCCTCACCCTTCTATCCACCTCATCCCAGAGCAGCTCAATAGGATTGAGGTCTGGCGATTGTAGAGGCCAAATCATGTTAACAAGTATTCCATCTGCTTCTTTTTGCTGCAAATAATTTCCACAAAGTCAAGCAGAGTGCTTTGGGTCATTATCTTGCTGAAAATGAAACCCTTCTCCAATCAATCACAACCCCGAAGGAATAGCATGTTCTTCTAAAATGACCTTGTACCGCTCTTTTGTTAATACTCCGTTGATTCGATACAGATTTCCAACACCGTCGAAGGAAAATGCTCTCCAAACTAGCACTGAACCTCCTCCATGCTTTACGGTAGCCACAACACAATCATCACGCATTCTTTCACCTCGTCTGCGTCGAAAGTAAACACTCCAATTACTGCAAAAAATTTAAAATTTTGACTCATCAGTCCATAACATTTTTTTCCACATATCGATGTTCCAATTTTGATGCTCTTTAGCCCATTGCAACTGTTTCTTTGACGGTTTTGTGGTCTCAGTAACGGTTTGCGAGCAGCAATGCGTCCTTATAACCCTGCTTTTGTTAAGTGCCTCTTTACCGTAGTAAGGGACACTGGCGTTTCGCGGCTTTCATTGAGTTAAGCTCGAATCTGTGGAGCTGTTAGGCATCGGTTTCTTTTGGATATTACTTCGAATTACAATAGTATTAACGTTTGATACTCCATTGGAGTATCAAGCGTTAATACTATTGTAGTTACCAGTACTCCGTTGCTGTCTTCCAATTACTTCCAATCGTCGATCTTCAGCCGGGTTCGTTATTTTGGGTCTTCCGGATCGCTTTCCGGAATGCGTTGTTCCTGTTGTCTTATAGCGTTTCACTGTTCCTTGGACAGCTCGGTAAGTTAATTTAAGATTTTTCGCAATTTGCTGCAACGAATAATTTTCTTTATGTAAAGTAATGACAGCACTACGTGTCTCTGCACTCAACTCTTTTCGTTTTGCCATTCTTTCGCGATAAACAATTCTTTATCTTACGTACTCGTATCACAAGTTGATCGGACAGCACTAAAGCACAAACTAATACTTCTTCTATGATAAATGAGTGTTTCATATCCTAAATATCTAAATACTTCATTCGTAGAATAATTACGTAAATATTGCAGTATTATAAGTGGCTTTACCGATTTCTTTCTATAAGAACGGGCTTTGTACCTCTGCAGGTCATAAATGGATTAGCAGAACTTTTTTTATTCTCAACTGAAAACGTGCTATTTATTGTAGGGATTTATGCAATTTCCCTTTGTAAATATCTTGCAAACGTACTAAACATATTTTATTTAGATTGGAACTATTTGGGCAGGTAAATTACTGAATTGACGAATTTGTATGCTACTGATCCCTCATTTATGGACGGTAGTGTACGTTCAAATTTGATTTATGGTCCTATACATTCTTGTGAAAAGTGGCAAATTATAGATGAGGTCACTACCAACGTGAATAAAAATTGTTACCTTTTTTCCCCCTCTAAATGGTTAGCTTTTAAGGATCTTGCCAAAAATGTTTCGCCTATTAGGAGGTTGTCATCTGAAAATTCTGAGTTGGAGTGGCCGAGACTCTACCTATGTGCTGCACAAAAACTCAGACCTCCATAAACGATAGTTCCTTCTAAGTAACAAGCAACTACCAAGTTTTATTTTTCCATTTGTATCTATTCAAAAAAGATATGCAAGCATTTCAGGACTTTCTTGAAGCTTTGTCTTACTCAAAAGCATTATTTATCAGATGTTCAAGATATAAGCTCTTTACTGTATATAGTTTCTGATGACCCAGAACAGTCTTTCGACTTTAATCTCCATCGCTATCCTCGGCGTAAGTTTATTTTGGCTTGGCGCATAAATCCAAGTAACCAGGATCAATTACAGACAAGAAATGGAGTGGAAGACCAGAAACTGTTTGCAATTAACGTAACGATGAAAGAGTAAGAAATGGAGTTAAAACATGGTAGTTAAAACCGAATTTTTATCTAAAAGATCACAATAGCTCAGGAAATAAGCGATCAAGACAGACATGAATTTTGTCATCTGATTCATAAGCGACGACATTTTTATATCAACCAACGGCAACGTAAATAAGCAAAATTGGCATTGGATTCAAGTAACTATACTGTGTGCCATTTTATTGTGTAGAATAATTGTGCCGTACTTTTTGAAGAGGATGATCAGAGAGTTACAGTTGATGCTGCATAGTATGTTCAAACGGATACGGTGAGAATAAGCATGGAGTTTTGAGAGAATCTCTTCTAAACAGACTCATTCCAAGAAATGGTGCAATTCCATTGGCCATTGGGATTATTTTTGGAATATTTAAAGCTGAAAATGTTTATGACTAACTTCTTAAATTTACGAGATTTGAAATTAAACATTAGAAATGAAATAAATGCTATCCCATGTCCTGTTCTTCAAAATGTTATGCAAAAATTTCCTAGTCAATAAAGAGAATGAGACACTACGAAACAGTATATTTAAATCATAAAAAAAGTTACTTGATACAAGAACTATGCACTTTTTTAGCGGAGGTCACAGCACCTTCTAAAGTTTGAGCAATTTTTAATTTTTTTTTTTAATATTTCCGAAAAAAAAATTGTAAACTTTGGATGGGGATGTGACTCAAGAGTGGGCGATTCGGCAGTTCATTGAGGTGACACTTACATTACTGCAAGAAGTCCTATGTTGACAGTAACTATTGCAACTAAGCTCTAGTTGTGTAGGAGTCTGTCATCATTATTCTATGTTTTAAGATTTATTCAAATCTAAGGTTTTATGGATGTAGGATAATGGTAAATATTTATTATATTCTTGTCAACAATATCGAAACATTCCACAATACAATAAATGATTTTTTTTAAGTTTAACGATACGATTACAAAGTAGAATATTATTACTCTATTTATTATTTTCACAAAGGTTTAGTAACTTGGACGATCGGCACTCATACAATAGTTGTTTCTTCGCTAGGCACACTAAGCGACCGTTAGCTAGATCAGTAGATTTTGATAGGTGAGGGAGATAATTGATTAATAATATCCCCAAACTTTTCTATCATGTAAACTGATTTAAAACGTTTCAATCCTCATTAGAAAGGAAAACTAAACTTCTTAAAGTACCTTTCACTAATTCAGGTGGTTCTAATACCACATCAGCTCTCCTGCCCTCTTTTCGCAACTCTCTGTATTTGTTAAAAGTTAAAGTATTGTGTAATTCGTAGCGTTTTTTTAATGAAAAAAAAAATATTTATTTTAAGTAAAAATAAAATAATCCCTTATTGCCCATCGCTTTCTACTACTTTTGACCATCTTTCGGGAGGGTACGAGTACCGCGTCGGAAGGACGCATCCGTATTTAGATGCAATCCACGAATCGAGCCATTCTTGACAATCTTCGTAAGAAGTGAACTTCTGATCAGACAAGCTATCTGTCATGGAACGAAACAAATAGTAATCAGCGGGTGCGATATCTGGAGAATACGGCGCGGCGGCTGGGTAGGATTTCCCATTTAAGTGTTTCCAGATATGTTTGTGTTACCGATCTTGCGACGTGTAGACGAGCATTGCCGTCCAGCAAAATGATTTTGTCGCGTCTTTCGGAGTATTCCGGCCGTTTTTCTGTTAATGCACGGCTCAAGCGCATCAATTGCAGTCGGTAACGATCCCCAGTTATGGTTTCATTCAGTTGAAGCAATTCATAATAAATCACACCGCGCTATTCCCACCAAATACAGAGCAGGAGCTTACACCTATGGATATTTGGCTTTGCTACTGATGCTGATGGTTGGCCTGGCTTAACCCATGACGTTCTGTGCTTCGGATTGTCGTAGTGGATCTATTTTTCATCGCCAATGACAATTCCATGCAAAAAACCTTTCCTTTTCGCCCGTTGAAGCAGCAGTTCACATGTCAAAAGACGCCTCTCAATGTCTCTTTGTTTCAATTCATATTGGATCCAATGTCCTCCCTTCTGGATTATGCCCATTTCCTACCGTTGGTAAGTCAACTCCCAATGATAT